>PVKZ01002661.1:0-200719 GCA_004027375.1 Macroglossus sobrinus
TGGTCCAGGTTATTTCTTTGGAGGTGAGACACCGGGGAGACTTTGAACTCCAGAATTTTAAAGCTGAACTAAACCTCACCCACAGGTTGTCTCGCGCTCTCATTGTATAGACTAGGACATGGCGGCTCCGAGAAGCTCGGTGTCCTTTCCAAGGTAATAGCTGGTTGGTGGCCAAGCTTAGGTGGCAGCCAAGGGTGTTAATTTCCATCCAGGCCCTGGTTCTCTCTGTTGCCTTCACTCCCTCTCATTTGGCTCTGGTGCATCACCATGTGTATGGCACTGTCTCAGTGACTGTCGCCAGTCAGGACCTGTGCAGGCTTCTTGCATGAAATGCATAAAACGAAAACCATCGATATCTCTGCCTCAGGGAGGAGAGAGAGAAATAGAGAGAGAGAGAGAGAGAGAGAGAGAGAGAGAGAGAGAGAGAGAGAGGTGTGTGTGTGTGTGTGTGAGTGTGAGTGTGAGATGCATAGGGATGGTAAGGAATAAGGACCAAGAGGCGGACTGTAATCAAGTCTTGCAAGTTCAGTGTTGATTTTTAGAGAGCAGTGGCTTGTTGAATGGCCTGCGAATCTACGAATTGTAAATGAGGACTCCTGGGGGGTTAAATGGGAAACCGGAAGCCTGCTGCACCCCTGCAGGCAGGAAGCTCAGTAATGGTTTTCACAGAGGTGCAGGTTGTTCTGTCTTTGCCAAAAAGGACCGTGCTCACTTTTCTGATAATTTTTCTCTGCATCCTCCTGATGCCCAACTGTTACCCAAATGAGTTTTTAATAACGGTCCCATGCTCACCAGCGAGCACAGCAGCAGTGCAGAGAGTGGAAAATAAAACTGTGACGTCTCCCCAGGCGCCCTCGCCTTCCCACTTACCTTTTGTTTCTCGTCCACATTATTTACAAGGATTTCCTCATTTCCCTGTTTTCTTTGTTACCTACTTTTTAAGCTTAGTACATTCTGAATTCTTTCTTATGTGATGAAATATTCTTTTAGATTCGATTTGTTTTAGAGTACGATTTTACTAGTTTTGTGGTGTGCCTTCCTACGTCTTTACTGTTATTTAGTCAACTAATTCTCTGTTGCTGATCATTATTTAAAATTTTGCCCTGTTATGACGAATGGTTCAGCGACCATATTTGCATGAGCCTTTTTCAGTTCATCCCTGATGATTTCCTAGGTCAAAGGCTTTGCTGCTCATTGCCATATTTCATTCCCAGTGTCTGCAGTGTTTAAGAGCAGGCTTAGAAGACTGTATTATTATTATTATTTTTTGCACGAATTTCAATTTAGAAGGCAAACATCCACCCCCCACCTTCTCCTGAGTCTCCTTCCCTGCTCCCCACCTTGTTATGTTGTTGAACGTTCCTCTGCCAGAGGAAGGTGGTGGATTTTTTCTTTGAGTTCTGGGGAAAGCAGCTGTCAGGCTGCCATCTGCGCAGTGAACTGTGGGGGGGCGGGGTGGGCCTGAGGGGTCGCAGCTGTCAGGGCAGGCGTGGAGTGCGGTCTGGCCGCTTCTCCCAGCGTTTGTGAGCGGAGCCCTGCTGAGAGACCGCCAGTGCCTCCCGGGAGCCTGACTGGGCATCCCTCCGGGAGCTTGATTCGCCCGAATGTTGAGGCTGCGAACTTACCACCTAGGAATGTGGCTCTCTTCAGATGGGCCGAGTCTTTCTCCTTCCCACAGGATGACTTGTGTTCCGAGTTTTTCAAATCTCTCCCACCGGATTGTGGAATCATTGTATATTCATAGCCGACTCGAATCACTGTGTATTAGGAACAGTGAGTGGTCTGATTGACTGGAACTTCGGGATTCTGGGGTATAAAACCTCTTAGAACGGTGTGACTTTGTTGACAACCAGCGCAGTTCCATAGCAGAGTGGTGGCTTTCCATTATACTTTGAATAAAACCGACTGATTGTCCTTAACAAAACACCATGAAGTTTGGCTCCTGCCCACCTCCCCCTGCTTGTCTCATAGCAGCTGCCCTCTGCCCTCTGCCCTCTGGCCTCTGGCCTCTAGCCTCTGCCCTCTGCCCTCCACCACGCTGGCTTCTTGTTCTCCTGCAGACACAGCAAGCGCAGTCCCACCTTAGGGTGTTTTAGTAGCTGTCCCTTCAGGTGGGGATGCTCTTCCCTTTCATCACTGTATGACTTCTTGTCATTGCCATCTCGTCACTGCCATCTTGACTTAAATGTCTTTTTCTAAGAGACCCAAACAGAAACAGCCACCCAGCATTTTACATCACCCTGTTTTATCCTCTGCGCAGGGCTCATCCCCATCTGAAAATTTCCTCGTTTGTCTCTTACCACTGAGTACATGTTCTATGGAAGTAGGAACTTTATTTATGCTGGTCATCGTGGTGTCCCCTGTGCCTGGGAGAGCGCGCAGCTAGTAACTGACACTCCATAAATATTTGTCGTATGTGAATAATCAGTCAGACAGCGTTCCTTTATGTTCACTGTTAAGTGCAGGTGTGTCCTCGAGAGACTCAGTTGGGGTCCAGAGATCTGAATTTTAGTCTTAACCCCATATTCACTAATGCTGTGACCTTGGAAAAACCACTCACCATCTCCGCATCTCAGTGTCCTTATCCGTAAAATAAGAATCATAGTATTTACCCAAAGAACCCCAAAGGGTGCTTGAGCAGAATAGCTGCGATATAGATGTAAAAGCTCTAATCGATCATTCAACTAATGGCAATTGGCATTTCCTGTTAATTGGAAGTACATGGAACTACCCTGGGGAACCTCCAAAAACTTGGAAACAGGGAAAATACAGCCCGTTACTGGGAGCAGACCATTATGTCCGTGCACGATGGCTCAGAGATGCAGGTGTTGCCAGCAGCTGACTGATGACAGCTTCACTGGAGGCTTCGGTCATACTCATGGAAAGCTTTTGCCAGCCGAAAGGGAGGCATTTTGGTCAGAGCTAGATGGGGAAACATCCAAAAGGCAAGTCTGGACGATCCCATTCAAGCAGTGTCTGGGGAGGGACACCGTGTTCCAGCGATTTGCTTTGTCATGTCCACTGGCAGGATATCCTTGCTGTGGGGCCGACGCCGCCGTCTCTCAGAGCTGGAAGCCATCACATGTCCGTGTTCTCTGGCCAGTGCTCTGGCCCTGATTTCGTCCTCGCTGAGCAGCTCTCTCTGAGTGATTCGATTTCCTGTGCGGCTGACCTAGAGAGAAAACGTGCTCTTACTAGAGGCCCGAGTTACCTTAGAGGGGGCAATTCTCACTCTTCATTGGTAAACTGGCATTCTGGTGTTAGAGATCAGTCTCTGCGAGCTGGCTAATGGGGATCTGACCCCAGACACAGCTCCGCCCTCGGTTTTGATGGTCTGGCGGGGACTGGGGCGGGGTGGGGTGAGAGAGTGGGTGGGAGATCAGCCTGGCTGGGGCGACCTTGTCAGCTACAACTGCCTTGTCCAGGAGCTCCCGCTTGTATCACGGCTTACCACGTGCAGTGCTATGGTTTGATTGGGTGCTCTGTCTGGCTGAAGATTCTTTTTTATCATTTTCATTCCCTCACCCTCTCCCCTTTGAGAATCATCAGCTTGTTTTCTGTATCTGTGGGTCTGTTTCTGTTTTTATTTTATTTATTCATTTATTAATTTTTTAAAGAGTCCACAAATAAGTGAACTCATATACTATTCATCTTTCTCTGTGTGACTTATGTCACTTAGCATAATACCCTGTAGGTCTATCCATGTTGTTGTAAATGGCAAGATTTCATTCTTTTTTGTTGCTGAATAATATATATATTCCATTATATATATAATGGAATTCCATTTATATATAAATTTAATTACACATATATATATATGTATATATATGTATATATATACACACACACACACACACACATATATACACACACACACACATACATATATACACCACATTTTCTTTATCTGTTTATCTATTGATGGACATTTAGGATGCTTCCATATCTTGGCTATTGTAAATAATGCTGCAACGAACAGCATTATATATAGGGGTGCATATACCTTTTTGAATTAGTGTTTTTGTTTTCTTTGGATAAATATCCAGAAGTGGGATTGCTGGGTCATATGGTAGTTCTATTTTTAATTTTTTGAGGAACCTCCACAATGCTTTCTATAGTGGCTGCACCAATTTACAATCCCACCAACACCATTTAAGGGTTCCCTTTCCTCCACATCCTCACCAGGATTTGTTATTTGTTGATTTATTTATGATAGTCATTCTGACAGGTATAAGGCAATATTTCACCATGGTTTTAATTTGCATTTCCTTGATGATTACTAATGCTGAGCATCTTTTCATATTTCTGCTGGCCATCTGTATGTCCTCTTGGGAGAAATGTCTATTCATGTCCTCTGCCTATTTTTCTATTGAATAGTGTGTGTGTGTGTGTGTGTGTGTGTGTGTGTGTGTGTGTGTGTTGTTATATGACTTCATTATATATTTTGGATATTAACCCTTATTGGATGTATCTGGCAAGTATCTTCATTTAGTGGTTTATCTTTTTCATTTTAATGGTTTCCTTTGCTGTGCAAAACATTTTTAGTTTGATGTGGTCTCATTTGTTTATTTTTTCCTTTGTTTCCCTTGCTCAAGGAGATATATCTAAAAACATAATGCTAAGTGTGATGACAAAGACTTTACTGCCTATGTTTTATGGTGTGGAGTCTTACATTTGAGTCTTTAATTCATTTTGAGGTTGTTTTTTGTATATGATATAAAGAAATTGTCTAATTTCATTTTTTTACATGTATCTGCTCAGTTTTGCCAACACAACTTATTGAGGAGACTGTCTTTACCCTGCTGTATATCTTTGCCTCCTTCGTTGTAAATTGAACGTGTAAGCCAGGATTTATTTCCGGACTCTCTATTCCATCCCATTGATCTGTGTGTCTGTTTTTTTTAATGACAGTGTCATACTGTTTTGACGATTGTAGCTTTGTAGTATAGTTTGATATCAGGACACATGATACCTCCAACTTTGTTTTTCATTCTCAAGGTTGCTGTGGCTATTTGGGGGTCTTTTGTGGTTTCATATGCAGTTTTGGATTAGTTACTCTCATTCTGAGAATACCATTGGCATTTCAATAGGGTTTATGTTGAATCTGTGTATTACTTTAGGTGTTAAGGACATTTTAATAATAATAATCTTTCTAATCCATGAGCAACCTATATCCTTCCATTTATTTGTATCTTGTTTAATTTCTTCAATGTCTTATTAAGAATACAGGTCTTTCACCTCTGAGGTTAAATTTATTCCTAAGTATTTTATGCTTTTTGATATAATCATAAGTGGGATTGTTTTCTTATTGTTCATTATTGGTATATAGAAATACAAAAAATTTCTGTATATTGATTCAGTATCTTGAAACTTAAGTTATTTATTAGTTCTAATATTTTTTTGTGTGTAGAGTTTTTAGGATTTTCTATATTTTCTATAGTATCATGTCATCATGAGTTTTACTTCTTTTTCCATTTGGATGTCTTCTATTCCTTTGTCTTGTTGGATTGCTGTGGCTAGGACTTCCTATACTTTGTTAAATGGAAGTGGGTATAGTGGACTCCTTGTCTTGTTCCTGATCTTAGAGGAAAGACTTGTAGCTTTTCACTGCTGAGTGTGATGTCAGCAGTGAGTTCATCACATATGGCCTTGCTTATGTCGAAATGTTCTTTCTATACCCACTTTGCTGAGAGTTTTTATTAAAAGATGTTGAATTTTGTCAAATGCTTTTCCACATCTATTGAGATGGTCAGATGGTTTTTATCTTTTATTTTGTTAATGTGATGTATTGCATTAATTGATTTACGGATGTTCAAGCATCCTTGAATTCCTAGACTGAATCCTACTTGGTTATGGTGCATAATACTCTTAATGTACTGTTAAATCAGTTTTTCTAACATTTTGTTGAGAATTTTTGCATTGGCCAGAAATTCTTGACTGTAATAATTGATTTAGAGTGTGTGTGGCTATTAATATCAGTAGTTTAGAATAGACATACTAGAAATGGCCAGAAGGTGGCAGTAAAAGCTAAGTAGTCATTTGAGAAATTCAAATTTGACAAAATTTTATTAGCCCAGTACTCAGCCTCTCCTGCATAATTTTAAAGTATTGGGGTGGGGGTGGGTGGTGGTGTTGCTTCCTGACCAGAGAGAGGTGGTCTATTCTTACCCAGTTTTCATGATATCCCCGAGTCTTACCACTTAGCATTATCTTTTTGGATATATCTCCTCAAGCAAGGTCTTTTCATGAAATTCTCTTGCAAACTTACAAAATTTCTTACTTTACTCTAGTTTTCAGATTTATGTAGAACATATTTTTATATATAGGCTGTAGATGAGCTTGTCATTGGATTTTAGCAGTGAGTATCTATCTACCAGCCACTCAATTTCTAGATAAAGTGGATTTGACTTCTTGTTCCCTGGACTGAGCGGAGCCCAGTGCTCTCCTGAAACTTCAGTCATGGCCTCCTCTGTCTCTCCTCTCTTGTTGCTTTTGTGGAATGAATTATGTGAATTATGTTTATGGATCATCTTGCATTGCTGTAGTTATCACTGGTACCTGCTCTTTTATTTGATTTGTGCACACACACATACACGCACATGTACACGCGCACAAACAAAAACCTGTTCAGATGAAGCATTTATGTGTGTTCGAGGATTTTAACAAAGGTTTGGAAGAGAGCCACACGACTTAAAATTGACAGTTCCATCTCCCTGGTTCTTTCTCCATGTCTGACGCTTGCCCTGGTCCCTGGCCGTCCTGCCCTGTCCTTTCCTCTGCCCCATCCCTTTTCTGCCCTGTATCTCTCAGCAACAGAAACCATCCCACTTTCTCCCAGACCGGTCTTTCTAAAACAGAAAACAAATTATCTCCCTTTTTCCACTTGGTTTCTTAGGCCTTTCACTGTATCGCTCCCGGAGCTGAAGCCGTATCGCCATTCCTGCAGGTGCTCCTTGCAGCCCCCTGCCCGCCATGGGCCATTCATATCCTCATGCCATTGCTTGAGGTTCTTCTATCTCCCTAAATCCTCCTTCACAACAGCTCACTTTGGGACCAGTTCCCCTGAACCCTCAGATTTAGATGATGCCTTCTTCCATCCCCCACTACAATAATGGATATTTTCGATTAGGAGAGAGAAGTTGAGTGTCTCAGTCCTGAATTGTCATCACCTTTGCAACACTGGTCCCGTTAGGAGAGTTTAGGTGGCTCAGTCATTGTAAAGTATTATTTAAGTGTGAACCGTCCTGAAATCAAATTGCGATCAATGGGAACATGAAGGTCGCTTAATTCAAATCAATTCAACAAAGTTTGATTAAGCCTCCAGTGGAAGTCACTAGACACTCATTCATTTTCCAGACCTTCATGTGGCACATGTTGGGTGCCAGATAGGCTGTCGGGGCCAGGGGTAGGGCGACGAAGTGGGGGTGTGCAGGTGATTGCATTTATGATTTTGAAGTTCAGGAGAAATATCGGTGTTGGTGATGGTGTTCGGGGTTCGTAGTGAATGGCGGCTATCAAAGCTGTTGGAGCCGGTACCCGTGAGAACGAGAGGAAGATCCACCTGGACGGCTGGGGCCTGGGACGCGTCCTGCTTTTCAGACATCGCTCCTCCTGTGGAAGGGAAGGGCTCAGAGTGCAACGTCCCTGAAAAATTAAACGAAATCATTTTATATCTTTTATAATTGCTGCATTTTAAAACATTTTCACATACCCCAGTACTGTCGCAATAGCAGAGGAGACATATTGCAATGATTCTACAGATTAAATAAATATATGGATAAAATCTGTAAACATAGCCTAGTTCCTTTGGCTTTTTTCCCCCCTGAAATGCTAGTAGATTTGGGAGTTACCTGAGGATCTTTGCCCTTTGAGGGGAGTCTGGTAATTGGCAGTGACTTTAGTTTTTTTTTTCTGATACCACTCTTTACCTTGCGGAATAGTGACGTTAAGTTTGGCTAAGGGTGGTTTGTAGCACGACTTTTCGTGGAGTGTTTATTTTAGCAGGAAAGCTTGGGGCTTTGCTTGTCTAACAGAGCGAGTTAGACTGGGCCCGGGAGATGGTTGATCTTCCCGCGGAATCAAGCTCGCAGAGAATTGTTTCTTCAAGATTAAGTTGTGGTTGTCAAAATTACACCTGTGTTTAGCTAATAAAATTAAAGGTCAATCCTGTGGCACAAGATTTTGTTTTTTTAATTCCCTGCATGTTCTCTTTTTGAATAGCTCAGCAATGAGTGTCAGAACGAGTTAGGGACGTTCCCTTTGAAGATCTGTCATATAACCAACAGCCTGAGCAAGAGAGGTGTCTCTTTTCTATGTGTGAAAATCAGAAAATAGGAATGAACAGCAACAGAAAGGTAACCTCACTTTCCCCAAGAAAATCGCTATTTGTACTTTGTATATTTTTATTCGTGGGTAAAGGGAGTACAGTGTGGATTTTCTAACTCAGAATTTATCAGACTTGACTGAACATAACTTCCCCCAAAACTTGTTTTGCATTCAGATTTCAGGACTCTGGCCCAAACCTACTAATTTGTTAAGGAGAGATCTGGGAATCTCTGTGGTTAACTGTTGTCCTGATTTTTCTTAGGAGCAGGTAACTTTGAGCTACGTTGTAACTGGTGAAGGTCACAGGGGGACATCTTCCTGGAGGGAGGTGTACCTCAGAGGCTGCCGGTTCCCAGCTATCCCAGGACTGATAAGCGAGTTCATTATTCTGCCTCCTGTCATTCTCCCTCTTCTTCTGATTGTCTCTCCATTTTACCTCTTCCAGATTTTATGTGCTCACAGGGAGGTGGAACTGGGCTGATATAAGTCCATCTTGCTCATTGTCCCCTGCAAATGCATTTGCTTGATGGGTGAGGAGGGAGTCGAGTGTTCCTGCCTGAAACTCAGGGTTTATATGGGGGATCTTAATGCCTGCCCTTCTAAAACTTGGTGTTTTGGAAAATCAAAAGCATAAATATATAATTAACTCCCATGTATTTATCATGCAGGTCAACAATTATTGGCTTGTAGCCAATTGTCTTTTATCTGGATTCTCTCCCATATTGTTTTGAATACTATCTCAGATATCTTATCATTATCCATAAATATTTTAGACCAGGTAAAGTGGTTCACAGCAAAACTGAGTACAGTTTTTGAAAGTACAGACAGGGATAACCCATGTAACCCTGTGCTCACATACGCACAGCCTCCCCGCTGTCCACATCCCCCGTCAGAGAGGGTGCATTCGTTCAGCTGATGAACCAACACTGACACATCCTGATCACTCAGGGTCAGTAGTTTATATCAGGGTTCATTCCCCGTGCTGTGCAACTATGGGTTCAGAGAAATGATAACATATATCTACTCATTTTTCTTTTGAACTTCAGAATCTTATAACAGACAAAATATAGCAGACTGTAACTATACTCCAATTTGACAGAGCCTAGGATTAAGGTGGTAATTTATAGTTTTTCCTTGAAAGAGCTCAAAAAGATCACATTTCTTGAGTTCATTATTGAATGGTGCTGCCCCGTGGTAAATCCATGGTAAATTGAGGTCTCTGAGATTATGGGGATAAAAGGGAGAGCTTGGGCAAGGAATTTGAGACTGAGCAAAGAGGTGGGGGGGGTGAAAAGATTGAAAGTTAGTTCTTACATGGTAAAGATGTAATAAAGCTCTGTGGGTGTACGTTCGAGTTCTTCCTGAAAATCTTAACTGCTCAGTGGTTAGAGTTTAGAGACACATCTCCTAAATGCATGCAGTCAGAGAGCTTTTTAGCTCAGTGTTTAAGCACCAGCTGTTGTTGGAATAATGTCTGTGCACCTCATATCTAAACGGTAATGAAATGCTGACAAAATCAACCATTCGCTTTTTCTTATTCTACAACAAAGAGGGATAAGACATTTGACATCTGATGTTTGTTTTGAAAACTGGGTACACAAACATATGTCAGATAGCATAAGATCCCCATCTTTTTTCACTTTTTTTTTTTTTTTTTTTTACTCAGTGTCTGACAAGCAGTTGGTGCTCAATAACTATGTATGAAATGAATGCAAAAATAAGTTCTTAGTTCTGCTTGGCGCATAGAGAAGCTACAAGGAAGAGACCATGTTTGAACTGGGGTTTGAAGGATAAATGGGATTTTGCCAAGAGGAAAAGGAGTGATGGGCATAAAGGCGGGAGAAGGCACCGAGTGACACATTAATGGGACTAATGAAATGGGCCTGTGAGTTCCTGAAGGCTGGTCCCCACCTGGCCTGATAGCTGGTCTGTTTCTCATAGTGTATCACCAGTGAGTGATTCAGCGGTCAGGCTCTCGGCACATGCTCGCTGAACAAATGAATGCCATCTGTGACTTTTTAGGGAGGAAGGGTTAGGTTAGATAAACTTAATCATGACTCTTGCTAATGAGGGAATCTTTTAAATACAAACCCAGGAATTTTTAAGTACTGAAAAATAGCTAAATTTTGTATTTTTGGATATAATGAGAGCTAATTCAATATATGTATGTGTAATAACTTTCGATCAGAGTTGAGTCATTTATATTCTTAGGTTTCCTTCTGTCATATTGTATGCCTGGTAGAAGATGGCAACAAAATCTGCAGGGTTAACCCTGAAACCTTAGACCACATTTTACAAGGGAAAGACTAATTTTTAGGTCAAGGGGAAAGAAAAATGAGCCATGCAACTTTCATAGTGATGATGATCAACAGCAAGACAGCAAAATCATTAAATTCTGGTACAAACACAATTTTCTTAAAAATTAAACAATGCAGATGTTATAATTATAACACTTGAAGAACCATTAGCATTTTTTCTATAAGCTTGTGAACCAGTTATTAAAATATCAAGAAAAAAATAAATTTAAATGCTTTGTGTCTTGATTTATAAAAATATTCAATAGCAGGTAAGTAGAACACTTGTTGCATATTGAAGAATATGTGGCTTATGGTTCCATCCATATTGGTGTAAAAATCTCCAGTTACCGTATCTTTAATTAGATCTAGATGTAGAGTTATATTAAGTACCTATAAAAAATCAACCCTTTCTTTAGCCCAGTTCTATATGAAGGTGCTAACAAATGTATAAATGGTGACTCATAAGACGTAGACTCAGCTGTGGATTTTAATTCCTATGCCTC
This sequence comes from Macroglossus sobrinus, assembly GCA_004027375.1. Lineage (NCBI taxonomy): Eukaryota > Metazoa > Chordata > Mammalia > Chiroptera > Pteropodidae > Macroglossus > Macroglossus sobrinus. The sequence continues at coordinate 11,126 of PVKZ01002661.1, forward strand.
AGATATGACAACTGTTCAAATCAAAGACGGTGTTTGTGATGGGAAGCAGCTTCTCCCTGATCATGCGCCCTGTTAGCAGGGAAAGGAATTCTCTGACGCTGCGTAGCCGAGAGCTCGGATGGGCCCTGTGCCCACGCTTCCACGGGCCTCCTGCTGCCTTCCGTTCTCCAGGCTGATCGTTTTTAGTTCCGGAAGCATCGTGCCCTTCAGTTAGTCATTCTTACTCACGTCCTGTCATTTCTAGCTCTGGGATTTTTTTGACGAGGGCCTGAGGGTGGTTCTTTCTGGAAGATTTTGGAAGCCACCTCATTGCCATCTCGTCTTTGTTCAGGGTAGTCATGGGCACCCCCCAAATGCTTTTAAGAGGGTACTGCTAGTGCATAAATCCTACTTCTTGATGAATGTATGTATGTATATACACATAATACACACATGTACATACATGTATATTTACACATTTATGTCAGCTTTTTATCTTCTTAACTGTTACACACACATCCAACAATGCCGCAATTTTATACCCTGCCCTTCCAGCAGATATATTTGTAGTCTGGTTTCCAAAAGTCCGAAGTCCCTGTCTGACCATTCCTGAATGGGAATGAGGGATTCCTGGGGTTTTCTCCTTGTAGGACATTTTGGCTTTCAAATTTGAGCCACTATGTGCCATTGCCCAAACTGAATATTCGGAAGATGGCTTATGTGCTTTTTCTGGCACAGCTACCATTTACAGCCACACACTCCACAGTAGTGACATTCTTTTGAAGATCCTCATGTAACATCAAGAGGGCCAGACAATAGTATTTTCTGCTCGTACTTCCTTGAGGCTTAGTTATTTCCTTCTGAGTAACCCACGGATGACCTGGTCAGCGGCACTAACCTGCCCTGCAATATTTCCTGCACCCTGCAGGAGGCAGTCTTGAGGTCGGACTGCGTGTGGCCCCTCGTTATCTTCTCCCAGGCATCCTCACACGCTTTGCCCTTGGCCTTCTCCTCGTGGGCACTGCTCTGGCAGACTTGTCTCACCTGCTTACCTGGCTGCTGAGGCTGGTGAGGAGGGGGTCAGCAGCTCGCCCAGGTCTGAGGTCTCATGTCAGCCTGGAGTCCAAGGCCCACTCCCTCCCCCCAGGGCAAAGTGATGACTGGCCAGGAAACCCAGGAGAGGCTGTAGTTGGTAGAGCATACTGGACCCCAGCAGGAGGTGTGGGTCACTCCCAGTGGGGACAGGCGGACCTGGAGGGGACATAGTGTGCCTCTCAGGCCTCACATCTCATCCAGCACCTGCACCCTGTGTTCCTCTCATCCCAGAAAGGAGCCACTGAGGCCAAGAGGCCACTGACTACTGCAGGTTGCGGCCCTTGTATTTTTTTGAGTGTGACAGCTTTATTGTAATATAGTTCACGTACCATATAATTTGCCTATTTAAAGTGTACAGTTCAGTGGCTTTTAGTGTATTCAGATATGTGTAACTCTTACCACTGCCAATTTTAGACCATTTTATCACCTCAGAAAGATCCCCACTCTGTAGCTACCATCCTCCCATAACCCCCTCCTGCCCTGCGTGCAGGGTCCAGCCACCACTGATTAATTTTCTGTCTCTGTTTCTTTCCATTTTTCTATTCTGGATATTCATATGAATGAAATCATACAATATACGGTCTTTTGTGTCTGGCTTATCTCACTTAACATGATGTTTTCAAGATTCATCCATGTTGTAGCACGTGTCAGTTTTTCATTCCTTTCTATGGCTGGGTGATAGTTCATTGCTGAGTAGACTACAGTTTGTTTATCTGTTCTTCTGTCGATGGACAGGTGTGTTGTTTCCAGCTTTTGGCTGTTACAAATAATACTGCTGTGGACATTAGGGTATAGGTTTCTGTATGGATGTTTGTTTTCATTTCTCTTGGGTATATACCAAAGAGTGGAATTGCTGGGTCATGTGGTAACTCTATGTTTAATTGTCTGAAGAACTGCCAAACCGTTTTCCAAAGCAGCTGCACCATTTTACATTCCCGCCAACAGTATATGATAGTTCCAGTATTTCCACATCTTTGCCAACCTCTGTTGATTTGACTTTTTGATTCTAGCCATCCTAGTGGGTGTGAACTCATGCAAGGTTTTGAAAGGATTTAGGAAGGATTTTCCCTTTCTAACAATTTTGGAATGCAATATAGATGTTTTTAAGAATGCCTTTTCCTAGTATTTATAAAAGCATGCCTGCTAAGAAGCCCTGTTGCCTGTCACAATAATAAAGGAGATTTCATATTTGTTAACCCCAAAATTTCATTGATCAAAACCAGTGTGGGAGACTTTTAAACTATGAGAGTTGACGGGAAGAGGGAGAGTGGGTGGAGAAGGGGGAGCAGGTGGCATATCTCCTGGAATGTTGCATCTTTCCCAGGCGATGGCTCTACTTCCTGTTGCTGAATCTAACGGGTCCCTGTGTCTTTCAGGAGGACTGGCATTGGCCCAAGTGCTCTTCTTCTACGTGAAGTACCTGGTGCTCTTTGGCGTCCCAGCTCTGCTCATGCGCCTGGATGGACTCACGCCTCCCCCGCTTCCTCGCTGTGTGAGCACCATGTTCAGTTTCACAGGGATGTGGAGGTCAGTGGCTTGGTTTATTACAGTCCTTCAGGGGTGTCCAGTGGGAGGAGCCATCGTTTGGTCAGCTTCAAAGGGCTTGGGCCTCTGTCCCTCACTCAGGCTGTAATAGGCACTTCAGTTTTTTTATCTAACAGGATAATTCATACTTTCTGACCTCTTGAAAATATTGTCAGGCTACAGAGCTATGTGGGGTAAGAAAGTTTCTCATCAAGAAATTGTGCAGATGCATAAAGAGTCATGTCTAACGTGCTTTCTTACTAACTTGGGACATGCTACTATATAAAGATTGTTTTATTGCTGTCTTTTTCTTGACATCTCTATTTGTGGGACTGTTGATTAAGAAAATAGACTCAGGATAACAGCATAGGCCAGTGTCGGCTCATACTAGCTCTCACATCTGGAGCAATTTACTAAATCTTTCTAAGTTTCCATTTTAATTTCCTAGATGATGATATGATGATGATGATACGATGATGATGATGATGAAAAAGAATAATACCTATCTGCAAGAGTTGTTGTGGAGATTAAATAAGCTAATGCATTTAAAGCATCTGGCACATAGCGATGTTAACAAATGTTAGCTGTTACCCTTACATTAGCCCTATACTCGGCTCACGTGGGTAGACAGATGCTTATTCTAAGTTTTCTTACTCTTCCTGACTTTGCCCCATGTTGGCCTGGAATCTTCCAGAAGATTCCACAGCTCCGCTGCAGTTTCCAGTCACCCTTCAGGCGGGCTTGCTTGCTGCGTCTTTCTTTCTCATCCCTTCCAGTACATGACAAGTGACAGGCTTGCTTTTGCAGTTGCAAACTTAGTATAAGAACCTTGGAATGGGGCTTCGTACATCCATGGGATTCGGTGCCTACTTAAATTTTGTTCTTTAGGCGCCTCCATTGCCTCACCCTAGTGTTGGCCTTGCTTACAGCTGCCAGTTGGCTCACTTATGTGGCTCGTTCAGTCTTATATTTCATTCCTGTGGCAGAAGAGTAATGTGTAGGCAGGGAAAGAGCTTAGAGACCATTACCACATCTAATATTGTTATTAAAAAGCGGGGAGGCATCACACAATGTCCCAGTATCTCATAGTAGCTTATTGTAGATGCTGAATTTATCTATGCCTGTGTAAACATTAAATTTTTGGTCCAGTTTGCTTTTTTGAGATTAGAAATGTCATCTGGTTATTGCAAGGAATATCAAGTAATTGCTTTGATTAGTCCATAATTACTTCATCGAATGTCATTGGTTGCCCAGACTTTAAAATTTTTTTATTTTGTTATTAGTGTCAAGTATATAGTCCATTGGGTAGCTTTTTCTCCCCTCTGGCTCTTGACCTAGCCATCGCATTAATGCTAACTGCATCCCCTATGACATGCTCCCCATCCCCAGACCATCTATCAGCTACTAATTTGTACTTCTTTAACTCTTCACCCCTGTCTCCCAGCCCCACAAACCTCCTCCCCTCTGGCCAGCACCAGATTGTTCTCTATATTTGTGAGTCTGCTTTTTTAGTTTGTTCCTTTTGTTCCTTAGATTCTACATATAAATTAAATCATATAACATTTGTCTTTTTCTGTATGACTTATTTCACTCAGCATAATAACTTCTAGGTCCATCCATGTTGTTGTGAATGGTAGGATTTCAGTTTTTTAATGGCTGAATAATATTCCATTATATATATGAACTACAACTTCTTTATTCAGTTGTCTGTTGATGGGCACTTAGGTTGCTTCCATATCTTGGCTATTGTAAATTATGCTGCCATGAACATAGGGGTGCATAGATCTTTATGAACTAGTGTTTTGCTTTTCTTTGGATAAATATCCAGAAGTGCAATTGCTGAGTCAAAAGGTATATCCATTTTTAATTTTTTTGAGGAACCTCCATAGTGGCCGCACCAATTTGCAAACCCACCAGCAGCGTTTGAGGGCTTCCTTTTCTCCACATCCTCGCCGCAGGTTGCCAAATTTTAATGGCAAGGTTAGCAAAGGCGCTCTCTCTAGCTAGGGGGCCAGGGAGTGGTTGGAAGGCTCTGTTAACTTTTGACCTACTCATAAAAGTAATTGACTGAATAAATGGGTCAGGACTCAGCGTGATTTGGGGGATGTGTCTCAAGTGCCTGGCGTGTTCCTAGCAGGGTCCCTCTGCCTTCTTGCTGTGAATGCTTGCACAAATGCATTTCTCGGGAAGCACATTCTCCTAAAAGGGCTTCTCCAGTGTCAGTTGGCATAATAAAAAACCATGACTTCCGGGCAGGCATGCTGGCTCCAGGCTCCTGGCTCAGTGTCCATAAATAACAGCCCATTGATTATCATAAGAGGCAGTTTAGATAGTTAACTGTATTTCACACTGAGATCGGTTGTCTTCTTGTCCTTATTATTTTAATTAATTAACTAATTAATTTTTTTTTTGTCCAAGACCCTCAGTTGTATACAAACCACAGAGGTGGAGAGAATATGTCTGCCAGGTCTTTTGTCATTCTTCATTAGAACTAGACTCAAATAGGCCCCAGGTTGCTGATGTATTCCTTCCTCCTCTTAGTTACCACATGGGCAAGAGAGTAATAATGAAAATTTACTCTGAGGAGGAGGAGGAGGCTCTAGGGTGGCCGCTGGGAGGGATATGGTTCTAAGGGAGATGCTCACAAGGGGGCAGGTGATGAAATGACACGCATGGTCTTTCCTGGGAGCGACCTAGACTTATATCCTGGCTTCCTCCACCATGCCTGGGTGCCAGTTTACCCCTTTACATCGGTTTTAGTTTTTTGAAGGTTTTCTCTTTTGCCAGTTATACTTGGAATCTGGCAAATTTCTGGGTCTTCATTTTTCTGTACACAGTGACCATTCCACATTAAGTAGTTGAATTTAGCAAGGAATTTTGACTCTAAGCTGTAGTGCACGATTAAAGGCTCAGCAGAAGTCATTTTTTTTTAATTGATAAAAGGATGAAACTTATAGTTTATCTTTTGTGCTGTTCGCAGGTGCTCTTCCATGCTTAGGAGGATGTGTCCCATGCCCATGCCCAGGGTCCAGTAGCACAGTCCTACGCTGGCCTGGTCCGCATTCTCTAACTGTCCTCTGTACGAATGCATGCCAAGAGAAAATAAAGTTTCGAGTTTGTAGTTTTCATTTGTATCCAACTATACATTAATATTTCTGGGGCATCTGTCGAGGCCCTGCTGCAGACAGGGGATTGCTCCCTCTTCCTGGATACAGGTCTGAGCAGAATTGTGTCAGGAGCAAATGCAAAAGCTGGAGATGCAGACCTTTCTGCTGGGCCGTGGCAGCCACCTCCAAGGTGACCCACAAAAGGCAGGGTGGATGGGAAGCTGAGGGAAGAGATTTGAAAACAACCTCCAGAGATGGTTTAATGGTTTACCTGAACTTCTAGAAAATCCAAATGAGGAGGTTTAGAACTGATGATGAGAGACGAGGTTTTAGCCTCGCATTTTAAAGGAGTCTTGCACACCTGGACCCCGTGCTGACTGACTGCTCTGTCTTTCAGCCTTGTTAGCAGTGAGGGAAGACTTGAGGCTGGCAGTCCACCACATCAGAAGAATCTGAGCCCTACATCGTAGGGCAGATGAAATAGGCCATCAGCAGAGAGATAATGTTCCCTGATGTGACAGTCCAAATTGATCATGCAAAATTGCTATTCACCCGGGTGGCCCAAACCTGAAAGTGAGGATCTATCTCTATGGGTTTATTTATTTTCCTTTCTCCTTCTAGCTCTTCTCTTTCATATAATTTCTGCTCAAATATTTGCAGGCATAACAAAACCCTTAGGAATATGTGTTTTCCCACTTGCATGATTTTTCTGCAACTGTTGCACCTGAGAAATTGAGAATTTTCTGCTTAATTTTTAGGTTTCGTATTTTAATTTCGGAAGCCCGAGATCTGTAATGACCATCTTTTGCTAGGAGTCATTAAAGTTGACATTGCATGTCCAAGGTTTCAAATTAGAAATCTGATCATGTTCCCCTGATTTGATCTCAAGCTATGGAAGCAAAGTGTGCAAAGTGATAGAATTTCCCCTGGCGGCTGGTGAGTTATGGGTCAATTTCAATTATCTCAGGAATCTCGCTCAGCTTGCCCTCTGCATTTCTTGAATTATGATGCTCTCAGATCTTCACTGGCAAACTCATGCATCACGGCTTATTCCAAAGGGATCTGGGCACTGTTGGTGGCTGCTAGACCTTAATATACAGGGATATGTTTGGGCTGGGGATGGGGGCTGCCTGAGCCCCTTCTTTCAGTGGGGGCATCAATTGCATAGCTGTCAGGCCAATAGAATGATTTAGGTCTCTAGGTGGACAATTGGTCCAGGCCTGTGGTAGGTGATGAAAACCAGCTGTACAACTGCTGGCCTTGCATGAGTCCTTCCTTTGTATCCTGTTTAGTCTCAGGTTGCAGGGCAGGATGGCAAGCATGGAGTTGGTGAAATACACATCCTATCTGCCAGCATTGCTGGGTGGAAAGCGGGGGCAACTTGAACATAAAGGAGAAAAGATGCAATAGGTGCTGAAGGTAAGAGTTCACTTTTTGGAGGAGGCAGCCTAGTCACTAAGAGTTTGCTATTTACTAGCTGCATGACTTGGGCAAATAATTAAAAATTCTCTTGGCCAACCTTATTATTTCTAAAATGAAGATAACAATATTACTTGTCTCATAGCGGTGGCATGAGGGTTGCATGAACCTGGCGTATAGTAGGTCCACAGGAGGTGGTAGCTTCTTACTTTTTTTTTGTACTTGAAAATGCAATGAAGCCAGAGATGACTGAGAGATCAGCCTGAGGATGGGCCAGGCTGGGGAAGCACTAAGCAGTGATGAGACTGGCTGAGTCCAGTTCTGAGCTAGAGACGTAACAATTCAGAGATAGAGACTATGGTGGAAAAGGTCACAGCCTCTGCTCTCAGAGGAGGGAGCTTTTGCCTCCGTGTCTTCATCTGTTGAATAAAAGACAGACTTTGTCATGAAATGATGTCTGTGTTCCCTTCCAGTTCTATTGTCATATTAGGCCCAGCCACATTGGGTGGGGACCACTAATATCCCGGTGCTAAAGTGCTCCCACCCCCGCTACTCATGAAATTAGGCAACTTATTTAACCACTTTAAAATAGGGATCGTCATAGCGCTTGTCTCGCAGGGTTGTTGTTGAGCGTCCATGGCTGGGGTTATCTATTCAAGCAGGCACACTGTAGACACCGAAACGTTAGTTAAAAGTGATAATTACAGATATGAAAGTAAACTTCGTACGGTTTGTTTTTTCATTTCCCAGAAAAGAAAGGTCCGATAGGGTGGGTGGTTGAGGAGGTGGAAGTGGTACAGGTGGCGATAACATGTGAAAAGCATGAGACTTCAAAATGAAAGCATGAGCCCTGTGACCTCTCCCTCGCCCTATGAAGTTCTTTTCGCAGTTTCTACCTATGGGACATTTGTATTACCTCACAGTTTCAGGTTCCTTTCTTAGTCATTTCTTTTCTCTTATGATCCCATCTCAACAGACTCAGAAAACATATTTTTCTTCTTTTAACATTCATATTTCAACATCCCCTTACCTTTTCCTTGAAGCACAGACTTGCGTAAATCAAAGTGGAAAGGGAATAGCAAGTTGAGAGAGATTTTATGAACCATCCTTTTGTTTAGCTTCCTGGATTTATTTTTACTTCAAAGACAGTTATTCTTCCCTCTTCTCCATTCCTCTTTGTGTTGGAGATGTTTTCAGTTCACATATTGCTGAGCGAACTCTCAGACGGGGAGGCTTTTAGAGTGAGCGCTGTCTGACGCAAGGCATCTTCAGATGGAGGGAGGGCTTTTGCGTTAGTTCCCCGTCACCAGAGCCCCGATCTGGAGTGTGACGGCCTACGTTTGAATCTGTCTGCACTGCTTATTCCCTGGCGATCTCTCTGTGTCTTTGTTTCCTCCTCTGGAAAATGGAGATGTTATAATACACACCTCTTGGAATGGCGACAGACACACAGTAATCATTTCTTTCCTCGCTCACACTGCACTGGACTGTAAGTTCTCAGAGGGCGCTGGTCAGATCTTGTTCTTCTTTGACACTGTGTCCCTGGCATCCTCCTTGATGCCCAGCAGTTAGTGAGCACTTGGGAAATCTCTGGTGAATCAACGACTGGTCAGTCTTCTCTGAAATTTTGCTTACCAGGTCTTAAGAGCAAAATTTTCAAGTATTATTTTGACCTGGCAGCTGAGCAGTTTCTCTCTGTAGCCTGCATGGATGTACCGCTGCTGTGGGGGTACCCGGCACTGGTGTGACCACTCGCGATCCTCCACCTTCTGTCTCTCCCTAGTTTTCTCATTAGTGTTACTACGTGGTGTGCCCAAATATTGTGTCTGCCAGCAATTTTCTTGACAATGAATCTGCCTTGGAAGGAATGAAGAACGTACGCCTTTCGTAATTACTATCATTATTTTATCAGACATTGTGCCACGTCTTTGCTATCAGATGAGGAGAAAGACTGTGGACTTAAAAGAAGAAAGGAGATTCAATTCAGACTTTGAGATGACAGGGGAGTTTGACAGCTGTTTGTCTGTGGGGATGGGATTTTTCTGAGGGAGGAGCTGAGAGAAGTCATCCCGCCCTGTTACGGGGGAAGGTGAGGAACTGGGTGCATGCTGGGAGGGAAGCCCTTTTAGGACCTGTCCTCACAACAGTAAAAGCAAGGCTCCTTTCTTGGTACGCTAACAAAATTCTCTGTCCAGCTGCTTACCTGACGAACAAGATGAATACTGTGTCTTCTGCTAAGTGTTATAAGCTATGCTCAACCTACAGGGTCAAAGTTAAGACTAATTCTTTGCTTGCTGTTCTTGGAAATGATGTTTTATACTTAAGCATGACATACACATCCTGGCTCCAAGCTACCATTTCAAGTGCTTCTCACTGGCATGTATGACGATGGTACAGATTAGTCCTTATTCCTCAGTGCAGTCCATCTGGCTCTTCATGAACCTCCTTGGCCTTGGGGCTACTTCTTGTCTTCAAGGCTCGCTGAGTACTGCTCCTCTATCAGGCAAAGTGCCACTGACTCTTCAGGTCAGTCCTAGCTTCAGTGACACCTTTTCTGTCTGAGCTGTGCTCAACTCCCTAGGCAGAAGGGTCACTCGTTTCTCTTTGCTTCACGGTACTTTGTATGTTCACGTATTTTAATACTTACATGAGTTAATGCAGATATTGCATCTAACTCACTGAGTTTTTGGAGGCCAGGGATGACTGTACCTTACTTATTTTGTATTTGGTATGTTGCTTTAATGTAGCAAATGTCTGTTTTTAGCAAGAGCCTTGCTGTCCAGAGTGTGGTTTGAGGAAGAGCAGCATCAACCTGTCCTGAGAACTTATTAGAAATGTAGGAATTTGGGTCTCACCTCAGATCTACTGAATCCTACTCTGCTTTTTAACAAGATCTGTGCATTAAAATTTGAGAGGCACTGGCCCGGGCCAGATGGCTCCTCAGGACTCCTTCTCCTTGACATCCACAACTCTAGATGGGTGACAGCTGTGAGTGACTGGAAGTGTGCCTGAGTATTCAGTATCTCACATTCACATGGGTCACAAGGACTGGGCCCAAGAAGAACTTCAGTGGGAGCTTTCATGGGTGTTTCCAGGGAATGGGGCTCCAGAGGGACTGAAGAGGCAGGGGGAGGATGAACCCAACCAGCTCCAAGGCCGGAAGGGGCCTGGGGGTGGCTCTTCGATGAGGAGATAAGCAATCAGGCCAGCCGGACTTAGCACATGGAGGTCACTGGTCTGCAGTCACAGAAACCTAAGAAAAATGCACTGACTCCATTTGTTGTCCCGAGGACGCATTTGTCCTCCAACTCATTCTCCTCCATGCGACTTCTCTTTTCTCTGCTCTCTTCCCTCTGTTCCCCTTAAATTGCTCCTCGTGGGTAAGAAGCTCATAGGTGTTGGACTCTGCCATCCAGGAAGGAATGTCCAGCCCCTGCTGGGAGCTGACTGGGACCTGCAGACAGCCTTCCTTGGATTTGGGAAGGCTGCCCTCCTGATCCCCGTTGCAGGGAAGTATGTGGTTCCCTGTGAGACTGTTCGATGGGGGAACTGGCCCACCAGGCTTCTGGAAAGCAGCGCCCGTGGGGGTGACCTTACTGTTGGAGTAACGATGATCGATATAGGTAGTCATTCTGTTTCTCGGAAATGTCGCCAGTCACAGTCTATAGAAGTTTTGCTAAGAAGTTAGAGAAACTATAGATCATGGGTATCCAATAGGTGCCAATGGGCTTGTGATTAGTGAGTGCGTTAGTGGCAGTTGGGAGAGGTTGCTTACTGTATTATTACAGTTGAGGTTCTCCAGCTGGGAGTGGGGAGCAGAGCTGTTATCGGGGGATTCGTGAAAATGGATTCACTGGGGCTTGGTGGTGGCAGTTGCCCAAATCCCTTTATGTAAACTTGCATGTAATAGTTGGCAACTGACTCACTTGGTAGCAGTAATTATCATAGCAACGTATTTCCCAGACTACTTATGTTTTTGCAGTTGGGACCAGGTAGCCTTCTTAAAGTCTGTGGTTTTACTGTAAAATTGAGGACCACAATCCTAGGTTGCCCAGGATTTCTCAAGTGAGTTTCTACAGCAGGGTGAGACGTGGCGTATTGGAGATAGGGCGTCTTTCCTCCAAATGCTTATGTGCCCACTCGGTTCTGTGGGGTTAATCCATAGAGGAATCGAAGGACTGGTTTTAGGTGATATGTTTTCTGTATTTCAGTTTCTATTTGACAGCAGTTATAACTTCCCCCAAATTACTATTAAGATCATCTGCCAAAATTTTGCCTTTGACTGGAAATCATTAGTAACTCAAACGTGGTCTGTGTGCTTCTCTTCCTCAAGGTCACTGGTCGCTTGGATCCTTTCAGTAAAGCCAAGAAACTGTGCCAGCCCCTCTCGCGGGTTTGAGTGGAGACCTCTACTTGAGTTGCCTGTGGGATCTGGCCGTGAACCTTGATTCTTAGGATGGCAAAAAGGGAGGGTTAGGGCTGCCTCTTAGAATCTAGCAAAATCCTTAGTATCCTGTGGGTTCCCGGTCTACTGGATGAGAGGTCAGTACAGTACACCCTACAGGGGAGGGTGTGAGGTGAAGTAGGGAGAGTGATTCTCTCCCACTGGGTAAAAGCACTTTCCTGATGGAGCCTTGAGCTGAAGCGGCTCAGTGCTGTTCCAGCACAGAGTGGGTAGGAAGGACTAGTAGGGATGGGAGCTGCCCTTGAGAAATCCACACAGGCTATTCTCGTGCGAGTTTCTCATATATGAGCTCAGGCAGCTGCTGCTTTAAACACAGGTGGAAGCTTGAACTGCTCGCAGCAGGGAGTGAGGCTCGAGGTGTTCTCCTGGTCTCAGGGCTGGTTGTCCGGAGCCCTTCCCTCCACGAGGAGAGACAGGCATCGGTGGGAGGGTTGTCAGGGTGGGGTGGTCTCTGCCAAGCCAGCCACCTTTCCTCATGATCTGGGAGCTCTGTGCTCTGACCACTGAGCAGGTGGCCGAGGGTTAGTGAAAAGTCTCTTTGCTTTTTCAGGGCAAATTTTGTCACATCTTATTGAGCATACCCTGTCAATAAGCCTGTGTAGCACTTGAGCATTTAAAAACGCTTGTTCCATACCTATTGTCTTACGTGTTGGTTCTATAGGTTAGTCAGGGAAGGCCTTATTTTTATTATCCCCACTGTATTGATGAGGAAAATAAAAGCCAGAGATGTTAATTAATTTGTCCAAAGAAGGAAGTCTTAGAGCTGGGACAACACTATGTCATCTCTCAATATATTCTAATTTACTGAATGTTAGCTTCCTTAACATTTTAGCAATAATGGGCATCAAACTATCATGTCTTTAAAGTGGGGGTGGTCTGTGGCCATGCCACCCTGAACAAGCCCGATCCCGTCTGATCTCGGAAGCTAAGCAGGGTCGGGCCTGGTTAGTACTTGGATGGGAAACTACCTAGGAAGAACAAGTGCTGTAGGCGTAAAAAAATAAAAAATAAGGGATTGTAAACTGACAAGCTCGTTGCAATCTGTGAGGTCAACCAAGGGTTGCCTTCCCTAAAAAAAAAAAAGTGTGGATATAGTAGAGCCAGAATCCCCACTTTTGCCCTTTTTTTCCCTGGATACCCTCATGTGTGACTTGTCCTTTAGGAATATGCTTGACTAGACCACTGCTTCAGGGGAAGTTCTGACTCTCCACTCCATCTGTCATTCAGTCATGGAGCCAACAAGTATTTTCTGAGTGCCCGTTATATGCAGAAACTGTGCTGGGTGCGGGGGATAAAGTAGTGAACAAAGCAAGCAAAAGTGTGTGCTCTCACAGGATTTACTTTCCAGCTGGTGAGACAGGTAATAATAAGCATAATAAATAAGTGAGCAATGTGGCGTGTTTGGGGAAATAGAGCTGGGTCAGGGGGTCTGGAGTTCTGGGAGAAGGGTTGCGATATTCAGCCCAGGAGATTTCTGCAAACAGCGAGTTGGTGAATACAGAGCCATTGCTTCTAGGGGAGATGCAGGATTAGACTGCTGTGAGCTTTTAGTCACATCTTTGTCAATCAGTTAATATCCACGCTTGTTCTAAAGAGGCGCTTATTTAATATACATCGTTTATTCGTTAATATTGAGCTCATGGCCAGAAGTACTGTAACTCAGGCCCGAGTGAAGCATATTTAGCATATAGTTTTCTCTTTAAGGCACGTTACAGCCTTCTTATGCCTGGGAACACCAGACAGCCCTCTAGCAGTATGTTTGGAGGGCGTTTTAAACAGTGCAATCACCAGGAAGACTGTGAAAAACACTTGTTCACAAACAGTGTGAGGGCTGAAATAAGAAGGTGGCGTGCTTCCTGCTCCATCTCAGGGTGGGTGACAAGCGGCTCGATCTTGTTGCTGCTCTGAGCTTGTCTGTGCATGACTGTGCCTCCAGTGTTGATTTTGAGGTTACAAATGAATTTTAGTGAGTAGGTAAGTTCACAAATACAGAATCAGCAAACTGTGAGGATTAACCATAAGTGGGGTGATCAGGATAGGCCTCTTTAAGAAGGTGACACTTGGTGAAGACTTGGAGGAGTGGATGTGAGTCATATGAGTGGGTATCTGGAGAAGTTACAGAAAGAGGCTTTGCTGATAAATTCTATCAAATAGTCAAAGAAAATTTAATAGCTATTCTTCTTAAAGTTTTACAAACATTTAAGAGGAGGGAATGCTACCAAACTAATTTTATGAGGCCAACATTTCCCTGACACCAAAATCGGATAAGAACAACACACACACACACACACACACACACACACACACACACACACACACATTACAAGCCAATACCTCTGATGAACATAGATGCAAAAATTCTCAACAAAATTTTATCAAACTGAATACGGTACATTAAAAGGATCGTACACCACAATCAAGTGGGATCTATTCCAGAGATACAAGGATGGTTTGACATCCTTAAATAAATGAATGTGATACACCAACCACATTAACAAAATGGTGGATAAAAATCATATGATCATCTCAATAGATGCAGAAAAAGCATTTGACAAGATACGACATCCATTTATGATAAAAACTCTCAATAAAATGGGCAAGAAGGAAAGTACCACAACATTTTAGAGGTCATATATGACAAACCAACAGCTAATATACTCAGTGGTGAAAAAACTGGAAGCTTTTCCTCAAAGATCAGGAACAAGACAAGGATGCTCACTCTCATCACCTATCCAACATAGTATTATTGCAAGTCCTCGTCAGAACAATTAGGCAAACATAAACAAACAAACAAACAAACAAATAAATGGCATCCAAATTGGAAAGACATAAAACTATTATTTGCGGAAGACATACTTTTACATATTGAATACCCTAAAGATTCCATGAAAAACCTATTATAAATAGTAAACAAATGCAGTAAAGCTGCAAGATACAAAACCAATATACAAAAATCTATTTCGTTTTTATATACTAACAACAGACTATCAGAAAGAAAAATCAAGAAAATGATCCCATTTACAATCAGAACAAAAAGAATAAAATGCCAAGGAATAAACTTAGCAAAGGAGGTGAAAGACCTATACACTGAAAACTACAAGATATTGTTGAAATAAGTTGAAAAAGAGAAAAGGAATTGCAAAGATATTCTGTGCTCATGGATTGGAAGAATTAGAATTGTTAAAATGTCCATATTTTATAAAGCAATCTATGGATTCAGTGCAATCCCTATCAAAATCTCAATGGCATTTTTCATAGAACTAGGGCAAATAATCCTAAAAAATATGTATGGAACCACAGAAGACCTGAAATAGCCAAAGCAATCCTGAGGGAAATAAGAACAAAGCTGGAGTTTCTATACTTTTTGACTTTAAACTATACTACAAAGCCAGAAAAACAGATACACAGACCAATGGAGCAGAATTGAGAGCCCAGAAATAAATCCACACATATACAGACAACAAATTTATGACAGAGAAGCCAAGAATATACAATGGAGAAAGGAAAGTCTCTTCAATAAATGTCATTGGGAGAACTGGATAACTACATGCAAAAGAATGAAACTACGCCACTCTTTTATACCATACACAAAATCAACTCAAAATGGATTAAGGAGTTGATTGAATGTAAGACCTGAAACCATAAAATACATAGAAGAAAATGCATAGCACTAAGCTTTTGGACATCGGTCTTTGTGATGTTTTTGACTCTAATGGCAAGGGAAACAAAAGCAAATGAATGGGACTGCATCAAACTAAAAAACTTTTGCACAGCAAAAGAAATCAGCAAAACAAGGCAATCAACCAAATGGGAGAAGATATTTGCAAATGATATTTTTGATAAGGGGTTAGTATTCCCCCCTCTTTATATATATATAGATACATACACACACACACACACACACACATACATACATATACACATATATATGTGTATATATATACACACACACGTATATAGTATATGTTATATATATTATATATACTATATACATGTGTTTTATGCGCGCACACACACACACACACACACACACACACACACACACACACACAAGCTCATAACTCAACCAAACAAAACAAAACCTGATTAAAAAATGGGCAGAGGATCTGAATAGACGTTTCTCCAAGGAAGACAAACAGATGGCCAAAAGGAACATGAAAAGATGTTTGACATCACTAATTATTAGGGAAATGCAACTCAAAACCACAATGAGGTATAATCTCAAATCTGTTAGAACGGCTGTTATCAAAAAGACAAAAAATAAGTGTTGAGAGGATGTAGAATACTAATCAACCATAGAAAAGATGAAATTGGCAACAACATGGATGGACCTTAAGGGCATTATGCTAAGTGAAATAAGTCACACAGAAAGGGACAGAAACTGTATGATTTCACTCATGGAATATTTTTGAAAAGTAACAAACGAACAAACGAATAAGAAAAACTCATATATACAGACCACGGATTGATGGTTACCAGAGGGACAAACGGGGAGAGGGCAACATGGGTAAATGGGGTCAAATGTGTGGTGGGGAATGGGAACTAGACTTTTGGGGATGGGAACACTGAGGAATTTTCGGAGGTCAGACTGTAAGATTGTACACATGAAACATATATACTGTTATTAACTAATGCTGCATCAGTTAAAAAAAAGAACCTTCCAGCACCGCCTCTGCCCCTCAGCCACTCGCCCTTCACAAACGGAGCCCAGCTCCTGGAACCTGACCGCGGTGTCTGCGGCGTCTAAACGGGAGCTGGACACAGGATCACAGCACCCAGTGCCTGTCGGATGATGTGCTCCAGCTTGAAACTGAACTCATTGAAGCTTTAGTTTCGATAAAGCAATTTGGCATTCTGAATGATTAGTTTTGCACGGTCAAATTATTTTAAATATAGTGTGTCAGTAATTAGACCGAAGAATACTCACTTCATTGTTTCTTTCTGAATAAAAGGTATGTATGTTTCCTTACTAGGTTGTGAGTTTCCTATTTATGGCCACGATCACGGCCCTTGAGAACCACATCATTCACCTTGACTGGGAAGGGGAAAGCGGCTAAACAGATGCTTGCATGAAAACATTTGTATCTGAAGCAGAGTGTAGAAGTAATTCACCTCACGTTGCTGCACTGCCTTAATGAATACAGAAAATACTCCAGGTGATGCATTATTAAAGGCACATACAGTAGAGCTTCCGCGTATACAGTCTGAGCGTGAACTTATTAGCATTTCAGTTTGATACCTCTTTTAGATTTAATTAGATTTCAGGCTTCAATCAATTTATTAAATGAATTTCTCACTGCTTAAAATGTGTAATATGTTCACGACAGTAGCTTTTCATCACTTTCTTCTTAATTCCTCATGCACCGAGCAGATCTCAGCTTTTATCTTGGAATCAAAGCCAGAGGTTATTTTCCAAAGGTACTCTGCAAATGTAGCCTCTTTTGTGCTTAGAGACTCTGGGGCCACAGGGAAGGTCATTTTTTTGTTTTTTAATCCACATTGGCATGACTGTACCTCATAGATTTACTACCAGTAAATTTAACGAATAATAATAACAGTATTGTGGGCCCTTTGTCACTGTGAAGCTTTCTACTGTTATTTTGGCATAAAATCCACAAACCTCTGTTTCTACTGCAATGAAGAGAGCATTAGGACTATTCAAATTATGAATCAGACCGTGTTAGTGATTCTTAGGATGAGCTGGAGAGCTCGTTCACAAAATGCTGTCACTCCGTGCTGTTCCACCTTTGTTTAGAGGAGTAGAGAGAATGCTTCTCTGAGCCACCGGGGGATCCTCATGCCTTGTTAGTACTGCCTGCCTGCATGAGCCACAGCCAGCGCTTGGACCACTGGGCCCTGATTGCCTCATCTGTGAGGTGGGGCTCCTGACAGCTTCTCACCCTAACGCAGAGAGAGTTCTGCTTGATTTCTGAGGGTTCCTTCTAGCTTTAGGTTATGTGTGTATATGACAGTGTGAGAGGTGAGGGGAAGTGGTGTGAAAATTAGATCAGTTCCTGATTATGTTTATCAACCATGACCCAGATAATTAATGTCTATGATACAAAGTAGAAGAAGTGATATTATCTGATATATTTTTAATTTCTAAATGAATTGGGACCTCAGATTAAAAGTCAGCTGTGGCCAGCTCAATGAAGGAAGTATTTTTTCATATGTATAATTTATCTCAAAATGTATTTCATTTTGAAGTTCAGTTGGAAAGAGGATTAAAGGAGAATAATATTAAGTATAAATCCATTTCTATAATATAAATCTTTCTATAGTATAGGGAGAAATCCATTTTTGCCAACAGAGCAAAAGCTATATTCAGAATGCTGTGAATTCACAATTTAGGGGGAAAAAATAGTTAAGAAGCAAGCCCAGAGACAAAATGGCATTGTGGCTGATTTGCAGGTTCATCTTTGATCAGAGGGCTTATTTATTTTTATTTTTTGCAAGGCTCAGCGTGGGCTAGGTTAGGTAAGAGGTCCGTGAATTCAAAAGCAAAAACAAAAACCCTGATTTTCCATCTGCGTGTCATTCATATAAGAAGCGATCAACTCTGTTATTAACACCAGGCCTGAGTTCCTCCAGAGGAGAGAACGGGAATGTGCTAGACCGCCCTGGAATTATAGTTCTAGGGTCTGCTTTAATTGAGGACATTGCCACTGCCTTTCTTTGTGATGTTGAAGAGTACAGTTTCCCCTTAGTTAATAGAACATTCCCTGGTTTGACTCTGTCTCATGTTGCCTCGTGCTTAGATTTGGATTATGCATTCCGAGTAGGAATACTATGTAGGAAATGTGTATCAGTTTTAGGGTATCATTTCAGGGGGAACACTATGTCCAAGTGTTCTCACCGATGATGTTAATTTTCATCAATCTGGAAGGTTATATACTGAATACCCTTCAGTATAGTCTGATTTATCCACTGCATAGTTACTTTTTTTTTTTGTCTTGCAACTAATACACATTTTGTAGAATACACTTTGAGGCCATACAGATATCCTGTTCTTCGTCAGAATCTCTCCCTAGAACATTATGGATGATCCTTGTTTGAGCCAGTTTTACTATGGAGGTTTCAAAAATGATGATTTTTCAACTTTGGCACTTACCAGTTGGCAATTGGCATAATATTGCAAACAAGAGCCTCTTCTCTACTTGTTTATCTATTTATTATCTATATGGTTGTACCATTTTCTCTTTTTCAGTGATTTATAATTAATTTATAAATCATTTACTGTACTTAATATTTTAGTGCTCATATTGTCCCAGTCTGAGCAATGGGAGCCCCATTAACCAGACTTGGACATGCTCAGATGTATTTGGGAAGGATGCCTCAATATGGAAAATTCTGCTTTGCTATCCACCCTTCTGTGGTCCCTGAAGTTTCTGTAAATAAGTTCAGGGTCATGGCTGGCCATGTGCAGAGTACTAGTCAAATGAGGTTTGAGGGATCTCTCTGTTCACCATTGAGCCCAAACTTGAACCTCAGTATCTTGCTTCATGTTGAGTAGCAAGAACAAGAGAGAGAAGACAGTATATGAGAATGTGAGTGAGGAAGGAGAAAGAACAAAGAGGTCAGGCCCCCCCCCATTCAGTAAAGGGCCCCCTACCCAGATGAGGGTGAGAATGAAGAAGGCACCTGTGCGCTTGACTTTTTAACAAAGGAACTCTTCCTTGTAGGACATGTGGCTCAGTCAGAGTCCCAAATTCTGGCTGCCCTGAGGCAAGTCCTTCCCTCTGTGGGCTCAAGGCCAGGCTCTGTAGGTTGTTCACCAGTCTGCCTCTGGTTAGAGCTGTGGCCGCATCCTTGTCTTCACAGATGCTTAAGAGTAGGGCTCATTTCACTCCTTCTTGGGTGCTCCCAGCAGGGCTGCCGTGTGGGTCTGTCTGTTCCACCAGCAACCCTTTACCTTCCGGGGCCACTCGGACCACGGGATTTCAGGCTGCCTTCTGTTCCAGGGCATCTGATAAGCTTTAATACTGGGCCTCAGTTTCCCTTACTGTTCTAAGAGGGAATAGAATTAGGATCTTTAAAATTCTCCTCAGCTTTAAAATTCTTTAATTCTGAAAATCGAGATAGGAATTTTATGTGCTTGAATTAGTATTCTCTCATACCACCCATCAATGCTATGAATTCTGTTCTTGAATCAAGTGAAATAGGCAGTTTGCATAGGTTATCTCCTTTAATAGTTCCTTATCCTTCCAAATTATCCCTAACGCTAGCAGACAATCAGGATGTTAATTAATGGATAGCTAGCTATAACATAGAGATGCATAGACCCAAAGTAGTCTCACAATAAAGGACATGGATTTCTGTAACAGCCTGTTAGAGGGTGTATTTCTGAATTGCTCCTAAGATGACATTAAGTTGACGCTGACCCGTAATGAAGCCACTCCAATCGGTTTCTCATTTTTTCTTCACTCATCTTGATGGGTTGTTCTGACGACGCCGAAGGAGCTATTCTTGCTATTAATAATCAGAGCGTTTATCTAGAGATGGGTGCTCCTCTAAGTACTCTGACATTCCCCAGCCTTGTGTCCTTCTCTGCGGGACAGGGTAGGACTGACTGAGCATGTGTCCATCTGAGTGGACAATCAAGGTCCACATCCAGAACTTCAGTGTGGAAGAAAGAACAGTGTTTCGCATACATCACGCCAACTTCCGAGGTTGTTAATTATAGAGGATTTGCTCCCCAGTGTTTACAATTCATATCTAATAATACTTTTTCTGTAATTTGTGTCCTTAAAAAGAGGCTTCTGTGAACTCCAGAGTCAAGAACATTCAGCTCAGGAATCACTGTCATCTAAGAGCGAGCCTCTTGGTTCTCTTCTAGTTGGCTTCAGTGACAGGCAGGCAAGCACCCCCTCCCCCATGTCATTAAATCCTGCACAGGCTGCTAGCCTAGAGGAAAGCTTGATTTGCTGATTATGCTATGGCTTTGAAAGCCTCTTCAGCTCTGCAACAAGGAGAGAAATATATGCCTCTGAAGAATGTGAAAAGGAGGGATAATGAAGTCCCCAGTTCCTCACAACCCAGAGCCATATAATTATTTTAAATAGTTTCCATCAGCTATTCTTCATTCCTATGATGTGATTTTTCAGGTTTTACTTTTGAGAAGTTCAGATCGTGGTGCAGAGGGGCAGGGGTGGGCAAAGACAGAAGAGAATGGGGGCTGCCATGCCATGTAGCCGTGTGTGTGGCTGGTAAACAGCGTGAGAGTCAGCTCAGATGGCAAGGCAGCAGGTCTGTGGGTGGAGGGAGGGGATCGTGACCAAGGGTGTGAACAAAGGGGTTACAGAACTGTGAGGACGTGTCTATGCCCAGACTCAGTTAATACTTAAAAACAGCAAAAAGTAGCCAGGTGGGCTTTTGGGCAGTGGGAGAGGGTAAACCCGATTATCTGCAGAGCCATGCAACATCTAAGTCTTTCCCCGGACTTCGAAGAGAATGGACTTCAGGGGCGTCCAGTCGAAGGACAAGGATCCGGGAGTGTTCCAGGGGGAGGTTCATGGCAGTCGCCACAGAGCTGTGTTTCGTTTCGATGAGACATGAGGGATGGGTAGGAGTGATAGCAAACATCTTGGGAGAGGGGTCAGCACAGTGGTTCCTAATACAGCAGGGACACCTGTAAGAGTCACCTGTCTCTTCATTTCTTCTGGGTGAATGCTTTCCCGCAGTATCTCTGTATCACAAATTCCCTCATCCGTCTCAAGTGGTGACTCAGGTGTCACCTTTAACAAGAGGCTTACCTTGACCATTCTGTTGAAAGTTGTCACCCCCACTCCCACCCATCCCCCTCACCCTGCTCTACCTTTTTATTTTTGGTCTAGCATTTTCCATCCCATAACACACTGTATGGGCTGCTTACCTGTAACGTGTATTGTTTAATGTTTCTCCTAGTGCCTGTTGGAACGGAAGCTTTATGTTTTTGTTCACTGATACTTGTGTATAACAATGCCTGGCACTTAGTAGGTGTTCAGTTATTATTTTTTCAGTGAATGAATAAAATGAGTAAGAGGTAAAACATTTACAGATGGCAAAGAAGCCAAAATGGAGTCCTGGAGGAATCCCATTATTGAGAGAAAAAGGAAATTTTCCATATTAGAGGCGATGTTTTCCTTAATGTTATAATAAATTCTGTCAATTGAAAAATCCTAGGTAATGGGTTTTCTATCAGTATCTGTTCATTCAAGATTCAGTTTCTTTGATAAAAAAAAGTCATTATTTTGATATTATTCATTTCTGGTGCAACTGAATTTGAATGCAATGTAGTTTATATCTTTAAAACATGATGGTTTTGCAAAAGGTTTCGTTATTATTGTTAAGTAGTTTTCTATCGGGCCCAAAGAGCGAATGAAGAGTGGGAAGTGGGGAGACTAGCCGAGCAGAGGGAAGAAAATGGAAGAGGAGAAGGAGGTGAACCCAGAGCCGGAGCTGAACTGGGATTGTAGGGGAGGAGTTACAGGAGAGTCAGTCTGAGGCCCTGCCAGTCTACCTGCTTGATTGCTCTGCATAATTAAATACGTAAATATTGAGTAAATACCAATGAAAGCCTTCTTGACAGAGAAGCAGGCCTAATTTGAGGATCTTATTTTGTGCTCTTTGGTGGTTGCAGTTGTCACCATCTCCTTGTTCTGTGTGTTTTCAGCCTCTGCCAGGTATTTTGTCAATTCCTTTCGACCAGGGCCTCTTTTTGTTATTCCTTTTCTCCTTCGTAGCAGCTGGCATTCAGTGGAGTCTCGGGGACTGTCGACGCCCGTGTCGTGATTTCTGACTGGGAGCTGGTAAAGCTGAGGTGGTGGGTCAGGCTGCCTACCTGCTGATTATCTGGAAAATTCGGGAAAACCGCCCGTGATCATGTCACCCCTCTTTAACTCAAGATCTATGCCTTGAGTTAAAGAGGGGCTCAGCATAAAGTTACGGGTGCCCGTCCCATGTCACTTCCCGGTCTTTGTCCCCATTGGTCTAGAGTGCCACTCCTTTCAAATCAGCCGAGTGAGCTCATCTGTAGGAGGCGTGGTCCTTAAAGATTTTTCCATGTCCTAACATAGAGCTTCTACTAACCAATGAGATACAGAAGGAAGCAAACAATCTCAGGAGCCCATTTTAGTAAGAACAGTAACTCCACGGAAGTTCACGATGTGCCTGAAACACACAGTTTTGAGATCTGTAACCAGTACCAGGGCTTTTGGATTAGGTTTGGCATCTGAGCTTTGCTGCCTGACGTCTGAAAAAAGGGGCTGGGCTCCAGGTTCATAGGCTACTAAGACTTTAAGTTACATTGGGCCTGAATGGACCAAGTAATGTTTTAGAAGAGGGGAGAAAAAGAGACTTAAATCAGGGGACACTTCAGCTTTTAGTAGTTTGTGAAGAAAGGGGAAGCATCTCTGAGCATCTCAGAGACATTTTAGTGAGCAGCAGCTACTCTGCCTAAGAAAAAATGACCACACATTAGAATGAGTGGAGACATGTCTCTGCTGATTTTCTTGGATGGTTCCATTTGCAGTTGAGATGCCCTTCTTTAGCCTTGGTTCCCAGGGGAATTCTGTAGCAGGGAGCCCCTGTGGACCCCAAAACTGAGGCTCAAATACCAAACCTAAGCATCTTCATGTTAGATGCTTCATAAGAGATGATTTTCTGCCTGAATCACACACCTAAGAGAACTTTCCAGGTTTGACACCCCTGCTTGTCTGTCCTCAGGCAAAATTTCTTAATAAGATTATTAGTCAAAACTAATGTTCTCACAAAGGGAATGATTCGGGGACCCACTGACCTGATGGTCGCGTTAAATTAGAAATTTAAATTGAGGTCTGTGGCATCTAACCTGGGTGTCATGTCTTAATTTTTGTCAAGGGTAAACTCAGTAATAGGGAAAGATTGTGGAGACTTTATCTACTAAGAAAAGTATTTCATAGTAGAGATTTTTACTTTTAATTTAGAAAAATACTTAAAATATGAAATCACAAAACCAATTTTTTTCATACCAAAAGACAAAACCGACACATCACCAAGAGCACCAGATAAAAAGAAAACAAAGTCACAACAAAAACAACTCAGTCAATATGTGTTTAAGCTTCTTCCTTATGGAGCCCAAAGACACCATTTTTATGGGGTGTCCTGGATTGGAAGTGGGAATAAATGGGATTGGGGCAGTGGTTTCTTTATGTGCTTTTAAGTCCTCTGTGACCTCCGTCCACGCTGGTTCAAGGCTGGTTCAGGCCCCTCCTGTGATCTCCACAGGACAGCCGCCATCTCTCAGAAATGGCCTCCCCACCTCACTCTTGTCCCCAACTCCGTTTCCTCAATGAAGCCAGGTGGGATCCTTTTAGAAGGCAGATCTCCAACTCGTGATTCCTACATTGAAACTGTTTAATAGTTCCCTGGTGCCCTTAGGCTCTGAGCCACATTTCCTGGTGTAGGATGTCACCTCAGCCACTTACTGGTTAAAAACCCTTAGGGGATTATTTACCTCTCTGGGCCTCAGCTGCCTCAACTGTAAAATGGAGACAAGAGTAATGATACAATCCTGATATGCTTGTTTTGAGGATTAAAAAGAGTCCTAACACGAACTAAACACCCAAGGATTTACTATTATTATGATTATTTTTATTCTGCTCTCATTTTGCCTTTGCCCCTATAACCTTGCCCTCAGTCATACCAAGCTATTTGCAGATACCTTCCCCACCCCCATTCACCTTATGTGAAATGTTTCCTTTTGTCTTTATTTCTGTAACCTGTTTTCTTTGTCTGGAATGTCATCACACACGCACTTGTCTGTCTACTTCCTCTGCATTTACCAGCTACATCCTTTGGCTAACACTTCTTCAGCCTTCAAAGCTCAGCTCAGATCAAGTCTCCTTTACTTTAATTTGTTGATCTGTATCCAAGCCTACCTGGATATCTCTCTCTCTATCTTACAGGTTCCCACTGCTCCAGCTCTCCCTTCTCTCCTGCTGTTTATCACATAATGGTAATGACCTGTTTACTTCTAGGTCTTTCCTCACCCCCTGATTACCTTCCTGAAAGAGAGATTGTAACTGGGTTGTTCTGTATACTCACTGCCTACTATTGTGTGCTTATAAATGCTGGATGCATGCATGCATGGATGCATGGATGGATGGGTGGATGGTTATATGCATGGATGGATGGATGTTACCAAAAAAACCTTATTTAGTGACAGGAAACTTCCCAAGGCAGCACATTTGGTTATAATCACAATTGCACTAAATCTACCTGAAAATACAGTCACTCCATCGTGTTTTCTGATCCATTCTTTGTCCACATGAAACTTTTATCATTCCTTGTGTTATCCCTTCAAATAGTATGCTTTCAGATTCCCCCCTTATCCTGGCTGGTACCCTCTTAACATTCTCCTCTTTGTTAATCTCTCTTTAAAGTTGGCACTTGAAATTGAGAGTGACCCTCCAGGTGTGGGGTCTAGTGAACACAAAAATACATTGTCATTTTTTTTTAATTCTACTAAAATGGACAAATACTAGCATTTTTTGTTTTTGTTTTTGTTTTGGTCTCACAACACTGTTGATTTGTTGAGCTCACTGTTAGATGAAAATACCCAGATCTTAACATATTTCTGCTATGGCACCTTGCCTCTGTCCTGTATATGCAGGTCATTGTGGGCTGTAGTAAATATCTGGCTGCTTTTGGCTGGAAATGGAGAGTCACTGTAGGGTTTAAGTAGAGGAGTGATGTGTCTTGGGCTTTTGAAGGATAATCTGACTGCTGTGTTGAGGAAGGTCTTTAGGAGAGCAGCGGGAGCTCATTAGGAGGCTGCTGAAGTAGAGGTGGTAAGAAGTCATCAGATGCTGGATATATTTCTGAAAGCAGAGCTAACAGGGTTTGCTGATGGATTGGATGTGGGCACTAGAGATGCAAGGGTGACAGCAGGGTTTATGGCCTCAGCAGCTGGAAGGGTGGAGTTGCCATCAGTTGAGATGGGGAAGGTTATGGGAGGAGGAGATACAAGGGGATGATCAAGAGTTTAGTTCTGGATGTGCTCAGTTTGAAATTTCTTTTAGATATGCATGCTTAAAAATTAAGGAGATATATTGGTCTGGTGTACAGGAGAGAGGTTTGAGTTGAAAAT
Source organism: Macroglossus sobrinus (assembly GCA_004027375.1). Taxonomy (NCBI): domain Eukaryota; kingdom Metazoa; phylum Chordata; class Mammalia; order Chiroptera; family Pteropodidae; genus Macroglossus; species Macroglossus sobrinus. The sequence goes on from PVKZ01002661.1 coordinate 36,822, forward strand.
ATCAATTTGAGAGTTTTTAGTATATATATAGTATTTAAAGCCCTGAGATGGGGTGGTGAGACTACCAAGGGAATGAGTATATAGAGAAGAGAAGAGGACCAAGGACTAATGAGCCCTGGCTCTCCCATTTATAAATGTACACATATATGTGTGTATATATATATATATATATATATATAGGATTCCAGGTACTTGGTCATAACTATTTATGGGTTACAGACAGCATTTTGAAAAATAGAGAAGATTAGAAAATATCACTATGCTTTATACAGAGTAAAGATAAGGTTTCTTGAAACTTTTTGCTTCATCTATATACCTGTACAAGTTATCTATTCCTGTGTAACAAGTCACCCCCAAATTTAGCAGTTTAAAATGACAAGCAGTTATTATTCCTGGGGGCCAGAGGCTTCCTAGAAGAATGGCTCGACTCGGGCTGGAGACAAGCCGTTGGCCAGGGCTGTAGTCTTCAGGAGGCTTGAATGGGCTGGAAAATCCACATCCGAGCTCACACTTGTGACTGTTGACAGGAATCTCAGCTCCTGGTTGTGTGAGTCTTTCTTTAGGGTTACTCATGACATAATAGCTGGCTCCTACCAGAGCACATAGCCTTGGGTAGGAGAGAGAGAAAGAAGAGAGGAGAGGAGAGGAACGGGGGGTGGAGAGAGAGAGAGAGAGAGAGAGAGAGAGAGAGAGAGAGAGAGAGAGAGAGAGAGTAAGAGAACCAGAGAGAGAGAGGACCAGAGAGAGAGAGAGGACCAGAGAGCATCCCCAAGACAGAAGCCACCATCTCTTTTATAACCGACTCTCAAAAGCGAGACATCACTCCAGCCATGATTCTCTTCACTTCTGTTAGTCACTCAGACCAATCCTGCTGTGATGGGGCCTTCACAAGGGTGTGAAGGAGGTGGGGACCACTGAGGGCCATCTTGAAGACTGATTACCGCAACCTCTCCCTATGTTTGTAAATACTGGGCTGAGGTATAACATATACTTCTTAATGCGGTCATAATTAAAAAAAATGTTTAAGAAACACTTCTGTGCACCACTGGGCAGAGTATGCTTTAGCTGGCAGAAGTGCATTTAAGAACCCGTATCACTGAAACTCTTATACGTCCATGGTTAATTACGAGTGACTTTCAGATAATGAATATGAACATCAGTAATTTTTGCAATGAAACAATTCAACTGAAGCCTATATGGGCTAGGTGGGACTGTTTGTTCCTGAATTAAGTGAGTCTATATTAGTGTCCTTTTATAGTCCTACTGTCTGATTCTCTGTAGTTTGTATCTTTTACCTATCTGATCATCTGCCAAATATATCTGCTGTTTATGGGTTCTCACTTCAGATCTGTGGTCATCTATTATGCACAACTGTGTGCTTGGTTTCAGGTTTCTTGTGAAATTTAATACGTGGGCTAGTGACAGTACTTATACTTTCTACCGTTCTTTATGCTTGCTTTATTGGCTTGTGAGTGTGGTCTGGGTAATGAGCTTGTAGGAAATTCTACCTGTAGATGAATGGGATATAGTTAAACTTCTATGTTTTGTGAAGAGGGGTTATTATGTACAAAAAAGTGTGCCCTACTTAAAGGAGTCTTATAGGATAATTAAGGATATGGCTTTTGATATAATTTGGTATACCTGCTGTGCAAAACAAATCTGTTTTAGCTCTCCTAGCTGATTTTTTTTTGTTTTTGTTAGCATAAGTGACTGAAAGAGAACAAATTATTTTTGAAGTGCTAATGGACTCTAAGCAGGCTAGAAGTCTCTAGCTGAACAGTTAAGAGGCCAGTGGAAAATACAACACTAAATAAAAACATATGGACACTGGTGTTTAACTTAACAGTGTGGGAGTTTCAGAATGGAATAGTTTCTTGGGATAAAGTGAGTGCTACCAATTAATTGGAAAGCAACTGTTTTACAAGAAGTCTCCTGGTTTGGTGTTGTTGATTGTGTTTCAGAATGCTTATAGAGCTTGTCAGTCCTGCAGCCACAGGTCTTTTCTGGATTGTTAGATCTGATTTTGTGAGTAACTCCCACATGGGGGGACTGGAGCACTGTTATGTCCAATGGGCTCCCCAGGGGTCGAAGCTCTTTTGTTCTCAAAGTTCCGTCCCCAGCAGCATGCTGGATTCTGAGTTTACTGTAATCTTTTATTTATGTATCTGTCGTCTCTCTAAGCTGTAAACTCTAGCACAGACTGTTCCCTGCACCTGACAGTTTCTGGCCCAAGGTTGGGGCTCAATACATGTTTGCTGAGGAGAGGAAGAAATTAGATTCTTTATTCTCTTGAATAGGTTTATGTTCAGAAGAACAGGTTTGTGGTGCAATATGCAAATGATGCTTTTTTTTTTTCTTGGTGTTTCTATTAAATGTAGTAAATTTTAATTTTCCTAGGAATATGTGGACTTTAAAATGTTGAAGACTTTTCACAACCATAATTCCTATTTCTTGAAGGAAGATCTCTTTTTCCTTTGAGGCCCGTTTCATTTTTGGTAACATCCAATGAGAGAGGGACTTAATTTTTGTAACACAGATGTGTACCGCTGACAGTCTGAGTGAGCAGGTTGAGGGCTGCTAAGCTCGAGAACTTTGGAGGCCTCTTTCAGTTCCTACCTGTACGCATCCCTGTAGACCAGGCGGCATCACCGGTCAGTTGTGTGAAATGACTTCCTCTTTGTCCAGAACAAGGCTGTCTCAACAAAGGGTCTCTGATGAAGTTGCCATGGTCTTATCCCACTGGCCTGGCCTTGGTGTTAACTATGTGAAAAACAAAAGCAAATGTTTGAGTGGCGATTTATGAAAAGCCAAGAGCTTTTGTGTGTATTAGATCTCTGCCTTGCAGTCTCTTGATTTTTCCCTGCTCCCTCTGCTGTGCTGATCAGCTTTGTACAGCTGTCCAGTCCTAGTGAGACACTCTGTGTCATGCTGCTTCAAGCCTCCAGCCATGCACTGTGGTCCAGCTGTGCACTGTGGTCCAGCCCTGCAGAACTCCATCCTCCCTGTGTCTGTCTGGTCTCTGTTTCCCGTTCCCTACACCTGTGTCTGCTGGATTGCGATGTGGGTATTTTACTCACTGACAAAATGTTACTGTATAACCTCCTTTGTTTTTTTCTTCTGAATTTCAACAAAGAGAATTTTATAGAAATTTATAGAAGGATTTGCTCAAATTAGCTGGTGCTATCTAGATGAAAGAGATGCCCAAAGAAAGACTAAGACATTTTTCTGATAATAGTGAGTATGGGAGAGGTTACAAAGACTTGGGGACTTCCGTGATTGTCTTAAAACTCTGGAACTCTGCTTGTCTCTTGGACAGTCAAGTAGAAAATAAATATCAAAAGGGTATTTTTTTTTAAAATCAAGGATCCTATATATAATTGATATGAAAATCAAACTGAGGTGGCAAAGGATATAATTTGGTGAGAATGACAGTAATATTGAATTTATTAAGTATCATTTTTAGATATAATGACCATTTTATTTGAATTCCAGTTGTGATAAAGAATGTTCTTTCCTATAGCAAGAAGGAAAAGCCTGTGGGTCTCACCGTGCTTAAACATACTTGAGTCTCATTTCTGCCTTTCAAACCAGTTGGCCTTGGATTACTCACAGCGACAGAACCCAATGTTCATCTCTTTCAAGGGGTGAAACGAGATCACCGAAATGATCGTGCGATGGCAGTTTTTCAAGCCATGATAAACAGCTTCGTCGAACACTTACCATGAATAATTGCTCATTGTAAAGTTGTATCCACAAGGGGAGTGCTGTGGGGTGGAATGAGATTTTAATAAAATGACTGATCATAAACACGTATGTACAGAGAAGACAATTTTACATTATTCAACTTTTAGATTGTGTTAACATTTGCTTTATGTTAAATTCTCATGACCCGGTGGCATTTTGAGGGTATTGACTTATTTAATTGCCAAGGTCCCAGTTTCCAACCTTTTGGGGGTGTGACCTCCCTTATTGTGGTTCCTGAAGCACTGGGTGTCTGGGCCCAGTTTACTTTATAAGTGGACGATGAGGCCCATGTCTCTGAGGAGGGAGTAAAAGGCAGAAGTCAGACATTCTTGTTCCCTGTTTGGAGATAATTCAGCAGGTGGGTTGTCAGTGGCATCCTGGGCGGGAAGATCTGCAGGGCCTTATAAGTAGTTCCATCAGGGATGTGGCTTTCTCTCCTTTATTCTGTTGCTTCTGGTTGCCTTCTGGAGCCAGTTCTTCGTTATCTCAGTGACACTTTAGATTCCACCCCAGGTGATGTTCTGTGGAGGTCACTGCCCGCTGGCTTCTAGTGGGAGGAGCCTACGTTCTACCCACTTTTCTCTCAGCCGAGGACTTTGCCTCATTCTCTGTTAAAACTCATCCCTCTGCTGCTCGCATCTGCACCCATCTTCTGTGCCCATCACCTGTCACAGTGGAAAATTCCCCCCAGATAAACAAAAAGCAACCTCATTTGTCTCATCCTTCTGCAGTTTCTACCTTTGCTCCTTCTTTTCAGAACGAAACTCGTCATAAGGGTTACTTATGTCCACTGTCTGCTTCCCATCCTTCCCAGTAGCTTTTTTACTCGGCTCTGGTCTGGCTTCCATTTCTGCCACCCAGCGAGACTATACGTATCAGAGCTGCCAGTGACCTCCATGTTGGCAAATATGTCCAGCCGACATTTTCACATGAAGCAATGAAAAGCAACGTGAATATAGACCGTACTTCACACAACGCACGAAAATTAAAATAGATTACAAACTTAAATGTATGAGCTCAGCATTAATGCAGTTTGAGGAAAGACCTTTGGGAACTTAATAATGTCTAAAGAGGAGAGAAAATAATCTGGAACATTTGTAGAATGCTTATGAAGCACTTGTAGATCTTCCTTTTGTTCCTTTTTGCTCTGTAGTAAACCTACATGCCACAGTTAAGAAAAACGAGGCATGGAGGGATGATTTTTTTTTTTTTGGCCCAAGGTCAAATAAGTGAGAGAGCAGGAGCTCAGACCTTGAATTTCTGTTTCCACATCCAGGGAGATGTGGTGTCCTCTGTAGTTCAGGAGAGCTCGTCACTCCTGAGCCATTTCTACCTGGCACTGGTTCTCTCCTTTCCTTTCTCCAACATGGTGAGATGTCCAGATCTGCAGACTTTGGGGCTGTTTTCCCAGAATTTGCTCCCCAGTGATCTGATGGCAGACAGTTGTCCGATGTGGTGAAGTTCGTGCCTTTGTGAAAGCCCAGCACTATTTTTCTCCTTGTTTGCTCAAAATTTGTCCTCCTCAGGCTATAATTTTCATTTTCTACTTTCCCATCAGACTTTGGTATTTCACCAAATGTAGTCTGGCTGCTAATTGGTGTCTTCCTGACCCGAGTTCACTTTCCTTTTTCCCTGTTTTCTGAGCATCACGTTTGATTCTTGACTGGCAGCAGGCTTGGAATCTAAAGTGGACGTACAGGTTGGATCCAGCACGACCGGACTGTGGAAGGAACTTACGAAGGGGAGGGAATGGCATCCCGCTGACAATACTCACGCGACTTTTACCGGTGGAGACGGAGATGGCATGACATGGTGGCAGTTATTAGGTGATGTTATCGGGAAGCCTGTTCTAAGCATTGTGTCCGGGGCAATCTCAGAAGATAAAGGTATTGACAGGGACTGGGAGGAGGGCAGTGCGGGGACACTTTGAATAAAGAACCGGGGTCTGGGGGACACGGACCGTCAGCCTCAGCTCCACCGCTAGTTGTGCAGTTACATTTCATCTTCCTTATCTTCCATTTCCTAACTTTTTAGGTAAGGAGGTTAGAGCAGGTACACTTTAAGGTGTATGCCACTCTCTAGCATTCACCTAGGTAGCCCAGCCAGACTAGTGAGGGCTTCCTGAGCCTAGGTATAGACTTTATTCTCACAGTGATTTGATTTGGTTTTTACTTCCATCTCTTTTAAGTCAGTTTTCAAACTTCCCAGGCAGGAATCTGAGCAGCCCACTAACGGGATAAACAGTCTGGAGATGGAAGAAGCATGAGGATTGTAAGTTGAAGAAGTCGAGGTGAGGACTGAGATCTGAATCTGGTACTTCGTGTGGATACCACCCGGCACGTGTCAGCTTAGCGGCTGTGACAACTGTGGTTCAGAAACTTACCTCACGGGCTGTGTAAGGCACGTGCAATTTCCGGCCACAGTACGCTGCCTTTTAGATCCCTGGCTTCCAAACAGCCAAGATCAGCCTGGGAGGAAGGACCAGGACCCTGAAAGGCAGGCAGCCCGGCAGAGCAGAACAAGCCCTGGGTTCTGGTCTGAGTTCTGCCGTGCACATGCTGTGTGGGCCTGAGCCTACAACTGTCAAAGTAGGAACCAAATTCGAGGATAGACGGGTCTCTGCTCAGTGATTAAACATGCATCAGGCGCAAGGAGCCTCATTTTGATGCACTGTGAGGCTCTAACGAGCATTGCAGTCATAATAGTAATAAATGAACGATCAGGGCTGCAGCGGAAGCATTAGCCCAGGCACAGTCCACTAATTTGCTGATGGTTTTCAGACAAGAATGGCTGCTGTGGGAGTAAGAATTCACACTCCGTGATGCTTCCTGGAAGTGACTGGCATAGGGAGTCAGAAGCCTGGGGCTAGACGGAAACTTTAAGGCCATCCATTCCAGTTTTCTATCTGATGGTTCGATTTCCTCTAAACAGCCGTTTAACCCAGGCTTGAACCCATCCCATGGTGGGAAATTCACTGCCTCATTAGGGCATTACGACTTGTTAGAAAGTTCCGTTTTATATCGAGCTGAAAACTACCTCCCAATGCTGCCGTCAACTGATGCTCAGACAACAAAAACTCTGATATCACCTATACACATAAAAGATTCCCTAGTTTTAAATTCTGCAAGGAACCAAGAATGATATGCTCAGGATCACCGTTTCTTGTGTCTCCTCATGAGGAAATCTGGCTTACTGCGGGCTGGTGGCCGTGAGAGATTATTTTCTTAAAAAGGTGATAAGAATAATTGATGGATACAGTTTGAAGATCCTTATTTCAGAAGAGAAGCCCCATTTCTGTCTGTGGGTATTTATTGTGGGTATTTATCTTGTGTATTTACGAAAATAGCTGGTGTAATAACTACTTTTGAGCGTCCCTGCAGTGCGCTGGGTAAGTCCCAGCACAGACAGTGGCACCGGCGCCCGATTACAGCACGTCACCCGCACGCCAGTCTGCTCAGTAGATACTGCTCGGGAACCTGCTTGGCGGCTGGCTCTTGCCTTCATGCAGCGTGCAGTGTGAAGAGAGATATTGCTCACACCATATTGAAATTATTGCCGACTCGGCCATCTCTTTGCTAGGAGTTACATGCTGTGCATCACTGACCCCTACTACCTGCCACAGGGTAGGCCACGAAAAATATGTGTTAAATGAGTCAGTGGCTGGATACATGAAGGGAATAGGCACAGGCATGACATTTGGTATTCTGAGCTAGATCCTGACTCAGCGATTTACTAGCTAAGTGGCTGCAGAAAAGGACGTGCTGCCTTATTAAATCGGGACCTGTTTTTCAGGGTTGGATGTGAGGACTTAAAGAGATAAGGCACAGAGTGCCCAGCACGGTGCCTGTTATACAATTCTGAAAAAAAAATAGACTTATTCCATTTCTACTCTAGCTTCCTAAGGACTTTTTTCCATCTGTGTAGGAAAACTAATGAGAACATACTTCTAGATTTCACTGGTTCGCTCATGTTTTGAACTTAACGACACCGACCCCCAGAAGAGGGCCAGCCCTGAACCCTTGCAAAGAGCCTAAATCAACTTGACCATGGCATTCATGAAAAGGTTCTAGAGATGGATGGGAGTGGTGGTGGCACAAAAGTGTGACTGTACTTAATGCCACGGAACTGAACACGTAGAAATGGTAAATTTTGTGTTTGGCTTTGTTTCTCTTTCGTCACCTACCCCATGGACATGACATGTAATCAGATGGTTAAATACCTAATAGAACGTTGTCATTTAAAGATCCCCCAGAAGGAACCTTGTTTTAATGCTAGTCTGTGCCTGCATGTGTCAGGTGTCAGAGCTGCTGGATGATCATGGGACAGGGTAGGGGTGGGGCTGGAAGTTGGGGAGAGTCAGGGCCTGGGCAGTCAGACCCCACTCCAGGGTGAACTTCTGTGTCCATTGCTCTTTGCCTTGTAGGGACAGAATCAATTCAGGCTTTACTCAGTCTCATTGCTAGCCTGGGAGGCCAGACTGGTGAGGGGGACACAACAGCCACCATCGAGGTGTTAGAAGTAGCAGTAGAGCCTGGTGGACTGCATCTTGCTTCTGGTCACCCAGTCTTTTTGCTCAGACCTAAAGGGAGAGAAGGGCACTGTCTTAGTGGCTGGAAGTTCAGGGGGAACAGGAGACATCAGGGCAGCGAGTGCCCTTCAGATGTGCTAAGCCAGTGTGGTGTCAGGAGGCCGTGGCTGCGAGGGCTCCCACCGCCCAGGGCTTGCGGGGTGCCTGGCCTGAGGCTCTAGCTCACGGTGGGTGCAGGGAGCTGCTCTGCTCCCTTCTCTGTGAGGGCAGACCCTGACAGGGACACGGCTGCTCTCTTGGTGAAAAGCTGCAAGGACTTTGGCTGGGAGGAGCTGGGAAACCAGTGCTGACCCTCTTCCCGCCTTTTCTTCTCCTAGGCCAGCGTGGTTTTGTGCTTTAAAAACATATTTCGTTTACTTTGGAGACAGCTAGTGTTATAAAAGGACTCACCTGCTGGAAAAATGGAAGGAACCTGGGAAGGGCCATACTTTGAGAACGACTGTCACAGAATAGTCCATTGATTCACCACGTTCTGAATGCATGTTACGTATTTTTTGTCAAGTCCACCCTTCCATAAGTGTCTTCTATTGATACATGTCTCTCTCTCTCCTTCGAACAGGTATTTTGATGTTGGACTGCATGATTTCTTAATCAGGTAAGCCAGTCATTTTTACTTTTGAGATCATTGAATAGCATATGTCCATTAGGGCAGACTGAGATGAAAATGAAATCTTTGTTCAATATCCTGATAGATAATGGTAGTTGTATATGTGTTAAGAAAACACCACTAGCACTGTGTTTTGTTTGTGTGTGTGTGTGTGTGTGTGTCTCCTGGAATCATGCCAGATTAGCCTTCTAAAACAATCAAAGGAAATTAAGTTTAAAGGAGTTTATACCTGAAATGATAGCTAACCAAGAGCTGGGACGAGCTGGATCCCAACTGCTGGACGTCTGGAAAGACCCGTAGAGACGAGTACCAGCTTGCAGTCATATATGAAACCAACTCACTTAACCAGTTTCCCTCCACTGAACTTAAGCTTTGTCAACTGAATCTATTGGTTGTTTTATAGTCATAAAGATACAGCCTGTTCATACTTGAAAGAGATTACAGATGGCAATTTATATCCTAGTTTATTGGTGATTTTTACCAGAGTTGGCTTATGGGGCATATTAATTCCAAGTAGCTATTAAATCAAACAGAAGCTAAATAGAAATATACCAGAATATTAACAATATTGGTAAGAGTATGCCTGCTATTTTTTCTGCTGTCAACTTTGTTGTATTTTCTAGGTTTTATATTAAGTGTCTGTTATTTTAACAATGGTGAAAAATTATCATAAAATGCCTGTCAGAAATATATGTGGGAAGCAGTAATTGTTGTTGAAGGACCATAAGCTGAAGATTGCAAGGAAACCAGAAATCATGAGGAGCAGTGTGCATCCTGCAAACGCGTGGCTCTAAATGTGAATTACTTCTGGGTAAGGGTCTGCTGGTGAGCACTCGGTACATCACACGCGATTTCCGGGGCACACGCATGACCATCTCCCTGTGGGTAAGGTGCTCTTGAGGAGAGACGGGAGTCATCAGCATCACCTTTACGCGAGACCAACAGCATTTGCTCTGTGCTGGATGACACGTGTGGTCTGTGAGGGGTCGTGCGCACCTGGTCCTTACTCCAGGGCCTCATCCAGGCTGTGCAGATCTCCGTGGCCTACCCCAGACCCGAGGGCTATGGGTTGTTCCGGCTTTCTCCAGCATGCCACACATAGATGGTAGTGTATAAACCGCCACTCTCGACACATCAAGGGTGGATGCATTCCAGCAGGAGGGACGAAGGCCCAGCTGTCGGGGAAAGGCAGGCCTGAGAATTCTACATCTGAAGTGATCGGGAAGAGCTATCTGGGCATACCTCAGGGACTTGTTTGGATTTTTGAGTTAATGGTTTTGGTACTTTGGGCTACTGCAGTGCCGTTATTCACATCATTCCCTGAGGTAGATGCAAGTTTGTACTTTTAAAATTTTTCTCTAGTAACGTTCTAAGGGCAGGGAATGCCCTTAATCACCTTTCTATGATTCAGTTGTATAGAATTAACCTTCGACAAACATCCAACATCTGTGGTAGGAGTGAATGAACGAGTGAATGAAATGAGGCAAAAAGGACAAGAAGGGTGAGAATGAAGAAGAAGCTGTTCAGTTATTTATTTAATAAATAATTATTAAGCCTGCCATGTGCTACTTACTTTGATAGATCTGGGAGTAGCATCATGAGAAAAGCACGTTTGATTTAATGCCTTCCCTGAGCTTATCACTGGCCAGGCTTGTGGTGAGTGACTTGAAGTGGGGGTGATCTGTCTCTGGGACCCCTCCTCCTTTTCCTTCTTCTGGGTTCCAGCTGTGCTTCCAGTGTTGATGTGGAGGAGGGGGAGGGACTGGTTAAGTGCCTCTAACATAACCAGTGCTAGGGTCCCCTTGCCCTTTTGCGTGGGTACTGGTAAGATGCTCTAACTCGTCACCTTATCCGTGTTCTGTGAATCAGACAGAAGTGGAGGAGTTAGGCTTCTTTCTGCCTTGCCGTCTCTCAGCAGTCTTCCCCTTCCCTAATGCGGTGGGCACAGAGCAAATAACATGTCCCTTGCTTATCCAGTTGGAGAACGAGACCCTTTTTTGCAGCCATGCCCGGTCTCTGTGACAAGGTCTCTTCATCACCCCTCACATGACAGCAGTCCCTAAGCCAGGAGCTCCTTCCTGTCTCCTCCTCCCAGCTTACAAGTAGAGTGTGAGTGGGGGAGACGGTTCCTGGGAGCAGTAAGTCCCTGTCTCAGTGATTCCAGGTTGAGGTGGGGTATCCCCTCTTCGCCTCTGCTGCCCGTTTGGGAGGTCAAGGCTGATGGGAGCTGAGCATTCTGTATCTTCGGGTGCCTTAGGGGAGCCGTTTCATTAGATGATGACCCGATGGCTGGGTTGAAGAGAGTGGGGGTGCATGAGACGGGAGGTGAAGGGAAAGCACATAAACTCTTTGAAGAAGTTAAGCCAGGAGCGGGTGGAAAGAACGACCGGGCAGCTGGTGGAGAGGGAGGTTTGAGTGGGGACTCTTTTCTTTTTAATTGGAGAAACTCTTGTTATTTAGCCACCAGCAGGTCTTAAGTGCCCTTTAGACTTAGAGAAAGTGGTTTCAGTTGGCTGGTGAGAGGCAGAGTGTGATGGCCGGGGAAACGAGAACGCAGAGGCAGTGAGCGTGCCCTAGTAACCCCAGAGAGTGAGGACATTGTCCTGTAAATCTGTTGCTAGAGAAAACTGTAGCAGTTTGGAAGAGAGAGTGAGGAGCTACTTGAGAAATCCTTCTCATTCTGTGATGGCCACGAGAAGAAAATATATTCCCCCTGTAAAGGAGGAGATGGTAGAGAAAATGGCATATATATATCTATATCTACATCTAATCTATATCTACATCTACATCTACATATAGATATTTATATAGATGTAGATATAGATATAGATACACACATATATGCATATATATGTATAAATATTTTTTAATTAACTCCATTTATTGGCTTCAACAAGCTCTTAAGTACTCTGGTTCTTCAGGCTACATCGAACGCTTAGTGTTTGGCATAAAAGACACTGCAGCACACCTGAGATTAATCAGCTGCCTCTTTTATGCTGATGGAAGTAATGTCGACTTCTCCGGAATGACATACATTTCCACAAAACCCAGAGCCTTATCTGTGATCTCAGCCTAGCCAACTGCAAAGAGGGACATGCTTCTTTTTCAGTGGTTGGAGTGTTGCACGGAGCTCTGGGGCAGAAAGGAGCTGTCAGGTTAAATGAAGTGTGAGCATTTTTGGTATTGCATTTTATGATGACTGTGGGGAAACTGAGTGAGCTCAGTCCTTCTGCACCTTAGAGAAAGGGGTTTGGTTTTTAATAAGACAAAGGAGAATACACCAACACATCTATACAACAGCTTTCATGAGCGGAGCAGATAGATTCTACCCCAGGCAGCCCCGGAAAGGGAACTGGCCTTGTGGATTGAGGAGTTCTGAGTCCTAAGGGTGGCTGACATCTAAGGGGAGTGGCACAAGGCAGGAGCGCTGAGGACCATAAGCTGGGCCTTGAGAGACCCCACAGATAAAGTGCCAATGAAGGCAGGGCCTGGGCTTGTTGAGAGCTCAGAAGACAAGCTACCTGTTACCTGTCACCATGAGAAGGCTGCACACCTCCCTCCCAAGTGAACTTCCCAGTGCCAAGCCCGCTCTCTCCAGCTGCCCCGCTTTGAGAGAGAGAGAGAGCCTGGTGCCACGCTCCACCATTGAACTGCCCCCCAGTTACCATCCTCGTGTATCATCACACCGTCTATAGTATGCCAGGCAGACATATAGAGAAGGGAATTAAAGGGTCATTTAGGGCTACTGTTACTCAGCACAGATAGCTGTTACAGCAGCTGGGTGTCCAAGAAACTTCCCTGGGGAACAAGGACAGGCCTGGGACGCTGAGCTCCAGCTCAGGGTGGAATGGCTGAGGTTCAAAAACCCCAATTTCACCAGATTCCCAGATAAGTCTGTCACCTCAAATTTTGAAAAATATAAATCAGATCATGCAGCTTCCCTACTCAAAACCCTCCAGTGGTTTCCATTGCATTTCAAGGAGAGCCCAGCCCTCCTCACAGAGCTCCGACTCCTTGCCCCTCCACTCTCATCCCCTAGAGCTTCCTTCCCTTCTGCTCCTCAGACATGCTCCTCTCCATCGCAGGGCCCCCGAGCTTGCCCTTCCCTCTGCCTGACTCAGTCTCGCCCAGATCTTTCCCTGGCCGCCGCCTCCTCCTCACTCATCTCCCAGCTCAGTGTCACCTACGGCCTCAGAGAGGCCCTTCCTGCCCATCCTACCGAAAATGGCTCTCACACCTTACCCTTCCATCGCGTCACGGGAATCATAGTGCTTGCTTACTTGTGTGCTTCTTTACGCATTGCCTTTGTCCCCTGGAACACAAACCAAGCGAGGCAGGGACCTTGTCTACCTTGTGATGGCTTTTATCCCAGCTCTTGAAACAGTGCTTAGGCCACTTAATTGGTTTCATAAGTAAATGGATTAAATGAAAAGAAAAGAAGATGGTTACCAAGCCCTTTTGCATTTTTGAAAACAGAAATGTATTATTCACTCAAACACTCTTAAAGGCCCTCTAGACATCAAATGCTTTGGGGTACTAAGCGGGGTCCCCAGATGTGGGGCAGGAGCTGACCGTGGGGAACATCCCCCCAGGAGGCAATGCTTGGGGCAGAGAGGAGAGCCCTGTGGTGGAGGAGCAGGGTGCGTTCGTGGGGAGAATGGAGAGGAGGTTTTTGGGGTTGGAGTGCAGAGTTGGGGTGCATAGGGAGGCTGGGCAGCTGTGTCCTGGCATAGGCGAGGCGAGGCCTTGGTGCCATTTTAAAGACCAAAGCCCGGCTTGATTCTAAGCAGTAACTTGGAAAAGAGTGACTCAGGAATTTGCTGGGGGTGTGTAGCTGTAGTTATGTTATATTTGCATATGTGTCCTAACGGGTCTAGAGTCTTCACTTAGACAATGGAGTTGCCATGTTGATGGGAAGAAAGTTTCAATAAAAATGCGTAGTGTGTAGCCTATTAATATAGTAGAATGGAAAGATCCAGTGTGAGAAATATTATAACTGATATATTAATAATAATAATACCAACATTTGCAGTGACCTACACTTTTGCATTAATTAGAGCGGATTCATTTGTGTCCAGATAACGTTTTCTGAGTGAGAAAACCGTGGGACAGTGTGCTCGGTGGGCTGGGAATCCGGCACACCCTCCAGTCTGTAGGGCCGAGGAGTTGCTCATGTACCAGGGAATAGGTGTGATGCTGTGAGTCAGCGCAGTGATTTGCTTCTCCATCATCTGTTTTCGGAGGTTGTCAAAATCCCGGTGTGCTAATGGGAATATGTTACCCCTTTAAACATCCCTATATGTGCAGCCTTGGAACTTTCGGGATGGCTCCAAATATTGATCAACATACAAGATCAAATTCTGTTGCAGTAAGGATACCTGCTGTTAAGCTGGCGTGCGTCAGGTAGAGCACTAAAGTGAGCAGGCTCTGAGGAATGGGGACAGTTTACTGTGGGACAGAGCATGGTAGGGTGCCAGCCTAGTTCTGAGAGATCGGTATTTGCCGAGTTTTGTAAAATTTGCTTCCTAAGCATAGTGGATGTTTGCTCTATACTCCAGCTATTCAGTACCTTTTAAACACCTTTCTGGCTTTGGGGGGAATTTCTGATCTTATGAATTCTACCTCCTCAAAGTACAAGTCAAAAGCCACTTTCTGGGTCTCTTTTGCAGCTACTATAAGAAGGTGTCCTAGGCCCTGCCACGCAGATGCATCAAAGAGGGAACTGATTCAGAAGAGAGTCAGGAAAACGAGAGGGCCTCCCACAGGAGTGTTTCTTCTGAGGGTGGTAGAGAGACATGCAGCTTTCAGCTGTAGCCTGGAAGGGGCTTCCCAGCCCTGTGGTGTCAGCCATAGCACTGCTGGCAGTAGCTTCCAGTAGGGTCTGCCAGAGTGGCCTGATGAAGTCATCGTCTCCTGGCCTGATTGGCTGGCCCGCCCAGATATTCTGGGACCTAATGTTCTTTAAGAAATTTCTTGTCACCTTCAACTAGCGACAGTGGCTCCTGGTGTTTGTAACTCCAAGCTCTGAACGACATGTTAGACTATGTGAATGAGCATGGCTGAGGTAGTAACCAGCTCTATTCTCACAGTATCTCAGTGCTAAATAGGAACCGCAGGAATCTTGAGGTAATTGGACAAAGTTTGATCCCTTTGGTTGTGCTGCCAATTCGGGTGTTTCTGCAAGGCATTCAAACTTGGGAAACCTCAGATTGTATAAAATCAAACGCAAAAAAATAACAGGACTTATGGAAAATAGAGGAAGATGGATCACTCAAAACCTGCACGACTCTGTCAGAGCATAAGAAAAATAATAACAATCCCAAAAGGAGTATCAGCACATCTGGAATTTCGAGGAAATAAATATTCATGTAAGTTTCTCAGTCTTCACCTGAAAAGTTTTCAGTTTCTCGGTGACAGGGACTCTAAGGAGGGCTTGAGGTGGCTGAGTTTTGGAGACAAGGGCAGAGGGAGGTGGAGGAAAACCACTTGCAGGCTTCGCACAAATGTGCGTGACGACTGAGATGGATGTCTCTGGATCCTTGTTTTGTGGTGTTCTTTCACATAAGATCTTGGAGAATGGTGCCCTGTGTGCTTCTAAGACAGACCATGTGGCTCAGCTAGGCCAGAAGGAAAAAGGGGAGGGGCAAATGGGCATCTGAGGCAGTAACGTAGTCAGCTCTGTTAGTGACGTTCATGTTCAGCTGTTTTTACTTGTGGGCTAGGTATTAATATCCTAAGGAAAAAAATATAAACTGGCACGATGGCTATTTTATAAGGACATTGTTCTGTTTACCAAGTGCATATGAACTATGTTATTTAAAGAAGCATGTGTTACAGTAGACCAGGCTGTGTTTGAAAGTGTTCTGTAAACCTGAAAATGTGGAGCCCCCTTGGCCTGTTAGATAAAGGGGCAGTGGGCTAAGTGGACCCCAGCATCGTTTAGAGGAGGAAGCCCAGTAGAAGGGTAGTTTCCGTTATTGCCGTAGACTAGAGGGCTGGGATAGCACAGTGGTTAGAGAGCCAGGCTGTGGAGCAGACCACCTGGGTTTGAATCCCTACTCCACCACGGTAGGTCTAAGTCCTGGTTTTATCTCATGGGGTCTTGCACATAACAGGCCTTCAGTCCATATTTGTTGAATTCCAATCCAGTGAGATACATCCACATGGGCTGCAACCTACCCTGGTCCTTTCCTCCTTCTGAGTCAGTGTGGAAGCTGCTTAGTGGCAAGTGTGGGGCAATCTTTATTGAGAGGACAGATTGAGGAGCACATTCTGGCCTGGCAGGCTGTGAATCCTGGGTGCTTTAGCGTGATGTGAAATCTCAAGGGTAGGTCAGACCTTCAAAACAAATCCTGAAAAGAAAGGGAGAGCAGTGTACCTCCAGCCTGGCTTCAGTTGTGACCAGGCCATTTAAAATAGAAACGCTTTAGCATCTGAAAGCCTCAGCATCTGTTGCTAATTCAAAGGTTATTTGCAGACAATATGTTTTTCATAGAGTGACATTTATATGTGTTTATTAATATACTGAGTGTATATTATAGTGAAATCCATTTTAGAAATGGAAATAGATAATTTTGAACTTTTAAATCATTTTTTAAAGCAAAATAGTGAACTGGAAAGCATTCAGCTGAGGCAGTGCTTCTGGTTACATCCCTCACATGGATGGGATGCAAATATGTATTGTCTCAGAGGTCCTGGCTTTTTCAAATTCATTTCATGGCCTGGGAAAGTCACTTTAAGTTTTAACTTGTCTGATTTAAAAGGCCCCTTCTAGTTCTGACCTGTTATAATGGTAGGATTCCGTGGCTTGATAAAAAATGAACAAATTCCTGTAAGCACTTGAACAAGCCAAGAATGCTGGTTGTCTCGAGGTCCCACACCCGAGTTTAAAATCCTAGCTTTACTGTTTCATCTGGGACCATGCCGAGTTCCTGCCATGCGCAGAATACAGTAAGGCCAATAAGGGGACAGAAAAATGAGAAACTGCTTAACTTTTCTGTGGTCTGCTTGACGAGGGAGAGCAGATGTTTGTGACATAGTCAGAAAGGTTAAGCCACTCGGAAATGCCGGAGCCCAAGCTTTCTCTAACTGTCGTGGAATCAAGGAAGTGTATAGTGGGGAATGTGCAGAAGGGGACAAATTCCTAAGGACAGCATAATGAATAATGGGACTTGGATTTGTACTCTATCTGCTGAGCCAAAGCTGGACTATTTATTTCTTTCCATCCTGTTTTTTCTTTTTTTGGAATATAGTTGGGTGGGTTTCTCTCTCTCACTGGGTTTACAAGTACCTTGGACGCATCTCTTTTCGTGTTTGAAAATCCCATGACATCTTGATGGCGGAACCCTCTGATCCTCACCTTTTGACCCTACCATTGTTTGTTGGCACCTGAACTTGAACATGACCAGGAGAGGTTGTTGCGTGAGGTGGAGGTCCCTGGCACGGAGGAGCTTGGCTCTCTTGTCGCTTGCTCTGCTGTGTCAGTAGTTCAGGCACTGGCAGCTGCTTCAGAAGATAGCATCTCTGTCAGCTCCAGGGAAGCAGGTGTGGTTGAAACATCGCTGGAGGCTGCCCTTTGGCTCAGGTCTGGAGAGCCTCCGCAGTGCTTAGCTGTCTGTAGTTACCTCTGAGACTGACCACAGCCTGAAGCCTCCCCCGTTAAGGGCTCTGCTCTCCGGTTTCTGGTGCACCTTGCTAGGCAGGCAGGTGACGGCAGCTTTCTCGCCGTGTGTGTACAGCGCACCCATGGGTCCGTTTCCGAGGGCAGTGGAATCCAGCTATGCCATCACTGCTTTACGCTGGGCATCTTTAAGAGGATTCTGTAGTCATGCCAAGGAAGCTACCGGATAAAATGAGATTTAGAGATTTTCTGTGATTTTGATATTTCTAACTTTCTCTAGTCAGGAAATTAAGAATTTGGTAACTTGGTTTCACTAAATTTTGTTACGTTTCTGAGAAATCAGTCCTGATTCTATGACCCAAAAGAGGCCTAGTTTGAATGAGTCCACGTTGGCGCCCGGCAGCTTGGTGCGCGGTCACAGTGCAGGGTGTCACTGTGGGAGACGGGGTTGGGAAGAGACTGGGGGTGATGGTCAAAACCATTACTGCCTGTCAACCCCGGGGGGGAGCGGGGGCTTGGGAGTGTCACCCTGTTGTGTAAAGTAGAAGAATGTCTCTCCACACCTGCTGGCTGCCCCGGCGCTGGCCTAACTATGCCTGTGTTTGCCAAGTGCTCCCCTGGGTGCTCCTCCTGGTATGGCTGAGCAGGAACCTGTGGGCCTGGGGTGGCATCCGACCCCTTTTTCTCCCTGATGGCTCACATAGAGCCAAGTGGTTTTTTTTTTTTTCCAGACCTCATACTGTGCCATTGTTCTGAGGCTCTGCTGAGTGTGTGCGCTCCTGACATTTAACTTGGTTCCCTGAGGACTTGAGGTGATGACTGTTCACATCACAGGGAGCGGAGGTAGATACAGTTCTTCCAGACTTTTTGTTTGTTTGGTTAATTGCATGCTCTTATTAGAAAACAGCCCCTGACCCCACTCCACAATCTACTTCCTGTGTATTCAAGCGATGATGGAATTCCTAGAAGACCAGAGACGTGGGGTCTCAGGCGGAGGAAGGTGGCAGACCCAGGGACTTGAGTCCAGATCCGTTCCACTCCTGTGAGTCTCCTGTCTGCCCCACTACATTGCCTCTTCTGAGTAAAGCCAGGGATTGAGATGGTACCTGGTGAGGTGGTGTCACAGCACCGGGGTCAGTCACTGTGAAGATAAGTAGACGTTAGGGAGAGTTTGTCTTTTTCTCTTATGTATCTAAAGAGAGATTATTTGGAGGAAACACCAGTTATATGATATGGAGCAAGACGCCTCTTCTCCCCGCTTTGAAGCTTCGCTGTCTTTGTGAAGCCGGGGGCTTTGGCTACCCAGCCCCCGTGTCTTACCGCACCGATGTCCTTGGGCTCGTTGAGCGAGGAGCCGACAGGAGTTGGGTTCGTCCCTTCATTGTCATGAGAACACACTACGTAATATGGGCTCAACAGTGATTTGGAAGCATGATTTCTAACTCAAAGTCATGACACAGGCTCTAGCACCTGGTGACACAGTTACAGACATGCTCCTGTTGTCATTGTGAATGAGGCAGGTGACCCTGATCAGAGGTGGATAATGATGCTTTGCACTGACGCAGTCGCCACGGCTTCTGTGGACCCTTTCAGATGGCCCTAGGCAGCCTTACTGGTCAGTAGATGACAGGGTGGGTCGAAACATAATACAGAGAATTAAATTTAATAGATTATAAGAACAAAATATTGAGATTCATAATGTGAGTACAGCCTGAGCAGAAATTTGAATTGGTTCTCTATGAAAAAAGAAACTTCTGGACAGAAAATTTAGTATATTAACAGAAAATGATCCCTGGTCCCTAAGTGCCATTCTCACTGGTTGTGATCAGGCCTCTGTTTGGCATGCTGATAATCTAGTTACTATTTTTATTCTCTAAAACTTATTGGGCACCCACTGTATGCGTAACACTGAGTCTGGAGCTGTGAAGAATATGATTAAGTGAGTCGTGAAAATCTCATTTCGTCTGGATCCTCTGGTAATTCAGATGCTCAAATGTCCCCCTAAATAGCTTTAAATCCAACTGAGTCTCCCAGGGGCTCCAGACGCTCACTCCAGGACCCACTTCCCTCTGCACGGAACCCGGGCCATCTGGGCGGGTCACACCACTCAGGTGGCATCCCTCTGTGAGTACAGAGAGCGAGAGCACAGCAGATTGGCTCTGAAGTGCCGGTGGCTTTGAAAAGTGAAAATATGAGACTATTTTTATGGGACAACAAGGTGGTGTTTGCGTGAAACGGAATCCAAGAAGGTTGGGGGAGGATGCTGGTGAGATACGTGGATCGGCTCCTTCCGTTCACAGCCTCTGTGCTCACCACCGCTGGGGGAGGGGCCTCCTCAGGTGTTGCCTTTGCCTTACCAGTGTTTCCACTCTGCCCTCACTGCTCACTCACGGGCACCAAGATCAAGGACACTCGGGCAAAGCTCCCACAAATACCCTGGAAAGGGGCCTGTCCCAGTGACCCAGGCCGAGCAAGCGACTGTGAACGCAGGCCTGCTCGCGACCTGTGTCAGCGTCCCAGTGATGAGTGCTGTGGCAGACAGGAGGAGGCACGGTTGGGTTTCTGTTTAAGATGGTGCAAGGCTTAACAGAGACAGTGTGCAGAGTCTACAGCGAGGCCTAGAAAATAGTAAGTCTTCAACAGTATTTTTGTAAGTTAAATGAATGGATGAACAAATGAAGAAACAAATGGATGAATGGGAGAGTCGTGGTCCAAGCTAAGGACCTAGAGTAGGAGCCAGGAGACTAGGCGCTAGGAGGCTGGGGGCAGGGGCCCAGCTGCAGCGCGATGCTCATGCCATGTCCTGGTTCCCCCTGGTGCCTGGGGAGTCAGGCAGGAGATGGTTCTAGGCCTCAAGCGTCAGTGGGAAGGTTTTGAAGTTGACCACCAGGCTCTCGTTGGTTCAGTGTTGAGCCATGGGCGGTGGGGCCTTTTAGAGAATGTATTTTGTTGATTATATATAAAGGTGGATGGACTGGCAGAGTCTTCTGTGGGGACTGATATTCGGAGCCCATGGGCCTCTAGGAAGGCCAGGGTACCTTGGCAGGGCCCCCTGAACTCCTGAAATCGTATGAAGACATGTGAGAGGAGGGGTGAGAATCCGTAACTCTAGGGACAGCTCTCCAAGGCCATTACATCCGTCCACGGAGCGTCTGGCAGTCAGAAGACCTGAGTTTCAGGTTCCCCATTAACTTGGGGAGTTGTGGGCAAGTTTGGCCTCATTTTTCCCTCTCTGTAAAGTGAGCAGAACAACACATGCTCTGTTTATGCTATGGAACGATCATAGGATAAAAATGAAGGAAATAGTTTGAAAAAAATTAAGATATCTGTAAATGCAATAAATGGTTATTGTTAAATTGGATCCTACCATTCACCTGCATTCTGCCTTTAAAAATAACAGTGAGTCATCACGTATCCCGGCACACAGATAGAAGGGCTCCTCGGGGCCAAGGATGAGGAAGTTTCTGACCTGCACCCACCCCGCCGCCCCGGTCTGCTGCCCTTCCAGGCACCTGCTGATTTGTAGCATGCCTTTGTGCTGGGTCCTGAAGTGTTGATTCTGTCTGCACTCTCTCTTCAGGCCCAGCTCTTGTCTCACCTCTTCCCCAAGGCTACCTGATTATTCCAGAAAGTTCTCGCTCTTATTTTCAGAAACCCACAAAGCAGCATTGACTACTTCTTCAGCTGGCTTGGGTTTCTAACTACCTCACATGCCACTTGGATAGAAGAGCCAGGGCACATCCAGAAGCATGCTGGAGAAAAGCGATCTGTCCACACAGCAGAAAAGGTGCTTTGGAGCTTGCGGGTGGACTCTTATCTCCCGTTTACACTCTGTGTGTCCTTGAGCAAGTTACTTAAAGTCTCTGAACCTCAATTTTTCTCGACTGTGCAATGTCGATATTAATACCTACTTCAGGATTGCTGTGCTGTTGAAATGATAAAAAGCTGTGAGCAGGTGGCAGGCATTCAGTGAATGTTTCAATCCCTTCTCGCCTGCAGGGGAAGGTGCGGTGGGGGAGGAGAGGTGGGAAGGAGATATTTTTGACTCCACCGAAACCCAACATTTCATTCTCATTGGTCTGTCTCGTCTTCAGAAGTCGTGATTTCTCAAGCAGGAATGAGAACTTCTAGAACCTGATGCGGAGCTGACGCCCTCAGTGGCGGTGAGGGTCCCGACATCTGCCGGAGCTGGGGTGTCAGCCATCCTGTCCCGGCTCCTCTCTGAGGTCTTGGGATCCTCGCAGGACGTGATGGGTTCTGCAGCAACCACATTTAAGTGCTTCCAGAGGTTCTCGGTGCTGCCCCAGCACAGCTCCCGGCCAAAGCTGGCAGCTAAGCCAGATGCTCAGCCCTCCGCCTGCGCTACTCCATGAGCAGCTGGGAGGAGGGGCCCACGACTGCTTGTGATTCTGATCCTTCCGCCCCATTTTAGAGACAGCTCAGATTTAGTAATTAGTCTAAAAATTCTAACTCCGCTAGAAGATTGGTAGTTTGTTTTTTGTTTATTTATTTATTTTTAAACCCGTCCCTGAGGGGTGGCTGGGCTGTCGGCTCCTGAGACTCTTAGCTGATTGATGCTTTCCCTCTTCATTCTTCAAGAGAAAACTTCATCATCACAAAGAACTACTTAATCAAAATGCCAGGAATCCTCTCGGTTATAAGAAATTTATTGGAATGATTCTTTTTTAATCTGGAGTCATAAAACCATTTTAAACTTTAAATGTCATAGCAACATTAATGAACCATTCATTGAGGGGAAAACAAATTGGTTTATCGGCTCCCAGGCTGCTCTGCCAACTGAGGCACTTCGGCGAAGCGTTTGCCTCCGTAAATAGACTGCAAGCTTTGCAGAAAGGAGGAGACCCTAAGAATTTCCGACTGTCGGAGTCGGAAGGTACATCTGGCATTTTTGCTCACTCTCAAGGCATTTCAGCTTTGCCCGAGCTATGATTTTCTGTAAAGTGGCCAAAAGTGACTGATAGGGGAAAAAGCTGTTCTGACAGTCAGCTGTGGTGCAGAGTTGAATTTCCTTGCTTTCTGCTTCATAATCCATGTTCAGCAGTTTAAAAAAATATATAAAAATTTGCAATCACGCTGTTCCCTCAGCGTTATTGATCACCTTGAGAGTAACCTCCTCCCCATTTGTATTTCTGGTGACAGCTGTGACATTTTGTTTCTCTGGATAAACCGAGTTGTGAAGAATGAGGGGGACGCCCAGGGAAGCAGGTGGCAGGAGTAAGGTTTGAGAGCACTCAGGGCATTTACTGTGGAATTTTCCATATGGATTCCTCGGGACCTCTTGTGACTTTCAGAGTGCTTTGGGAGAAAGTTTGCATCTTTGGCAAACAATCGATGTTTTGATTACTTAAAATGTAAGTAATTTATGCATCAGCTTTATCTCCTTTTGAGATGGTTTTCTTGAAAACCTCTGCCTCTGCCCTGTACCTGGCTGAGATAGCAGATTATCTGGGAAATAGACTTTGAGATGCAGGTTCGAGTGCAGATTCTTTACCCAGAAGTGCTTTTGGGACAAATACATTTGAAGGAGCGAGGAAAGCAGGATTAAGCAAAGGGAAGTTTGAGCTGCTGTGGGTTGCGAAGAGGCCTCCCTTAGTGGGCCCCATGGGTAGCTCTGGAGCTGGAATGCCCTGCACAGTGCCCTTCACCTTGAGACGAGGAGGACGGACCTCAATAACCGTCTCCCTCTTGACCAATTATTGGATGCAGCTGTCTCCTGGAACGGGCTGGGACATTAGATGAGGCAACTGCCTTTGACCCAGATCCTGGAGAGGGACTTGGCTACCTGCTATCGACCAGGAAGATAAACGAATATGGCCGTCATAGACTTCTCACCCTCATTATTCCCTCCGAGACGCCTTTCTTGACTTTCTCCCCTCACAGGGTGGTTCTTCCTCTCCTTCGTGCTCGCCCGCTATATGAACGTGGCTGTCTCTCTCTCTCTGCCGGATGGTGAGCTCAGGGCAGGGAGCAGGGCGCCTTCCTCTTGTGAGCCCAGCACTACCTGGGCTTAGTATGCACGAGTTGAGTGCAGGATTAAATGTGGCTCCTCCCTCATTGCTTGTTCCCTGGCATCCCTCTGTCCTCAGACCTCAGCATCTTCCCATGGCCACGGCAGACTGAGGGGCTGAGGAGGGAAAGGAAGATAGGACTCCACAGGCAGCTGTGGTAGCTTCTTGCCCCAGGTGGCTGCAGGGCTGCCCAGGAGGGGGCCAAGGCTGACTTCTTGGTCCACAGCAAGAAGGGCCAAGTTCTCTGATGCTGGACCCCACGCTGATTTTCAGAGTGTGGAGTCCCTGCTGCTTGTTCTTCTTCCCCTCTCAGCTCGGGCCCCTCTTCGTCCTCTGCTTTCGATGCTCCCGGGAGGCCGGGGCTGAGAGAGGTTACACAGCTTCCCTTTCCTCAGGAGCCTTCCAGACGCAGGGGAGGGACATTATTTCTTCTGCTGAAGCTCTTATAGGATCGTGGACACAGACACACTCCTGTGAGGGCAGAAGAGAGGGGCCTCAGAAACGCTGGGACATGCCAAGTAGCAAGCCCCAAACCCCATCTGTGTTTTGGAGTCGCAGCTCGCTTAGCGGTGGGGTTTCACAGGTTTCTTTTCTACGCTTGCTAAATGCTCACAGAACATCTACGGAACTCTCCTCCGATGCCAGTCAAACATCTTGGGGTTTGGGACTGATGGAGTCACCTGTGATGTGACCTTCTCAAACCAGTTACCTATGGGCCTTGGATTCTTCTTCTGCAGATGGGGCTGAGCTCATAGCTGTTCAGCCTGCCCTCTGCC
The DNA here is from genome assembly GCA_004027375.1 of Macroglossus sobrinus. Taxonomy (NCBI): domain Eukaryota; kingdom Metazoa; phylum Chordata; class Mammalia; order Chiroptera; family Pteropodidae; genus Macroglossus; species Macroglossus sobrinus. Next base: position 61,186 of record PVKZ01002661.1, read on the forward strand.
TGCCTGCCTGTCTCTCTGTCTCTCTGTCTCTCTCTGTCTGTTTCTCTGTCTCTGTCTCTGTCTCTGTCTCTGTCTGTCTGTCTCTCTCTCTCTCTGTCTCTCTGTGGTTGCCTGGAGTCCTGGCTTCTCCCTTGCTTATCTGCTTTGTTACTCTCCAGCTCCCACTCACTCCTGTCTGGGGTCGACATGTTATTAGAAATGGCCCTGAAGTTGTTTTCTTCCCCAGATAAAATATTCATCACTCAGATCTGTAGTTTTATTGAACATTTCAAGTGGAGCAGGCTCCGTTTATGTTGTCATACATCATGGCCATCCAAAGCCTTGCAGTGAGCGAGCAGTACCGAGGGCTGGTGGGCTTATGATCGCTGTTGGAGGGTGGGGGAGGGGTCGTGAATGCCCACGTCTCATGGTTTTTCTAGCAGGTGTTTTCAGAAAGAGAGTAGTAATAGTGGTAGCGGTAGTAGTAGCAGTAGTAGTAGTAGTAGTAGTAGCAATAGTAGTAGTAGTAACAGGTTAATTGTGTTATAGTTGTGTTTTTATCCACTATTGACTCTATCCTTAGTGTCCTCTAAAGTGGCTGTGATAATGTGGGGTTCGGAAATACCCCTTGAATTCTAATACCCATTGAATTAGTTACTTGCAGGCAAACCCTGGCTCTCTGCCATGATTCCACTGTGTTTGGAGACAGGGTCGGGAGAGACAGAGGGTCTGAAAAGGGGAGCCATCCAGCAGTCTGCTCTGCGGCCATCCGGTGAGGCTGGAGTACACGCGATCACATCTACTGAACGGGCCCCTCGGAAGGTGGCTGCGCGTGAGCCGCTGGTATCTCTTCTGCCCGTCTCCCCCTTCTGCCAAGAAGGCCTCCCACCAGATAAGGGGTCCCAGAAGCAAGAGGATGTGAATCAGGCCTCCCTGAGAGGGGCCAGCTGTGATGGGAGGACTGTGGTGAACGTGAGGTGGGTACCCCACACCCCGTGCTGTAGGAGGGGATCTCACCAAGGAACCAATCAAAGCCTCCCTCAGAGACTGGCCTTCAGACACGTTGCTACAAGGCGAGACTAACGGCCAGCCGGTTTGGAGAAGCAGGGGCAGCCCACAGAAGGCGGACTGACGCCTCCGTGCTCACCTGGTCCTCCCCGGCCCCCACCCTGACACCAGAGGAGAAACGTGTGCCTGCACAAGCCGTTTCTCCGACTGTCCAAGCCGGTGGAACACACAGTGGCTTCTCTGCGCTAGAGGAGGGGACAGGAAGGAGAGTTTTAACGCCTGTGTGAGGCTGGAGTCATGGGCCAGATGGCCTGAGAAGCCCTGGAACTGGGCTGAGATCCTGTTCACGGTGTGGCCACCCATCCGTGGGAGCCCACAGGAGGGCAGAGGTGAAAGAAAGCTGGGGCAGTCAGGGACGTGTCAGAGAGGCCAGCATTAACTCACTGTCAGAAGAATAATTATCTGGCCTCTGTTTTTGGAGGGGAAGTGTGTGCTGTTTCAGAGCAGCCAGCCTTTCCCACGCTACCCTCATAACTGTTGGTGCAGCCGTGCGTAGCAGTCAAACGTATGGGTTGAAACCTTCAGTGACTCTCCAGCAAACCGACTGGACTAACGGCACAGGCGATGTATATTGGTTGACAGACACTCGGGGACAGAAATGGTGCCCATCAGGCCCCCTTGGAAGCCTAGCAGTACATTCTGCACTGGTGACCTCATTAGTATGCACGTGTGTGTGGGCTCCAGTCAGATAAGGGCTGGAAAGTGTTATTAAACCCGGCAAAGAGGACCGGGCCAGCTGCGCCTGATTATTATTGATTGAAATTTATCCCCACCAATATATCTGCTCATTAATGTCTATACTTGGAGCCCTGTTTTTACGTGGAGTGAGTGCCTGTTTTCATAAGAACAGCCATCTTTATTTTTTTCTCTTTCACCCTTCCTGTCCCCTGATTTTTTTTTTCAATGACAATTTTCATTAGACAGTACTTTCTTTGTGAAGAGTGAGAACTGTGGTCTGCGTTCGGTTGGGTCTACTCTCCTCTCTTGCTTCTCTTCCTCCTCCCCACTCTGGTCTTTCTGAGCCAGTCTCCAGCACGTGGAGGTGGGGTGGGGGCCGCCAGTCAGACCCACCGGCCCCTTCCGGTGCTGTCTCATGCTGCCTGGGCTGTGGAGAGTTTCTTCTTACATGGTATCTTTTGCCCGGTTTTCTTAAAGAGGGAAAAACCAAAAGCTTCTATAATTTGACCCCATCCTTGCTAAAATGTTATCCTAATAGGACAAATGCTGTATTTCTTTTGCTTATCACTTTATGCCCTAGCTATGGTCAGCCCCCAGGCCTTCTGCATGAATACAGAACAGCATGCAGGCCCATCTGCTTTCGCACCTCCCTGCTGCTCACCTGGACACTAGGGTGGCCAATACAGGGTGCTTCTTTTCCCTCATGTCTTCCGACCCCCAGACATGCTTCCTTCCCACTGATACACACACACACCGTCTTGCAGGCCCAGAAGCAGTCCGAAGCCCAACGCAGAAGCTCTGCTTTCTTGCCGTGGGTGATTGCTTGCAGTTTGGTGGATGTCGTTGATTGCCTGTTTGAGCTGAACATTTGTACTGATGAGACCAAGATTATGGCATTTAACTTCTTATAATTTGCCCAAGAATAATAATTTGTTGACCACAGATTCTACTGCTAAACTGGTCAGCTGTTCACGAATGGGCATGATTTGTTCTGGCAGAATAAGCATATCAGATTCAACACAACTCAGTACCACTGGAAAAACAGCTCAAAGCCACTGGCCTCCTGAAGGGCCAGATAGGCATTTCATCTTTCTGCACGAGGGAGGGTGTAGCATTATGGCTGTAGGGGTGTAAGACCCAAATACACTCGAGACTCTTACAGATTGTGCTGTGTGCCACGCATACTCAGTCCTTACCCCTATGTATGTTGAAAGAGCAGAGAAGGCCCAGTGGGACCAAAGACTTCCTGAGGAAGAGACCTCAGGAAGAGAGACAGTATGATACTAGGACCAACTTCAAGTATATAGTTTATTTAAGGAATGAAATGCATTGTGTTATTAACTAAATCTTGGTAAATTGCTTGTTAAATGATGAAGAAAGAAGCCCTTTATTATGAGTCAAGGACTGGCTCATTATAGTAAGTACCCCCACAAATGTCAGAGTCTGCTAGATGACAGATGAATCTCAAATGGGCCAGCCTCCCCTCCCCACCTTTCCAACCCCACAGACCCGTGGTTCAGAGAAGAGCTGGACTCTCTCCAGCCCTATTGGTGACAATCCATGTACATTTCTGCATGAATGTCTCCTTGCTGGGCAGCAGGTACTCAGGACCAATCATTTGTTGGCTACTTTCAGGGAAGATGTGGGCAAGGTATTCTCCGATTATCCAGGTGGCCAGGAGCCTGTGGGTTGAACAGGGCAGATGGTACTTCCACACAGGCATTTGGACATGCTTCCTTGAGGGCCAGAAGCACAGTCTCCCAGTAGGAAGACCAAGTAGGCTTTCGACTGTGTCCTGGGCAAGCGGCTGCATTGTGTAGGGACCTGGGTCTTTTATTCAGCTTGGCTGGTGGCAAGCTGTATTAGGTGGTACCTTATATTTGGGGGTAATACTATATTGCAAGTTATTTGGTGATAAAGATTTTTCTTCTCATTGAGGTTTGAATTTCCCATAGCACCTCGCATAGGGTCTTCTATCAGAAAGTATCCAACAAATGGTACTTGGATGAAAGATAAATGAACATAAAATGTGCTTTGCAAGGCATGTTATGGGAGGAATGAGGAAAGAGGGAGTTTTAACCCAAGGCCGGTGACTAGGTTCTGCAGACTGCTGCAGCAGAGTCGCCTACCTGGGGGACCCTGTGTTTTTTTGCTTGTAAACAAAGGATGTAGTTGTCTCAAAGGCCCAGTGCTTACCACCTGCCAGGACCTGCCCGTGGGTCTTACGTACCTGTTTTTGTTGGCTTGAGTGGTTTGTAGTGTTTAGCTATTCTAGTGGGAGAATTGCTAGGGAGAAGGGTGATGAGCTTTCTGGTGTTAAAAAATGACTTTGGTGACTATTTTCCTTGCTCTTTTCGGGTCAGTTTTGAGGAATTCCTGGTTGAAAGGGCTTACAGACTTTGGCAAAGTGAGGAAGGAAAATGGTTTTATTTCCAAATGGGTAAACGATCTCTGACCTTTTCTTCATCCCCCCAAAACAACTCTATAGGTGAGAAGCTGTCGATCCATTCAGGATTGTGCCAGTTATTGTTGGGGCTAGGCATCCATCGGTTGGAATCAGGCGGCTGGTAGGTGGTATGATGGGCATCCTCGGGAAAGGTGCCCAAATAAATGGAATTTGAAGGCTTGGGATTGTCTTGGCATCAGATTAGTTGCAAAGATGATCATTATATTTAATACTCCCTGGTCTGGAAGTTGTGGGGATACTGCATTTCGAAAGTTTCTCTTTATTTCGTAGTGAAGTCAAGTATAACTCATGGAATTAGATGAAGCCTAACTTTGCAAATCTTTTTCAGAACGTTCATTCTTGATCAATTGATAGGCATTTGCTGAGCATTTGCTGTGTACTTGGCACTCTAACAGATGTCATAGGGAATAAAAGCTCAGAAGGCATGATTTATATGCCCAAGAAGATTATCTCCTAGTTCAGGATATGAATTAACATGCAGGAAAGAGAAGGGACTAACACAGTGTCATCTATGGTGAGATCCTAAATTACATTGTCAGACTCCAGCCCCTGATCTTGCTTTATTTTTTCACAGAAAGTATTAATCAGCATGTATCATCTATTCATTTGTTTTCCTGTTTTAGTCTCCTCCACTAGAATGCTTCGTGAAAGCAGAGACCTTGTGTGTTCTGTTCACAATTTGAAGTAAACAATTTAATCTGTGTCTGCTTGGCCCATACTAGGTTCTCAGTAAATAGCTGTTGAATCAGTGGAATGGATTCTAAGTGCTAGAGCCAAGATTTGTCAGTAAAGGTTCATGGGAAGCAGAATTCAGTAACAGGTCTAATTTTTAACTGCATTCACCATATTTTATTCGGCACCCATTGTGTATAGATTTTAGCTCACTTTGCAGAGTCACACTGATAGCATAAGTAGTGGAACTAGGATTGGGACCCAGGCCTCTCTGGCTCCTAACCCCACTTCTTTCCACTATGCAATACTGCCATCCACAGAAACGGCCAGGCCTTCCCACCGAATGTCCTGTGGACCACGGGCCAGAGACGGAACCCAGATCTGGTCTCCATGCGCTTGACCAGGATTTAGTTTCATTGTGATGCTGTGCTGGCAGCTCTGCACTGACTTAGGTAGATGTGTCGATATGGTCCCTTCTTTTGCCCATCTCGTCACTGTGCTCCCTAGGAAAATGAAGAGATGTGTGTGTGACACTAGTGATATAATGTATACCGGACTCCATAATTTATTTTCTGAAAAATTATAGCATTTCCAACTAGAAATAGTTATAATGAGGCCAAGAACCTGATTAGTCTGAAATAATTTTGGAGTAACCCTTTCTGGTGGGTCAGGAGAGTGAGGGCTTTGGTCCACTATGACATTAAAAGGCCCTACAAGATCTATCTGATGCTATAAAAATTTTACAGAGACATCATTGCAGTGTGTGTATCCCCAGCAGTTAGCCTGGTGCCAGGTGCATAGTAGGTACCTATAGTAGGTATTGAATTAATAAATGAATGACTATGATAGAAGTTAACTGGATATGATGTACACTTCATCATATTGTATTGTGACCTATAATGCAGAGCTCTGGCACTGTAGGGACCACTGAAGCCCTAATTACAGGATTACAACTCACAAATAGCATGCAATAAACCAGTTCAATTTTAGATAGCTGTTGAACACTTAAAAGGTAGGGAATTTGCTGCTATTTTTAGAACATCCTTTACTGTAAGATATATTAACTATATAAATCATGCAAATGCTAATTAGAGAAGGTATTTGGGAATAGTGTGTCTTTTTCTAATCTGAACTGTTGACATTTCGGGGCTTCCACTTACTTGCTTATTAAAGAACAGGATGCTCATAAAGAAGAGGGAGCTCGGGAGAAGTTCTTTTTAATCCAATGACTGAGGGCCAAGAGGTAGCGGTGGGAGTAGAATTCTGGAGATGCTGCGAGTGTGAGGACATTGATGCTTCAGAGAGAGGAGCGAGATCCCTTGTTTTGTTTTCTCTTGGCTTCTTCTCAGGTGTGTTTTCCATGTCACAGCTGACATCTATTGCATGCTTGCTGTATGCTGGACACTGGTCTAAGCTCTTTACATTCAATATCTCAGTTAATCTTTAGAACATCTCTGTGAGGTGGGTTTTTTTACTTTCACTCTACCAGTCAGGAGCCTGAGGCTCAGGGCCTCACCACTAGAAAGTCAAGGTGGGTTTAGAACTTAGGGGAGAACCCATGTTCTTAACCACTGTGCTTTAAGTCCTCCCTCTACTTTAATGCCCCTGGATCAGGTGATTCTGCCTATGGCAAACACCCAGAGAGAATACAGAAGTGTAGTGGGCATTTGGGGGTATAGATTCAAATATTAGTCTAGGTCTCAGCCCTGTAGTATTCCAGTATAGTCAAGAAAATGAGGCAACTGAAAACGGTATACCGTCATTCCTCAATAGCTGTGGCAGATTGCTTCTAGGGCCCTCTGCAGACACCCAAACCCGAGGATGCTGAAGACCGTTTTGTAAAATGGGACGAAACGGTGCATACAGTCTGGCCCCTCACGTCTACAGACTCCCGGCCATGGATTGTGAATACTGTTTTCAACCCACAGTTGGTCGAATCCGGGCGTGTGGAACCTGCAGATACAGATAAAAACTAAGGATTGAAGAATAGCAGAAAAGGTTAGGTCAGGGTCATCCTGTGGGTCTGGCAGGTAGATGGTGTTGATTTGGGAGAGGCTGAAAGATTGAACTGGAGTGGAGGGAGCAAAAGGCCGTTTGTGCGGTGGGTTGTAGGTGGGAGGTATGGTGGGGAGAATTCTTCAGCTCCACGAAGGAGTGAAATCCAGGGAGGATGTCTTCGGGGTCACCTCACTAGACTGCTCGTGTATGGGGATGCGGTTGGCAGCTACTTCTTGCTCATTTGGTGGTACGTTTCAGCAACTGCACGGCAGACCCAGCTCTCAGCAGAGGGGTGGAGAAGAGAGTTTTGCTTTGCTGTTTCTCTTTTTCCTTCACCACACCTTTCTTCTTGCCCTTGCCCTCACATCGCTCCTCAGTTGTGCAGAGTGACTTCCAGCAGTTCCCTTCCTCTTGAGCCCTTCTCCCCCTTCCTCCTGCCTTCTGATGAGCTTAGCAGGTATTCCTTGAGCACGTTCTGCGTATTAGCATCTCTGTTCACCTGCTCTATGTGCGCTGAGTTGCTGGCCAATGCGGTAGATGAACCCACGCTCCAGGGATGGCTTCGTTCACGTGCCGATCCGGTCTCTGTAAGTGCACAGAGGTCCAGGGAGGGAGCCCCGAGAAGTTGCTGACATTTTTAGAACTAGGCCAAGAGTGAGAGGCTTGTGATGGAGACTGAGAAATAGTAGCTCTAGAGGCAACAGGAAAACCAAAGAGTGGTTACACGGGAGCCAAGGGAGGAAAGAATGTGAAGGAGGAAGGTGGAGATAGAGAAGGATGCTCATGATAGATTAAGGGAACAGAGCAGTTTCCCAAAGTGGTACATTTGTGATCCATTTCTTATAAGAAGTATATATCTATGTGTATTTATAGAAAAATTTCGGAGAGGACATACACGAAAAGGTCATTGGTAGTTATTTCTGGATTTTTTCATATGTCTATTTCTAAATTGTCTGTAATGAATATAGTAGTACTGTAATGGTAAGGCATAAGGCAGAAATTATCAAAAGAGAAAAATAGAAGGCACAGTCAATGCCAAAGGCAAGAGACAAGAAAAGTCAGAGAAAGATATAAATGCATCCCTTGGCTTTGGCAATCTGGAGGCCATTCATGACCTTGACAAAGTGGTCTAAATGGAATGGGGCGGGGAGGAGGAGCCGAAGTCAGGTTGCAGCAGGTTAAGGAGTGAATGGGTGGTGAGGACTCGGAGACAAGATGTAGACTGCTCTTTCAAGGATCTTGAAGTGCTTGGCTATAAAGAAAAGTAGTTAGGATCAAAGGTGAAGAAGCAGAAGTTGTGGGATGAAAGAAAGGTGTTTATAAAATGGGAGGCGTTGGGATATGTCTTTATGCTCAGGAGAGACCCAGTTCAGGTAAGCTGGGTAAGCATACAGGGCGAGAGGGAGATAACTGATGGGGCGTGGATGATCCCTCAGGAGGCCCCTCAGGGGTGAGTCTTACCCATGAAAGGGCCTCTCGTCAACTATGGGAACATACGTGAATGAGTGGTAGGCATTAAAGGAGGTAAATATGCATGTGCTTAGGAAAGAAGATGAGGACAGTCTTATATAATGGTCTTGACTTTCTCAGAAAAGTAGTAGATGCAAACTGTGGTATGAGATAAGCCTGCCCCAAAACAAATATCCCCAGAGCCTTCATCAATATAAAATAGATTGGATATAAGCTCTCTGAGGGGAATCTCACATGGCATGTTCCTAAATGTCTCCAGTGCTCAGGAAGGTACCTGGTACCTGCTAGATGCTTAGAAAATACTTGTCGATGTTATGAATCTATGGTCAGAAAACGAATGTGGCATTCCCGGTCTGTCCTTCATTATTCGTGCCGTTCCATAAACGTTCAGTCTTTTTTCAAGAAGAGCAATCCCAGAGGAACACAGACAAATGAGTAAATATCTAGAAAAAGGGAAACTATGATGGGAGATTCAGAGCCAAGTATGAAAGAGTGGATAAAGAAATAGGATAAGTTATATGTAAAATTAAGCTTTCAGAGAGGGATGAGAACCTTCATTAATATTTGACAGGCGGCCAGTTGGAGACCTGGTACACTCGTTCCATGTTGCTTCAGAGAGGAGAACCAGAAGCAGCTGGTGAAGAGAACAGAGAAGCATGTTCTCTCCGATCTTAAGTTGTCTAGAAAAGACATTCAAAATGAGAAGAATTATTGGTCACTGAAGCGTTGAAGTGTAGGCTGGTAGGCTGGTCCATTTCCAATTGTGGGGATAATGCAGGGGATCCAGGCACAAGAGAGCCCCTCCCATCCCTCCTATCTTTAGGGTCCTTGTTCCAACAGTAGGAGAGTGTTTTTGTCCTCTGGACTTGGTGGTATTATAATAAGTTTCTAAAGATTTATTTGAGTGGAAATGCAACAGATTTTTTGTCATCTTACAGTAATTTGGACACTTAGCTATCTAGAACTGCCATGCTTTGCTGCTATGATGGTAATTTAGGTTCCCCAAAATGACTCTGAAGCCCTAAGAAATGCTAGAGTACCATGCAAACCAAATGAAACGCTGTATAAAGTCCTGCACATGGGGTCTGACACCTACTAGTGGCTCAGTAGATGTTTTGAAAAGCTAAGGTATGTTAAATAGTAACTTTCTTTTAAATATTAAGTGTATATATAGTTTATCTGTGCTTGATATTCGTACTTACTGATTTAGTGAAAGAAAAGAACCACATGATTTAGCGAAAAAAAAAACACGTTTCAGAATCAGACCCGAGTCTCAGTCTCCCTTCCAACATTAGCCTTTTCTTCGTTTGGGAAGCTCAGGCGGAAGAGCGTGCTTCTCTGGGATTCTCACCTCCCAGGCCAGGTTCTGCTCTGATGCAACGTGGACACGTCTGCCAGCTCCTTGGGGGAAGTCAATGTCCTTTATCTATAAATTGGGGGGAATATTCCCAGGGTAGTTTGAAAATTGAATAACATCTAGATAAAGTTTATTACAGTTCCTGGCTTATGGTGAACAGGAGGCTTTTTCCCTTTCTCTTTCTTCTTAAGAAAAATATTTAATTCAATGGAAATTCCTTCCTTGATTCTTATGGATAATAGTGGTCCCAATATACTCTTATCTATATACTATTAAAATAATAATAATTTCTTTTACATTAACTTTTAGTTTCTTGCTAGCCCTTTTGCCTAATTTGATCATCATATATGCTCCTGTGAGGTAAGCTGCACATGGATTATAAATGTATCTTGCTGGGTCACAGTGATTCGGTGTCACAGACGTGGAGAAAGGACCTGGCTCCCACCCACGGCCCCTTATTCACTCCTGGGGCAGCTTCATTAACCTCCAGGTGTGATGTCTGTGCTCGGTTCTCGGGTAACTCGTTAGAGGGTCTCATTTCATTATATGTATCATGTGCCCACAAGTCCCTGTGTAGCCACCATTTAGATTTTCCAAAGTGAAATGTAAGATTACATTTTTAAAAATTTTTTCAACTTTTAAGAGTTTTTTTTCTTGAAAAATTGAAGCAGGCAATGGTAGACTTTTCCCTCTGACGCTGGCTTGGATAAATTTGTCAGAGATATTATGGTTAAATTGGAATTGATGTCAACCAGCCAATAAAGACAAAATAGAGCCTCCCCTTCTTCCGGTAACCCTTCCTTCTCTGTCTCAGATGTGGCCTTTGCCGTGACTCCTTCCTGGGGGCCTCCCTACCCAGCCACACCCTTCTTCCCCTGCACGCCAGCACCTGTGTGTTGCTGACATCCCTCGGCTGCATTTCTTTTTCTACCTTGATTTGCAGTTCTTCACTGTACCTCTAGGTGTCAGACTTTACCTCTAGACCGGCCACTCCAGTTAGGCACAGTAGGTTTCTATTCATCTCACTGTTTCAGTGTGTGTCGCAGCACCTGGCCCCTCGATGGTACTCAGCATATTTTTTATAGGCACCTTCCTTTCACAAGCACTAATATATACAAGCACGATTTGGAGGTAAAGAGTCACTTGGTTTGATTCTAATGGACAGTCGATGTAGAGTTGGGTGATACCAGGTTGTACAGGTGCAACTCAGAGTCACCATGAGAGCTCAATGTGCTGCGTCTGAAAACCTGTGGCCTTCAAGAGTGCCGCTTTACCTTGAGCACTGCATGTTGCCCGGGAGTACACCCGCTGGCAGTATTTGAGTTTGCCCAGGCTCACGAAAAGGCACCTGGTCCCTTGTGGGGACCTATGCCCTGCTCAGAGTGTGATGCTATGAGGTGCCTCACTCCCGAGGGGACTGTGGACTAGGGCTGTCCTCCAGAGAGCTGTGCAGCCCTCTGGGCTACCTTCAGGATTGGTGCTGGGCGTACGACAGTGTGCAGTGTAGACCCGGAACTCGGGGTCCCCAGAGGGTACAGGAGATAACACTGCGGGTTGTGCAGCTGTACCAGTGGCAACCACATATGCAGGTGCGGATGCTGTCAAGGAAGAGAATAAGCCACAGACCCACCACCCGGGACTGTGTGGAGGGAAGCAGCAGAAGGGCCTCAGGCTGGGGAGACCTTGGCCACTGTGAGTCGAGAGTCACCCTTGACATTTTGGTGTGATGCACAGACTTCCATTCTCCCAGCAAACTCCTCGCTGAGGAGCTGGAACACTGAGAACTGGACCAACGGGGACGTACGGGGCTGGGGCTCCCAGGGGAGGTCACGTAAGGCAGTGCCCTCGGGTCAGCCTGAGGCCTCAGAGGTCATGCCGTGACCGTGACGCAGCAGGAAACTGTGGCAGACATGATGATAAGTGGATGGGCTGGGAATGTTGGCCACACAGTTGAACTCTGAAGAACAGATTGGTTGCTGACTCAAGCCTGTGCCAGCATCCGCCCGAATGGCTCCTGGCTCCCGAAACTGGTGTTTGGAGCCCACAGCTGCACCTTGGCACTCCGGTGCATTGCAGCCTGAGCAGCCACCCCCTCTGTCCTGGGAAGTTCTAGAGACTCCTACTAGGGACAGAAGGAATGTTCCGGAAGGAGGCTCCCCGTCTCTCAGCCTTGACCACAAAATTGACAAACTGTTTATTGAGCTCTCAAAATGAACTTCTTCTTCTCCGCTACCCACGGCAAGGATGTAAACCCTGAGTTAGCTCCCTCCTGCCCCCCACCTTGTGTTTGGGTGTGTGATGACATCCCTCCACGCCTTTCTTCCCACCCAGGAAAGCTGATGGCTCCGGGGCCCAGACCTGCTGGGCTGGTTGCTGGGCCGAGAGCTGTGTTCGTGCACATGGCCTGGGCCAGCGAGACTCAAGGCCTGCAGGGCTCAGAGGGGGTCTCCTTGCCCTTTAATGTGGGAGCATCCCCTCTCTTGCAGTTCCACCGGCCATGCTTTTGGGAGGCAGGATGCTGGTGTGGGAGGGAAGAGCTGGGGATGGCACTTCTTTCATTTGAACCCCAACTGCCTCTCTGCATCCCCAGACTGAAGACATGGCTTCTCTCTGAAGCCACATTAACCACCCATAGTGGGGGTGTCTCGATTGCCCCTCATCCTCTCTGCCTTTCTCAGGGAGCAGGCAAAAGTCAAGCTCAGGACTCTTGCACCCTTAAAGCATCTTTCTTCGTGTTGACCCCGCTTGGCAGGGAGCCTCGGGGGCAGGCGAGATGCCATCCTTGTGGTCCACCTCTTTCCCTCACCCCCAGGAAGGGACCACTTCCCACTGTGGATTACCGTGTTAACATCCAGTTTCATGGTCGACATCTTTGGATTTCTTCTGCTTTTATTGCATGAGCAGTGGCATTTTTAATCCACAGACGACTCTGCTTTTTATGACACACATTGAATGTCATCCTCAGACTGCCTCCAAAATGCCACCTCTTAAAATATTAATCCCTAATGTGCACTCAAGAGTTCAGTCAGTTACCATGGGATCTCTAGACTAAGCAGCAGCATCCAGGGGCCCTCACTGCATGAGGGGAGGAAGGCTTGCTGAGGGCATTGTTTCCCGGGCATGGGACGATGCGTTTGCTTTGTTTCTGTAAAGGACGTGCTGCATGGTTGTGTTGGATGCTGCCGCGGATTTATTGTCATTCATGCCCAAACCCAAGCATTATCAGTTTTCCTTTCAGTGCTCAGCCTTAAAAGGTATCATGTCTGATAGGGACTGTGGATCCTAATTGTGATAAATGAGAAGCAGTTGCAACAGTTCTGTCAAAGCTGATTTGTCAGCGTGCTGATTTCGGTCCAGAGAGGGGGCAGCTCGTTATCACCACCAGCAACCATTTCGCTTTGATTATTTTTTGAGAATTACTTCTGTGCCCGAGACCTGTATTTTTCTTCCTCCTGAAAACAGTCTCAGGTGGCAGTGTTTTGAAAGTGGTGCCCCTGGGATACCTGCTGGCCTTGTCTCTCACTTTCCTCCTTTTCTGGACACTGAGCCCCATCTGTGGGCACCCCAGATGCATATTTTTCTTACCAACAGGCTGCTACTCTTTAAGAAAATCCAGACTACAGATAGCAGATTGATTGATTGTGTGTGTGTGTGTGTGTGTGTGTGTGTGTGTGTGTGTGTATGAATTTGCTCTTAGGAAAAGATTCATTTCCTTGGGTCAGGATTCGCCATGGGCTGCCTTCAGATGATCATTTCGTGGTGCAGTTCACGTTAATTCGCGAGTAGAGGGATGGGGACATGGGGGAACTTGGGAGCATGAGCTAACGTCTCGGGGATTCCATGTCCTACAAATCCAGTAGAGAAGACAGAGACCAGAAGCAAAGCAGCTCACTGTTGTGACTGATCGTAGTTCTTTACGCTTATGTCTCAAACGTTTCACACCGTGGAGACCTCTCCCCTTCGTTCTCCGCTAACCCTGACCTCTTCCCAGTCATAAACCGAGGCCCAGAGAAGGGACCATCACTGACATCTGTGACCCTGGCTCATCCCTCCACACTCTCACCTCCTCTATGCTCTGAGGTGCTGTGCGTGTGCGTGTGTGTGTGTGTGTGTGTGTGCGCATATGTGCACGTGCATGTGTGTGCATATGTGCATGTGAGTGTGTGTGCGTGTGCGTGTGTGTGTGCATATGTGCACGTGCTCATTCATTCAAGTCCAATGATTGTCCTGACTTTTTACCATTTCTTTTGTTTCCACAGTACACATTGAACTTAGAAGTGACATTTGTGGCAGAGAGAGAGATTTTGTTCAGAACACTTAAGCCAGCAAAGGGTCAAAGCCACAGACATGCCCGTTGGCCTTGTGAACACCCTCCCCTCATGTGTGGTGAATATCGATGGGCATGCCCATAGTTTCGTTGGAGGCTTTCAAAGTTAACATCCCAAGTCTTAAAACTCTCAAGTTGGCCACTTTAATTTTTAAATCATATAACACTGAAGTTTTGCTTTTGGTTGAATCTCCCTTTCCTTTTGCATAGTTCTAGCAGTTTCCTGGGGAAGTTGGAGTTGGCACGTGTCCCATGTCTCAGTCCCTGCCAGCTGTCCTCTTTCTCGGCACACCCTCCTGTTGGTGTCTGTGACTAAGTCTGACTTTATAAATATTGCCCTCCAAACCCCACCGCACTTTAGGGGACAATGTGGTGATGGCAGATGTGAATGATGACATTTACTGACGAAGCCGTACTTTTAGCTGGAGAATTATCTTTTGTTTACTGAGAGTAGCACGCAAAGAAAAGAACAGAGAGGGAAATGGACTAGGGAAATGAGGAGAATGAGGGAAAGAGCAGGAAGAGAAGGAAGTGGACCAGCATTTATCGAGCACCTCCTGAATTCAGTCATTAAGTTAGACTATGGGGGAAATAAAAAGGGACATGTTACGATTCTCTGTTCCATGTCGTGGCTGGAAGGAAGGTGGGGAACCCTACAGCCCCTGGGACCTGATAAAGCAGCTCAGAAGTGCTAAAGAGCAGCACAGCATCTCTGGAGAAACAGCTCAATACACAAGTTGGATACATGAACTCTGAGGAGATAAAGAATTAACAGCATGCAGTGAGATCAGCTTGAAATGAATGTTGAACGCATTTTGAAAGATTAAATGGTGGAAAAGACAGCCCTGGGCGTCTTCCATGTTTGGGGGATGGGGTGGCATGACTGTAGGGCTCGGACTTGGGCAAGAGTGAAGTTCATTGACTGGAGTGGAGAATCTGTTTTGGAGCCTCATAAGATGGAGTTGGTGGCGTAGGATGGAGCCAGTTGGAAAACGACTTGGACAAAGCCAGGCTGATGGGTTTTCATTTAGGACTCAGTGCAGGGGGGATCACTTCAGGTGGGATGTCCTGAGGGTCGGGGCATGGCTACTGTTGTCGCAGCTGGATGCTTCCCGAGGACGAGGGATTTGCGGTTTCTTTTCTTTAGCTGTTAAGTTTTGTTTTTGTTTTTCCTGAATGATCAACCAGTTGGACTTTTTCTCTGAGACACTGTGTCACCATGAGAATGTGGACCATACCCTGCCTGTGTAGGACCCTGTCCAGCACAGCTGTCTCCAAGGCATCACACCGCACCCCCAGATGGAGGATGAAGGTCACTTAGGCATCTCTTTATTGTGCTTATCCTCAGAGCACTTTCTTCTAGAGACCCCCAAAGGCATTGGACCAGCACAGAAACTTGAGTTGTACAGGTTCATTTTATAGTGGACCTTTCCCTAACAGCCACGATAAATGAGTTAGAAGATTAGGACCAGTGAATGGGTGGCACTGGATAGGATGCAGTGAGAGACAGAGATCAAAAGGGAGCACCTGGAGAAGCGAATGGTGCAATTGCTAAAAAGAGGAGGGATGTGTCCAGGACAGCTGTAATTTTATCTTTGGGTTCGGGGTCTACTGGTGAAGTGAAGGTTGACACTTTAGGAAGGGCTCATTCCCTAAAACCCTCTCCCTCTGACAGTGAGACAGGGCCACACATACCTCCATCGTACGTGCGTCCGGGTTTGCCCTTCATGTCCGGCTTTTCACGCGCTCCCTGTTCCCAGCTGACCTGGAGCAGCTCATAAGTGCTGTTGGCCTCCTCCACGGAGGCAGGTGGGAAGACAGGCAGGCAGCCAGGAAATCACAGTGGTTATTAAACCGAGGCTTCGAGGATCTTTTTATTAGCGATTAGACTCGGCTCCACAGCACTAAAGGGTATAAACTCCTGCTCTATCTCTTTTGCTCAAACCTCCAAAGAGTCTTGTTTGATATGGTGTTTATTTATAACCCAAAACAGACGCGGGCCCGAAAGCCCGGGGGACTGCAAGCTTGCAGCATGCTCCTGAGAAGAGGTTAGCAACCCCGTGGAGGGGAATAGTGCGTACTCCCCTCTGGTGTCACCTCCCCCTGGACCTTCCCGTCCCCCTTCGTGAAGCTGGTTTTGAAGTATGGCTTCTTAAAGCAGCGTCTCTTGGGTGGTTTTTGCTTTTGTTTTTGTTTGTTTGTTTGTTTTCCAGTCTGTAGTGTGAAGATGGTGATACTGCAGACACTCGTGTATCAGCAAGACGCCGACCTTCTGGAGCATCATTAGGCTGCTTTAAACTGAGTGAATGGGTGAATGTGTATGAGCACTTCCTTCGGGCCCCGCCCCCACAGCAGTCACCCATTACAAGGGAAGGACTTGTTTAGGGGACTTTCCTACCTGATTGATAAGGGGACACCTGAGTGGAAGGACGACTGTGATTTGAAGGTGCAATGTTGGTGACAGCCCCGTGGTGGCAGGGCCTGCTTTGCCCTGACCGGCCCATACGCCCTCTCCAGGCCCCTGGTAGCCAGTAGCAGCTGTTTGGAGAACAGCTGGCTGTCATCTGGGTTAAGCATAATCAACAGGCCTGAGTGGGTGTTGATCCCTTAGCACTAACTGACCTGGTTCTGATGGTGACATAGTTAAGGCTAATGGTTTTAAATAAAAACATCCCTGAGCAAGCAAGCCAGAGGTCTGGGTGCCTTCAAATGCTTATGAAAGACAGGAATGCTAACCATTAGGATAATGGCATCTTGTTGTTTTTTTTTTTTTCCTGAATGCAAGCTGGCTGCTGCTGGCCCATTTTTAGTAGGTAAGCATCCTTCCATTTATATGGGTGTTAAAATCTCCAAGCTCCTTACACATATGTTGTCTCATCTGCACAACAAGTCATACCCAAGAAAGTTTTAGCGCTCTCAGAATAAACTCGCCATAGGCATTTAAACTGAGCAGGCTTAATTGACAAGCTCAAGGTTACAGAGATGGGTAAGTGGCAGAGCAAGACCAAGGTCACGTCTGCAGCTCCCAGGCGCTGCCTTGCTTCTTGGTCTGTGCTTTGCCGCTGTTGCTGCTCAGGCAGTTCTAGTGATGAGGACGGCTGGGCTGAGCCACTTATACCCTCTCGACATCTCATGCAGCGAGGCAGGTAGAGCTTTTGGGGAACTCGAGTTTGGGTTTTGGTCTGTGAAGGTAGAGCTGGATTCTTCTCTAGGATGGAAGTGATAGGCTTGAGTTCATCAGTATAGTACTTCAACCCACTGAGCTACTGGCTTTGTAGAATGAAAAGATTAAATTTTTTAAATGTCAGCATTTAATTGCATGAACATAGAACTTTAGAAAAATATAGCCTGAATTTAATCTCTGTTTTATAAGTTTCACGATGTTCTGTTGTCACACAGGGCGTAGTATTTTTAATAGGTAACTTTTCAGAGTCGCATATGAAACTTACAGCCAGCATCTTTTGTTACAAGAGTGGAATGTTAGCCCAGCTCAGGATGTGCCTTCTGCTTTGAGAGTGGACCTCTCTTCCTGGAGATGATAAAGTCTCCAGTTGCCCATTAACCAATTGCTGATTTTTACTTATTAAAAGATATTAAAGAGAATTACATTCTTTTCTGTATGCGTCTTACTTTGAAAACTTTTCCTAAGTAGATCTATAGCTTCCTTTGTGGAAACGAAACACCAGGCCTTTGTCCACTACCTAGGGGAGGAGGATTTGGCTGGTGAGTAAAATGTGGGCCAAGGCCAAAGCCAGAGCCAGGACTGGGCCAAAGGAAGCCACTGCCTATGGGAGCTGAGTTTAGGACATCATGTTTAGCCCGGCAAAGAGCTCTGAGCAATTCATCTCGAAGGTGAGGTCCCCTCACCACCCATGCAGTGCAGCCAGAAGTCTTGCCCTTCCGAGCTGTTTAAGGCTCTCGTCTTTAGAAGGGCAGTCATTTTCATGTCTTAAAATCTCTTGAGGTTGGGGTCGTTCTAGAGGTTTGGAGCCAAATGCTTTTGACTTTACAGGGCAAGTACGCTTATAAAGTGTGGACAGACATTCAGGGTCCTTTGTATATCTGATTTTTTGGAAATGGGTGTCTTCTGAAGTCTCTCCCAATAACTGGGGCAGAAACTTATCATCCCTTGGTTCCTAATTGCTCATAATGGGTTTGTGACAGTGGTGACAATTTATCATAAGTTTAAAAACTGTTGGAGACAATGAAAAGAAAGTGAAAATTGTATTGTTAGATATATAAATAGTGTTGACTAGTAACTATGATAGACCGCGTATGTATGTACAAAAACGCATGCATGCGCACGCGTGTGCACGCACACACACGCACACACACACACTACTACCTGAAGAAATTTTACAACTCAGTTAAAATGAAAACCATAATAAAAAAGACATATTTTGGTGAATAACTGGTTCTATCAGTGGTACAAATATTAGGTTGTCTGGTTTAAACAGAGAGTTGGAATATTCCCGAGATCCTTCCTGGAGGAGGTAGAAAAATCAACTGGAATCTGTAGACTGAATAAGAGTTGAACTATCAGAGAGGATGGAGGAATATGAAAATAGTACGACCAAAGGCATGGAGGTGTGAGAGCCCCATTTGTTGAGGATTTGTTAAGAGAACTAGTGGGTCGAAAGCTAAGGCAGAGCTGGAACAGGATGTCAGCGATTCCCCGCCAGGCAGTAGATAGTTGAAGACTGGGATCCCACAAGCCTCCTCCCTGGATAGTAAAAACAAGTATCTTAGCTGCGTCGTGCTCTTACCTTGAGGGGTCCGGGATTGGTTCTCAGCAAAGACTGGAGATAATGTGGCAGAGCAGGCAGCCATCGCGTAGGTCCTGGAACGTGGGAATGTTTTAAGGTTAGTGTATTTATACCATGAGGATTCTCAGCACCCCGTCCTCAGCTCGCAGGGCGTGTTCCTGAGTTGTTTTTCAGAGTGGATATAAGTAAAATGAGTACTTTCTTTTCCCTTCGCACATACAGCCCCCAGCTATCCACTTCTGATGCCCCACTTCTTACACAGACAGCTGCCGGAGGCCAGCTTGGTCAAGATGGCAGGTGCAATCTCCGCTTGTGGGACAGAAAGAAACTAGTTTGTTGAAAAACTGAACTTGTACCCCCGGCCTCTGACACTGAGCTCTTTGGCCCAGACTTTTTTTTTTTTTTAATGAATAATAAGCACCTTTCTTCCAAGCAAGATTCTTCTACGAAAGATGTTTCTTCAGTTAATAAAATATTAGTAGATGTTTCTGTGGAGACTGCTGTGAAGATCTGGTTAAATGAGAGGAACATATCATATCACCAAGAAATGGTCCCATTATGAGAAACGGTGTCATAGCACCCAGGCCTGGGTGTCCTGAGACCAGGACACTCTCGGTCCGGCTTGCACCTCCTCTGTGTGTAACAGGCCTAGTCATTTGTTCCTTGCAAGCGTGTTTTAATGATTAGAAATGGTGTATATAAAGCATCTGGCTCTCCGTTTTATATAGGTTACTCTCCTGAGTTGGGGGTTTGCTGTGTTCCCTTGATTCTGTGAGATGGCTTTACATTTAGACGGTGGCCGCAGGTGGTGCCAGCTTTCTCAGGCAGCATCCTCTGCGGGCAGGAAGCACGTGACACCGGCCTGGCAGCGGCGGGCCGTGGGGAGACTCAGGCTCGCATGGCCACTGACAAGGTAGAAATCCTTGATTTTTCGCTTTGCTGAGAAGGTGGTGCCGTCTTCCACTGGGAACTCAGTAAGCGGGTTCAGGCGACTGCTTTTCTCACGGAGAGACGTATTTCTGTTTTCAGTAACCAC
Source organism: Macroglossus sobrinus (assembly GCA_004027375.1). Lineage (NCBI taxonomy): Eukaryota > Metazoa > Chordata > Mammalia > Chiroptera > Pteropodidae > Macroglossus > Macroglossus sobrinus. Next base: position 81,004 of record PVKZ01002661.1, read on the forward strand.
GAGACTGACCCAAAACCGACCGTATAAAGGAAATAACCCATTCACGCTCCTTGTCATATCTACTGCATTCTAGAAATTAAAAAAGTGAAGAAGGGATTGTTATCTTTCAGACCGGAAACCATACCTTCTTCTGGTTTGAAACAAGTAGCTTCATGTCCCTGGAAACTTGTCGTCTACCGATTTGTACAATAAAAGGGATTTTTGTTGGATGTCATTTCGAAGGCAAAGTAACAAAGCCGTAGTGCCAAGGGATCCTTAAAATAGCTGGGCAGGTAATGATGGGGCTTGACGCTTCCTCATCACAGGCTTGAAAACACATCGTTTTTGGAGTTGGATCCAATGTTAAGGACCCCTGATGTGGATGATGAGCGGTCTATATTCTATGCTGGGTTTTCACATAGATAGTGCAGTGCACGTTACTGTCCTAAGGTACAGTAAAAAAATCTCCGCATGAAAGTTATGTTAGGTGAGAAGAGTGTATTAGTAATAACTTGGTTTATAAAAAATTATCTGCAAAGTTGTTGTAAACAGCAGTCATTCCTCATACTTAGACACTGGTTTGACCACCCCCTCCCTGCATTTGTTTTTACGTACAGTCGTCCTGCACGCAACACCGCTTGTATATGTACAGCCTCTCGGGGCTTGGTGATGGGGAAGTGGTTTCCTCCAGGCCGGGAATGGTGGCCCTTCCTGGCCTCTGCTGAGTATTCTACACCAGTAACCAAGTAGCCCGTAGGGGGCAGCAGAACACCAAAGAAAACCACTGTGCCTGGGGCTGTCAGGATTTTCTGGCTAATCGCCAGGCCTTTCTGAGACCGTGGTGCAACACCCACCCTTCTCCCTTTTGCCCCGCAGAACTCATCCTTTAGGCCTTGCAAGGTGGGGACCTTTGCCATTAAGCCTTTTCTACCCCACTTGCTTCCCCTCACACCCTCCTCTGCCCTTTTTTTCCATGCTCTTAAGCCCTCTGTGTCTACTTTGAACAGTACCATGTAGCTTAATGATGGTTCTCGTTTGCTACTGTTTCACAACCAGCTCTACCTGTCCATTTGGCCAGGAACACTGTCTTATGGCTCTGCGTTTCCCATAATGCCCAGACTGCCCGAGGTCTAAATAAATGCCCACAGCAGCTGGAGGGCCCCTTTTTCTGTAGTGAGTGCTTGATACAGATTTCCTCATTTGATTGTCAAGATGGTCTTGTGGGTTTTTTTGCAGAAGAGAAAGTATTTGCTTGGCTTATTTTTAAAATGGCCACATTCTCCCATGCTTTCTGGTTTGTTTCAGATTGGAGTCAGATAGAGGGTTTTCGAAATAAATCCAGAAGTGTAACAGAGAACAATAACTTTGGTTCCATAGAAGAAGCAAATGGACTCTTTCCCTTCCCAGCTGTGTGCCTCGGTCAAGTTGGTGTCTCAGCCTCAGTTTTCTCATTCATAAGATGAGGCCATCTAAGCCCAACATGTAATTTATTGTGTCAACTGGAGCCTATTTTAGAGCGAAGGTGGACATTTAAAATAATTACAATCGTATAGTTTTTGTTTGAAATATTGACTGAGGAGTGCTTTTATTGTGTGTGTGTGTGTGTGTGTGTGTGTGTGTGGTTTTTTTTGGCTTACTTATAAAATTGTTCTATTCGAAAATGATTTTCAAAGTAAAGTTTCCCACAGAAATTAAAATAATACATAAACATGACAAATTGTAAAGGGTGGGTAACTAGCTCCCCAGATCCTGCCAACCCAAGGTGTCAGTTTTGTCCAGCTCTCGCAGAAAAATACTGATTGAAGAATGTGGTCCTGCTTCCATGTCGTCAGACAGCTGTCTCAGCAGTAGAGAAAAGACCCAGGGGGTGGCCGTGCATTGCTGGTGACAGTTTGGCTGCCCTGTGAGCACGGAGCTTTTCTCTTCACTGTGAATTCACTACTGCTTCCGGGCAACCTGCCTGGAAAGCTGGAGCAAGCAGCTTTGGCACCCCGCTTCTGCACCGAGCTCCTGCCATTTCGGCAGTTGTGTTTAAATACCGGGTTTACAATAAACTTAATAGTCTGAGCTGTAAAATACAAACCTGCCTCGAATGGCGGTGTCCCCGTGTAGCCTGAGGCTTAATTGCCGTTCTGCGATTGGGTTTCCAGGGTTGGGTGCATCCCTTTTAGAAAACTCTGAATCCATTACTCCTCACCTGCCTTTTGCAACTGCTGTTTGCTCTGGTAATGAGAGCTCCTTAGCCTGTGTGTTCATTTCAGCTAAAGTCCTGCAGAGCTGAAGCTCATGTTTTTGCCAACTCCTTGCGTGCTGGAGAGAACTCACGGAGTGCTCTGTGGCCTCCTGGAGGTAGGGAAGGATCTGCACACAGTGACGCTCAACGTGTGGCAGGAACGTCAAGTCTGGGGAGAGGTTTTATGGCACGGACAGCCCTCTGCACAGCTCCTAACAGCCTCTTCTTTCTCTAGGTATGTGTACATTCCCGTGGGCGGGTCCCAGCATGGCCTTCTGGGGACACTGTTTTCCACTGCAGTGACTTTTGCCTTTGTGAGCTACTGGCATGGTGGGTACGACTACCTCTGGTCCTGGGCAGCACTCAACTGGCTGGGAGTCACCGTGGAGAATGGAGTCCGGAGGCTTGTGGAGACCCCGTGGGTGCAGGACCTCTTGGTGAGCAGGGTGTGTGGTAGCGGACCGCTGAGCCAGGTGGACTAGGGTTGGGAAGGAAGTTGGTCATCAGATTCCGTGTATCATGGGCCCTTCTTGCTAGGTTGCTTCAAAGCCCCTGTGCCTAGAGGTAGGGCAATTAAAAAAAAAAGACTTCCATAGCTTTTTTAAAAAAATAAATGTTTTAACTATAAAAGCAATACATATTTATTACATAAAAATTAGAACATTCAGAAAAGAATAAGAGAAAAATGCCTCAGCAGGAATCACTGTTAATACCTGTTCTACCAAATATTTTTTTTTATACCTTCCCACGCACATAACACGTAAAACAATTGCTGTTATTCCAGAGATACGGTTGTATCAGGACCACCTTTCTGTGTCACCAAATCTATGTCTAACAACCCTCATTAATGGCTGCATACACGTGCCATAATTTATTTAATTAGTCTCCTATTATTAACAATCATTATTCTGATTTTTTGCATTTATCAGTTGCATTGAGATGCATATCACAACCAGGATGAATTCTTGTATGTAAAATTGCTAAGTTAAACGTTTTTCTCACCTTTACGCTTTGCCATGCCTACTGCTTAACTTTTTTTTTAACTGCCCTATAGACCGAACGCCCAATTGCATCTCCACCAATACTTTCCAATACTGAGTAGCTGCAGTATTTTAATCTCTGCTAATTTGATAGGTACTGCTATCAGAGCATATAAAACACTTAAGGGTTTAAGATGAGTTCCAGCTCTACAGGATAATGATTCGGAAAATTAATTAAGCATTTTTCTTTACACATTTTAAGTGATTTTAAACTATCAGTAAATGTTTTATCACGTAAATGTGGTATGTGATGTACTGGAATCTTGTAGGAAATCATCAGTTGTGAGCATGCAGCAATATTCAGATCACTCTGAGAAAAAGTGCTAAAAAGAAATATGATGGCATCACTGTTTACGGCAGGCAGTAAAACACAAGAAATTCACTGAAAAATCATTAATGTGGCTAAATTTCCCCAGTACGTGCAGCTAACGCAAATGTATTTTTTTAGACCAACACTACTAAAATAGAATACATGTGAACGTTTTTCTATAAAGCTAGCTATAGTACAAGTGGATGATTTTGGTAAAAACTGATACAAAGTACATAGCAAAATAACACATGTAAAGGAATTTAAATATGCTCATGCATCTTTAAGTATTCAGTAGGAGTACCCAGAAATCAACAGAAACAAAATGTCAGTGAATTCTAATAGAAGATGGAATTTCAGCGAAAGTCACGGCTATGCAACACAAAGAGAAACCATGAAAGGTAGTGTTGTAAAGGTTTCCATCTTCATCCTGAAGTCTGAGCAGTCCTCCCCAAAGCCTGAAACCCAGTCATCACCTGTGAAAGCCAGATAATTCTTTTCAGCCCAGGATGAAGCCCTGTCACACATTTTTATGTTCCATCACAAAAGGTCTAACGTTAACCTTGAACTGAATGTTAAGTGGCGCTCTGTAGACTTTGAGCCATAGCTTCTATTATTCATAAATTTTAAAAACTTAAAATGTTAACCGGGTACTCCAAACTGTGCTTCATAGCCTATGAAGGCTCGTTATTCTTGGTTAAAAATCAATGAAGACAGGGAAGACACCCGCTCACAGGATGAAGCCCTTGGATGTCTGCTCTGCGCCATCACAGCCCTGTCCAGACCCCTCACGTGCTCGCTGCATTTGAGTTGCTACCCATGATCAAAACGCCGAGGAGCATAGTACTTTGTGAATATGCATTTGGGCAGGGGGTGTATGTGAGAGATATGTCTTGTATATCGCAAATGTGACGTTTGGTTTACACATTTATCGAGCAAGCACGTATTTTCCAACACCCGTTTTTATCGCCTGTCTTTCATCGTGATGGCCTGCACTTGGCTGTGGCTGTTTAGACTGGGAGCTGCTGGAGTACAGGGTTAGGATTCTGTTACTAGTTATATCCCTAACGGTTAGCTCGGTGTCTGAATTAGCCGCAGTGTTAAGTGGGTGTACAATGAGTGCTTCCAAATTGGGTCGATTCTTAAGATCTTCCACTGTCCACCCCAAGACTCTCCATCCATTTTTCTGTTTCTTGTACAGTTCAGCACAGATTCTGTTTTCCTTCAGAAAAACATGGCCAGCATTCCAAAGGTATGTAACCTTTGGAATCAACCGTTTCCTCCCTTGAATTACCCTTTCCCTCTTGTTTTGTGAATCTATTTCCCATTCATTTGTCAAAACCCACTAAAGACTTAGTGCCTCCTTGGCACCCACTTCCATCTGACTCAGTCTCCCCAGGTGATCTGATAGCATTTTTTATGGTGTGAGTTCACCCCCATGGCCCTCATATGCTCTCTCCACGGCATTCATCCCTCATCTGTTTTTAAAAGATAGATTAAAGATATCTGAATAGCAAGGGTTATTGCCATGTCTTCTTCATCTTCAACCTCAAAGCTTCGTCTATGACATGAAGTGTAGTAGGATTCTATTTCTTGGTGTTGATAGGATGAGGCAGGTCAGAGCTGAGTGGTGTTGTAAGTAGGAAGCCCTCTGATGTCCTAGGCAGGGCTGTTCACTCAAACTTTCGGCTGTGATGGAAATGTCCACTGCACTGTCCAATGTAGTCATCACTGGCCATGCCGAGCAACTGAGAAACTAGTTTTAGAATTCATTTCATTAATTAATTTAAATCTAAGTAGCCCCCATGTGGCTAGCAACTTCCATTTTGAGCAGTGCTGTTCTAGAAGATACTGCTTTTCTAGCAAAAATGATGATAATGTTAATAATAATAAAATAAAAGAATGTAGAGTGTTTGACTTTGCTCAAACACTGATTTAGAGTGATAATCATTAATAATGTGTATGCCCAACTAGCTACTGAATCTGTCCACTCAGATATGTTGCAGATACCTCAGAATAAGCCCGTGTAATACTGAACTCACGGACTCTTATCCCTCAGTAATCGCAACCAGCTCCTTTCCCTCAAGCATTCTTCGTTTCTGCAGAGGGCACCATCATCCGTGTAGTTGCTCAAGGCCAAAACCATCGTGGTATCCCTTGTATGACCCTCTGTCTCACCTCTTGCTGTGTGTACCATACATTCTACCTCCTAAGTCGATCTTAATTTGTTTTTACTTGTTTCCATTTCTGCCACGTCACTCTAATCCAGCTGTTCACATTTCTTGTCGGCCTACCAAATAGCTTCTAACTCGACTCCCTACTTCCACTCTTGCCTTCTTCAGTTCATTGTCCTCATGGTGCTGAGTGATGCTTCTCAATAAAAACCTAACCATATTGTCATTCTTAAAATCCACAGCGACATTCCATTTTCTTAGCATCTACGTGAGGCCTTGCCTGATCTTGCGCTTGCCACCTCTCCCCACCCTCTATGCCCCTTCCCCCTCATATTCTGTTCTTCTGTTCGTTTCCTGCCTGGCCCCTCCAGCCTCAGCTCCCATGCGCAGGCTCTTCCATCTCCTAGGATGCTCTCTCACCTTTCCCTCCACCCCTGTTCATCCCTCAGATGTCAGCTTGAATGGTACCTTGTTTTAGGGTCCTTCACTAACCCTGTTAAGTCAGTCAGGTCCCGTTCAATAACTCATGTTGGGCACCTTGTATGTGGTCTCTTCTGCTGTACTTATCACAGTTGCAGTGAAATGTTTTTATACAATAACTTGTTCAGTCCTTAGCTCCCTTACCGAACACAAACCTCACGAGGTCAGAGGTCTGTACCCTTGAGACTTGTCACAATGCTTGGCACAAAGTAAGCACTCAGTAAATGTTTGTTGAATGGGTGAATGAATGAATGATATTTTCTGACTTCACTGAGGGACGTATATGAGGAAATAGGCTTATGCAACAGCATGAAGAATAGAGATTGAATACTGGAACAGCTTACTAAGATGGGGCTTGTTAAGCATTATACCGGGAGATGATTCTACTTTGTAGCAGAGTAGATACTAATTGGTCTGGTTATGGAAAAGTGCTATTTTAATGCTCAGAGCACAAAATATATATGGGAAAGAAAGGGGCGGAGAGGACTCTGCCTTCCTGGTACCCTGCTGCTTTGTAAGAGGGGGGACTATTGGTTGTCACTCACTGAGGCACAGAGCTGTAGGGAGCTGACAAAAGGCATTTTCACAAAGCACCGAGCTGGGTGGACAAAGAGGAGTTACTGCTGAAGCAGCACGCTTTTTCTCTATGTAAGTGCTCTCCTGGGGAGCTAGGATTTGTGTTTAGCATTGAAATCTTTTAATAAGTGGAAACCTTTTGAAGCATCAGTAGAGTGACACTACTCCTTGCCAATTCTCAATCTAATCTCTTCTTTGAAGAAAGACACTTGAAGATGGCTTGTCCGTTATTCCTACCCGAAGGAGGATCTATGTCTCAAGCTCTTCACCCACCCCCACCCTGTTTCATTGAATAATTTAAATATGTCTTCCTCCCCCTGCCCTTGTCCCCTCTCTTTGCCCCAAGAGTGTCCTGCTAGGCTGATTTATATCCTCTCTGAAGCAGTAAAATTTCTATTTATAGACTTAATTGAAGAAACGTGCCTCCAGTGAAAATCACGAAGGTCAGTCTAATGCTTCTGAGAGGGATCTGATGCTGTCATGTGTCAGAAAGAACCCCAAAACATGGCTCTGTGGAGATGTCCATTTAGTGTATCAGCTGTATTGATCAGTTTGATTTTTAAGATGTAGGTCCAGAAATTTCAAGAGTTTGAGAGATCAGTCAACTTAAAAGGGTAATTGACTGTTAAACTATCCACATGAGCCAACCGACGTTACTTAGTTTTGTGGGATCCTGACTGGCAAGATGTACGTGTCGGCTGGCCTGACTAGAAAACCCTTTCACTGGAGGTCCGTGATCACCGCTGAGGGAACGCCAAGCAAGCTGATCTGAGAAGAGTGGATCTGTTTGCCATTCATTCCTCCGTGGCTTGGGTTCATTTCAACAAACAGAGGTCACCTACTCACAGTAGATAAGCCATTTCCTCCAGAACGCAGCCCTTCCTCGACTGAGCCCACTGAGGCAGGCAGCTGTGTCCTTCGTTTTTTAATTTGCTCATTTGTGAAAAAATTTTTTCAGTGCTCTATGAGGGAGAAAACTTGCAGAGCGCTGGAGAGCTCCAAGCGAAAGACGTGACTCCTTCTTCCTAATTCTATTTCTTTTTTTCTTTGCATCCTCTTTCACTGCTACAAATGCAGATAGTGTACTGGTCTGCCAGTGTATAACTGTGCAGTCTATGATTAATCCATTTCCTGCGTGAATCAAGGTGTTTCGCCTGGCCTCCTAGCAGGTGGTCACCTTTTCAGTGGCTGCTTTGGATTAAAGAGGCAATAGAACCATGAATGAGAGCTTTCCTCTGTGAAGAGCTAAATGATCTGTGTGAAAAACGGGCTCGTCTTCATAAACATCAAACATAATGACCGGCCTAGCCTTCCCAGGCATTGCCCAGAAGGCAGGTTCAGAGAGAGAGACATTGGGATTAGGTAGATGATATTTGGAGCCCAGGGAATGTTCAAGACTTTCCAGAGAGAGAGAGTGTATGCAGAACGAGAAGAAAAAGGGGTGCCCAGGACTAGACCGACACTTGCAAGTTGAATAGAGGAGGAGGACCCGGAAGTGGGAGGAAGATTTAGAGAGCGATTCCACAGAAACAAGGAAAAAGGGTGTTTCATGGAGCAAGTGGTCAATGGTGTTGATGCTATTAAGGGGTCACATGAGGCGAGGTAAAGAGTTGTGTCACCGTGTCAGACTGCTAACAGTGGGAGGTAGAGCTATGAGTCATCTTCCCTGTCCCCCTGGAGTTTATGATCCAGTTGGAGAGACAAGATGTGTGCAGGCCAGTTGAGGACCAACATAAGGGATCATGTGCAAAGACCAGAATGAGCCATGGGGGCCGCTGATGTCCATGAGGGGTGGCGGTCAGTGTGAGCCAGGCTTTAGGAATGGGGCTTGACTCGGACTCCGAAGGATTCAGAGCAGGAGTCCGGTGTGTTCATAGAGAGAGAAAGATGGGCATATCGGGCCAGGAGGAGAGCACACACACAGCCCGAAGTCAGGAACCTAAACGCTGTGTTCCAGTGAGGACGAGGACGAGTGGCCCTCATTCTGGAGAATGGAGGAGGGAAGAGTGGAGAGGCCCCAGAAAGGATTTGAATGCCAAATTTAGAAACATAGAAATGCAAACTGCTTAACCAAACAGGAGAGCTTTACATTAACGTATTAATCCCACATGTCACATTAGCAGGTTGTGCCAGCTCGTTAGCACTCACCGGGCCTCTCGGGCCTCTCGGTCTGAGAAAGCCGTGCCTGCTGTGACGAACAGTGTGTTCCGTGGTGGATGACGGCCCTGGGCGCCCTCCTCTGTTGTCTCCCACTTGGGAGCATCATTAGCAATGCAGGAAACACACTGCAATTCCCTGGTTATGCATTTTCTTCTCTGAGGGAATCTGAACCCAAGCCTTAACCCCTCTGGTCCGAGAGGTAGAATTCTGCAAATAATTCCACCTTTTCATTCAAATGTGTTTAGGGCTGCAAAAATATTTTCAATGGTCCTTTTAACTTCCATTGCTGAGTCTACTGTCGGACAGAGGGAACACCTTAAAATAGCGTCAGTTTTTGGTTTTTCGTGGACTGACCAGCCTTCGGGTCTGGCCAGCCCTTGGACCTCTGCTGCCTTTCCAGTCTCTCCCACGTTAGGCTTGAGCAAGGCTGGGGTCACTCTCTAATCATTTGCTGCTTGTCCACTGTCCCTGTGAGGTATACAGTACAAACTCTCACTTTGGGGAGTCATAACCTGGGAAAATACTAAGCCAAAGATGAGAGCCATGGCTTGTATGTAAATATTTGAAGCTGGCTTTTCTAGGTGGCTTTTGGGATTAGATTATTTACTTGAGGGTCCTTGGTGTCTGCATCTGTAGCACAGGTAAGTGGTGGTCACTCTAACCATAGTCCAGTGCCTAGCGGTTTTCCATAGATGAACTTAGGAAAAGGCAAATCTTACTATGTACATGTTGAAGCTTTGAATGTGTGTTTCCAAACCTGGGTCTCTTTTTCTCCCCCCCCGCCACAAACTAAATTACCCACTGGAGGGAGCAGAGCTTGAGCGTCCAGTGTTCCTGTTATCATTGGAAGGGTGAGGTAGCCCCTTCTTCCCAAAGTAATGTACGCATACTTAGTACAATATATTTTTACACTATTATATATTTACAGGGTATATTTATGTATTATGCATGTGTATGCTGTGACTGTGTGTAGCATATACATATATGTAGTGTGTGTGTGTGTGTGTGTGTGTGTGTGTGTGTGTGTGTGTGTGAATATGTATATGTGAATATTCTGGGCTTTTTTAAAAAAGCTCTAAGAGGTCAGAGATGTGCAGGACTTCCAAAATATCTCACATTCCTTCCAAGGCCTAGAAATAAATGCTGCTTAAAAAAGCACGCCGAGCAGCTGCTGGCCTTGTTTGAGACGAGCTGGGTTGGTATCGCTGCACTTGTGATTAGCAACGTGTATTGAAACACATAGTTCAGAGTGGCTCTTGCTTTTTCCTCTGGTATCGACCCCTAGAGTCCACCCCGCAGGCTGGCGTAAATGCTGGAATGGCCACTGTCTACCTCTTGAGGGGCGACAGGCACACCCATACTATCAAAGGTGCAGGATATCTGTAAGCCGACTCTGCAGCTATTCAAAGTGATGATGCTGAAGTAATTTCCGCTGAGGAAAGACAGAAATGAAGAGTAAAGAATAATGGATAAAATAAAACTTTATTTGAAAATACAAACACAGAAAAACATATGGAAGGTTGCACCTAAAATGTTGAAGGTGGTGAACCCTTACTGGTGAGGTTATTTGTGATACATATTTTTTTGTTTTTGCTCACTTACATTTTCATCCTCTTCAACAGTAAGTACGTATTGTTGTCTAGTTAAAGGTTACTGAGAGAAAAGAGAGCATGTTGGACTCACCCTCAGGAGGCTTTGCCTGGCCAGCTGTGGGTGCTTGATTCATGTTAGAAACGGAAGGTTAGAGTCGTCCTCAGGAGCAGACGCACGTGGGGCCGTTGTAGCGGCCATCCTTTGCCAAGGAAGACACTGCCCCGGCCACTGCGAAAGACCTTTCACATTTGTTATCACATTCAACCATCACAGCAGCCCTTCAGGGCTGGTATCATTACCTCCAGTTTTACAGGTGAGAAAACCAGAGTCTGGGGAAAGTCATTTGTCTAGGAACACATTTGTCCAGTTAGAAAGGAAGTCAAATCAAGTTATGCATCTTCTATTCTAAGCTTCCTTGATTTCAGACTAGACCACTCATTCACTTCATCGCTCTTTGCTGCTCGTGCACACCTGGCCTTCGATTAGTTGACATTCCAGCTCTCGGTTCAAGGGCAACTTATGTTTCATTTGTGGCTCCACTTGATCTGTCTGTGGAATAACTCTTCTTACAAAGTGGTCCAAGTGAAGTCAAATCTTTTTGAAAACAAAAAACAATTTAGGAAGTGATCCTCCCGATTACTCGAGCACCCATCTGGCACTACACACACCATTACAATCATATTGACGCTGTTCATATTGTGCTGTACTCTAAATACCGCAAGCTTTCATTTAGATGAATAAATAGAAGAACCGTCTCTATTCTTCCCACTTGTGTCCTTCTCCCCGATCAGCAGCACCTTCCAATTCTCTCAGTTGTTTCTGAGATTTACCTCTGTCTTTCTAAAGTACATTCTATAATTTCTTTATTTGTGAGTTATAAATATTCACTGCATTCTAAATGAGGTTTTTGCATGTTAGCCCTACTCTCTGCTTCTCTTCCTAATACAATGGTATCTCTACTTTTGGTTAAGTCAGCACTCAGTGTTTGTGTTACTGTCACTCCATTACATGTGGCTCACTGCCAGACCAGTTTATATTCTATAATTGCATTTCCTTTGTTATTGAACTGTTTTCCCCACCTCAGATTAAGAATTGCCTTGTGTTTTTTTGTTGTTGTTGTTTAATTAATAGTTAACTGTCACCTCTTCTTTCCAGTCTCTCTAATAATTGAAAAATCCTCAGAAGAAGTATTTTCCACATGGTCAGACATATCTGGTAATCTGTAAGCTCTTTTCTTTTCCTGGAAAATCTCTCTTGGAGCCCTCTCATCCTCCTTTCCCATCTGGTTCACTTCTCTTTCAATCTGCTGTACCGCTGTTATCCTGACACTTCCTTTCTCCTCTCTCCTATGTTGAATCCCTGTGTCTTGGGCACCAGATCTCTTTGTTTTTTCCCTCTTGCCTTTGATTTGGTGGAGCGCATCCTTTAGTAGCTTCCATAGAAAAGGACCATGATGATATTTTCTTTTTGTTTTTCTTGAGACCTCATAGTTTCAAAACTGTCTTTATTCTACCCTTACCTTTGATTGCTTATCAGAACACCGAATTTTAGGTTGAAAAGTAATTTCTCCTAAAAATTTTGAAGATAATATTTGTCTTTCAGTTTTTAGCTTTAAAACTAAAGTAAAATGACATTACTGTTGAGAAATGACATTTTGATTCTTGATTCTTTGTATGTAATCTGTTTTTTTTCTCTACAAGCTTACTATAAATACTTTCGATATTCTGAAATGTCACTGTACCCGTTGTCTCTGAGTTTAAAGTCTCTCTGATGCAGTTTGTTCATGGACAAAAAAATAAATTAATCCTTCATCATAATGGTGGAGAAAAAGGGAAACCCGGGGTCTATATGCTCATTACCTGGATTTTTAACCAACCTCCCTATTTTTTTTTCCTATATGGTTTACTGTTGCCAACTGTGGTATATGGTGCTTCTAATGGCTGGACCTTCTGGGGATCTGGTGTAGGAATGACTTTCTTCTCTCTGGCATCTAGTATTCAGATATCTCGGCTCTGCTAATTCCTTCATCTGCTTTCTATCTTATAAAAATGGGTTAACTTTGCTCACCTGCTATTCACTTTTTTTCCATTTTCTATCTGGATTTCTACAGTTTCAAATGTCTACTTATATTTTAATGGGTTTTGTGAAGCTAACAGAGATATCTCATCTACTAGGTTTAACTGGATGTCACTAGACAAGTTTTCTGTACTATCATTTGGTGAGTTCTTTTGCAATGCTATACCTGATTTGTCAGTTATAGATTTTTAAATATCAAGTTTTCTCAAAAAGCAGGCCTTGCCCTAAGCTGTTGCTTTAATTTTTGAACAGCATATAGCTGAGGCCATGGCTGTCACATTCTAGGCTTATTTAATAGTCCCAAGGGACCTCAGTGCTGCCTGGAGAGGGAGACCTCAGTACCATGAGCAGCCATAACTTGGGCGTGATAGTCATCTGGCTCCATCTTCCCACCCATTGCCGTGACTCTTTATACTCAGGGGAGGTGTCTAGGGTCTAAGGCCATTTAGTGGAAAGATTCCTAGATTTCCTTTTTCTATTATTTGATTATTTTTTTAAATTAATGAGGTCATTCATGACCATATGCTTAAAAAAAAAAAAACAGATAGGACTGAAGTCCCATAAGACATCCATCCCCCCCCAAAACAATACACCTTTCTCACTGTCCTCCCACGAGAGACAACCGTTGCTATCAGATTGGAGTCTGGCCTTCCATATCATACTACTTTATGTGTGTGTGTTTTGAGACATGTTCTAAGTATTGTAACATTTGCACTTTCTGCCTCCTCGTATGTTTTGAAGATGTTTCTATAGTAGTCTATACAGATCTGTATAATTGGACATGATATAGATATTTCATAATTTGCTTAGCCATCCTTCTGTTGGAAATTTGGGTTGTTTCTCATTTTTTTCTTCTGCAAATGCAGCTGTAGTGAAAGATGCCTATTCAAGCCTCCTTGTGGATGTGTGTAAATGTTCCTTTAGGGCAGATACCAAAAATAGAATAGAGCAGGAGCTGGCGACCTATAGCCCATGGGCCAAGTCTGGTCTATTGCCTGTTTTTGTATGGCTTGCAACTAAGAATGGTTTTTACATTTTAAAATTGTTTTTCTCTGTGATTCATACTTTCCCCAGTGTGATAGATCACTTTTAATATACAGTAAATATCTATATATGCCTGGATTCATTTAGGGACTCTATTCTGTTGCACTGATTTATTTGATTGTAACTGTTTTAAGTACTACTTTCCGTTAGTAAGTAGGTGTCATCTGTATATCATAAATTATTGATATTGCTTCCATCCATTTTTGCTCTTCCTTTAAGTCTAGCTCAGTTTTTTTCACATGATATGTTCTGCATACAGATTAAACAAATAGGGAGATTCAATGCACCCTTGTCTGACACCGTTGCCTGTGGGAAACCATTATGTCTGCATATTCTGTCTTGACAGTGGCTTCCTGTCCACACAACAGCCTCTGCTGTTTTTAACTAAGCTGGACATCTAAAGTACGGAGCCGGTGACTCGTCCATTTAAGCAAAACTGGCTCTGCCTCCATCACTGTAGGTGCTTGGCTTCTCTCTCAGGATCTCAGTAGCAACCAGAGTTTGGAAAGTTTAGTTTCGTTGACCAGATATTTTTGAAGCTTCATACAATTACAAGAAGGGAGGAAGCCTTGCTTTCTGAGTGCCTTTACGTATTTATTTGTCTTGGATACAGGATAGGATGTGATATTTAAAAAGTCAGGTGATTCTTTAACTTATTTAATGCAAAGAGAGAGACAGGATAATTATTGAGCACACACGGGATCTTGGGTGAGGCAGCGTCAAGGATGAGCAGCCCCATCCTTTAGGAGATGCTGGTAGGAACACGAGGGAGATGGGTAACTGGGGAAACAAAGACTTCTCAGTGGAAATTACAAAAATGTCTCAAGAAAGGAACCAAGGGAAGCAGCACCTGGCTGGTTGGTACAGAGATGGGTCAGGGGCCCCAGAATGACTTTGGAGTTTGAGTCTTTGTGATCCTGAGTGTTGCACTCTGGCCAGCCTTCTCTTTCATAAGAGCTAGAGTTGTTTCTTTCGTTGTCATTGGTCTCTTCTTTATGGCCTGTGGGGGTAATCTCCCCTCCAATGTCCGCCCTTGCCATTTTCTTGCTCATCCTGTCTTATCCTCTGGTAAGCATTTTTATTAGAAAATGAAAAACTTCAGTGATTATTTGTAGGAACTGTGTCCAGCTGCTCAATCCCACCCAGTTTCTTTTTTTAGCTTCTCCCCCACTTAAAAATAAACAGCATCAGGTCCCACTTGCCAAGCCTTTGTCACCGTCTTCAGCAGCCATTTCTCTGGCCCATCTGCTCCCCCAGATGCTCAGCCCATCCCCTCCTCCCAGCTCAGCCCCACATGCAGCCCCTCCGTGGACAAGTGTGGGCCCCCGAGCACAGCAGCCAGCGACCCCACCATCTGCCTTCCATCCCCGGGCCCTGCCGAGTGTCACTTATGACCCAGATTCCGCAGACACCCCCTTTCCCCCAGCTTGTTTGCCCTAGCCAGTCCTGTGATTTCCAGGGACAGGATGTTGACTGGAAAAGATAGAGGGGTTGCCATGGAGATATGAATAAACACACATGAGCCGTGGACACGAGCCGTGTACCCGTCACAGAAAGAAATTCAAACGAGTTTGACGGAAGTTTAGTTCGGCCCTACAGTTTGCTTCGTTTGGGTTACATGCCTCGCCTTTGGAATCGGGGTCTCAGAGGGCAGTTCAAAGCCGCTGCTAGCTGTCGTTGTAAGTTCCCACACCCGCCTCTTGTTTCCTCCTTCAGAGACAGTGTGCTCACACAGGGAAATCAGAGGTCTGCTCGTACCCCCGGATGTTCTGAGGGGCTTGCTGTATCCAGGTCCAAAATCCAGATCCAGTGCCTGCTCTTGGGCCTGAAGAAGGGGTTGTAGCGACATTAGCATGGAGAAGAACTGCCCCAACCTGTCACATAGGTCAGAGTCCACGCCGGAGAACTGGTCACCCTGCATGGGGCAGCGATGCTTTCTAACCGTCTCCACCTCTCGTTCTTCCCCTCGCCTCTGGGTTTCAGGGGTGTGGGGTGTGGAGCTGGGAGCCGGTGGTACCTCTTTGCCTGAACATGGCTGGTGGCACAGGAGATGCCTCCTCTCTCAAATTTGATGCCAGGCGGTGAGGGGCGGGGTGGGAGAGGCCGAGCACTGGGGCCTGTCAGTGCTACCGCAGATGCATTTTTCTGGGTCCCAGGGAAAAGGGAGAATGGTTTTGTCGTCGTTCCTAATGAGAGAGGAAGGGGTGTTCTGTGCCCCAATGAATGTGGAAGGAAACATTTCACTCTCTCTCCAGAGGGCGCTGGTGACATTTTGGGCAGGACAAGCACACTGCCCATCAGAATCCATGGTCACCTCTTGGCCATCGTGTTGTACTTAGGACAACCAAACATGCCCGGTAAGTTTCTATACGCCCCTGGGGGCAGTGCTACTCCAGCTTTTTACGACCAGGAGATTGGATTGACACAGACTCATCTGTCCTCTGGGGAGAGAGCATGACCAGACCAGAGCTGCTTTTTATTTTGATATATTCATGTTAATGAAACCAAATTCTGTTTATCGTTGCCTTATCCGACTAAGTTGCCAATTCTTATTTTCATACTCGATGACCCTTCGCTGTACACTGATCTCTTCCTCCATTTATCTTACAATTCCTCAACACTAGTTCTCCTACCAAGGGAGGTTTCAAGCACCCAAGCCATGAGGATGGTGACTAACAAATAAACCTTGGTCCCTTGCACGTGGACAGCCAGCATCCTAGACGTGAAGGACCACAGGAGTGATGACGATAATTGCTGTAGAACTTCTGAGAGTATAAGAGAAACAAAGAGCTTAAAGTGGGAACTTTGGCCCTCTGGCTCTAGGGATTCACAAAGCCATATTTGTTGATGGAGCTGGCTGGTCCTTCCTGCCTTGCCCACGTGGCATTTTTCCTCCTGGGATCCCCTAAGTATGGAGATCTTCTTTAGAGTTCCTGTAAACCAATGACTGAGGCTGGATGGTTCCAGGATGAGAGGAAGAGATCCCTAATGTCGAAGCTGTCTCCTTCTGCAGTGTTTCTGGGGCATCTGAAGAGGAGAGAAGATTGCAGCTGAGACTTAACATCCCTTTGCTGTTAATTATTACCCTTCCGTAGACTCTCCAGACAGGCCCTCTTTTTCCTTCCTTGGGGCCCACAATTCTCCTCTCCCACTGACTCACAACGACGAGAAGCAAGCAGTGCTCTGTCAAGATTGAGGCTTATTGGCAAGGCTCATTTTGTCAGTTCAGAGGATGGAGCTGTTAGTTAAAATCAGGTTTTTGGATTTTCTTTGTCATCTGTTTTGTCCCCCACCCACTTACCCCGGGGGATAATGGAGAATCGCTTATGATCATCTGGATCTCTTCTTTAAGTCTTTCTAGCTTATGGATTCCAGCAGCCCATGCCTTTAACATTCTTGCTTTTCTAAAAACAAAAAATTTAACTCTTTCTAAAAATCAAATTGTCATCAGTCGTTTCAGATTTTAGCTGCCCTCCCTCCTGTCTCTGGAAGCAGTGGCTCCTTCATATTTGCTATTATTTTGACTTTTTCCCCGCCCCAAGCAGAAATAGGAATTTATGGACTTAGGTAGCCGAGAGGGACCCTGGGGCACTCGGAGGGTACAGGGCAGACTCGCAGGAATCAGGGCCCCAGGTGCTGGAGAGGAGCCCTGTGCCTCAGCACTGGCTCTCCCCTCGCCTCCCCCCGGCTCTGCCCCGTGGCCCTCAGCTCTGCCTCCTTCTAGAGCCCGTCCTTGCCCCGTACCAGGTAACTGAGCACCACAGCCCTGCTTAGCAACCTAAGAGCGTTTTCCTCTCTCAGGATCTCTGTTGATTATTTAATAATTGTGATGAATTCCCATAAAAGGAGAAACACTTGGAGGTAACGAAGCCACGTGCACTCTCTGGGAGCCACGTTAATAAAAGATCAGCCGGGGCCTTTGAATTCCCCAAACAGCGTATGCGGCTGGGGGAGACTGATGGGGTTAGAACAGAGGTGGCAGCGTGTCTGACTCACTGGGTCCCTTAGAAATCAAATGCATTGTCATAGTCCCTGTACCTGGAGAGAATTAGTGGGACACATTTATGCCAATTAAGATAATTCATATTTATTCTAGATTTCTCTCGCTGACTCTCTGTTCCTCTCATTCTGCCTCCCCAGTTATAGCTAATTGAGTCAGTCATACCCAGAAAATACCTTCCTCTGCTCTAAAATTTCCAAAACTGGTAGGTTTCTGTCTCCTTATTCTCAGAGGAGGCGAGCACTGAGGCACGAGCCTTCTTTGTCCTCATTTCTCCCTCAGGATCAGTTTTTCTACTGTGTAGTTGTCCCTCATTCTGCGTCTGTTTGACACATTATCCCCTGCACATGCTTGTGGCCTCTTAGAGCAGGGGAGAGACTAGAGGTCATCTTCTTTGGTGGCCTCTAACCAGGAACATGCCAGTGTCACTGGAGAGCTTTCCAGAACGGTCACGTCCAGGCAGATAACCCAGTCAGTGCCTACTGCACAGCTTGTCCATGAGAAGGCCACACTGTCACGTATGGTGGCAGGAAAGCCGTGCTCCAGTGTGACGCTGGAGGGCGCGTAGATGGTAGCAGCTGTGTCTGAGCATGCAGAACAGATGCTGGGGCTGGCAGGAGAGCAAGGCGAGCGGGTCGGGAACTCAGAAATAGGAATTTATGCATGTACAGAGGGCACTGGCCAAGGCTTGCAGAGTGGCCGCAGACGATCACAGCAGGACCCCCTGCCGGACACTTACTCTCTAGCTTAGTCCTTTTTGCCTGCCGTGAATGCGGGCAATGCAGAATTCTGGTTGTAAGTAAAGCACAGCTGAAGTCGGGATGTGCAGGCTTCAGGAACTGTCTCTAGACCCTGTGATCCCTCGCTTTTCTGTCTTTGGATTAGGCTGAGGTGTTTGTCAGAAAACCTGGGGCACTGTGTTGGCTTTTGTATTGTACCTGAGTCCCTGTGACAGTCGTGGGGCTCACACACTCTAGACATAGCACTGTGACCTCGCTTGGAAGGGCCACGAGAACGGTCAACGCTGAGAAGTAAAGGCTTTGACGACTTTATGAAATCCTCGAGGAGATATGAAAAGGGAAAGAGAAAGTGCAGTGAAAAGCTCAGATGAATGAGCAGAATTCTTTATCATCGAGGCTGGTGAACATCGCTCCAGTTCCTGCCCATTTCAGATGCTGTAGAAAGCCGCCATTCTCTGATGCTGCCGCAGGCTCACTGTCAGTGGGGCCTGTGCCCCAATCTCTGACTCCGGGGATGGAGTCAGCTTGTCCTGATTCTCCTGCACCCTGTTAATGAGACTCCTCCTAACGGTGGGACAGAGTGATGGGGTGGCTCCCCAGGGTCAAGTAACCTGGTCCAGAAGATCACCCTGATCTTGAGCTCATTACGCGGAGCTGTGCTTGTTATCACAGAAAGCCGTGTAAGAAGTTCTCGTACCTGTAGATTTGCATGCAGAGACGTGTGGAGACATTCCAGCTCCATCTTAACTCGCTTCGGTCCTCGTGTTCCCCATGTCCAAGAGAAGCCCGTTTTGGTCACAGGAAGTAACACCTCGGAGTATGTCACGTCTTTCGTGGACCAGAATTAGCGTGTTGCAGGAATAGACGTTGTGAGACCTGTTTGAACAACCGCCTCGTTCAGGCTGTGCGGGAGGCATCCTGGGCCATGGCCGGGGAGGGCTGCTCGATGCTCCGTCTCCTTTTGGCCTCGAGATGAGATGCCTTCTTGCCCTTTGCCCGCAGGTCCGGTTCCTCTCCCCACAAGCTCGCCGTCGTTGCCACGCTGCCCTAGCGTCCTGTTCCACCTCCATGCTGATCTTGTCCAACCTGGTGTTCCTCGGGGGCAATCAAGTCGGGAAGATCTACTGGAACAGGATCTTCATACAGGGTAAGGAGCCAGGCAGCGCTGTTTGCAGTCACTTTCTTGCTCTCCACGTCAGGGCTTGAATGGGAGTGGAGGGGGCATGCACTGTTCTGTTCGTGGAATGTGACCGCTAAATGCCAGCCAGGAACAATCCCCTGTGTTTAGCTGTGACCTTAAGTGTCCCCTATTTTGATGTACCTCTTCTCTATGACATGCGACACTTAACATCAAAATATACTATCTCAAGTCTCCCAAACTCTCCCGTTCGTTCTGCTAACTTACCTCTCCAGTTCGTTCACTTTTATTAATTTTCCCTACTGTCCGTGGAGCCCAGCCTTCAGTACACTGCAAAGTCTGGCATTTACCATTCTGAACGGCCTGCCGGGATTATGTCCCGGGAGCCCCATTGTGCTCTCCGGCAGCTGGAGCTGAGGCACCTGCGTTTGCCACGGCTCTTTGTTAGGAATGTTTTTGTCTGAACACTGGGATGCCAGCACTAGCAGACGACCTTCTGTTTAATGTACGTTGAGTGGCTCAGCTCTGTGTTCACAGCAAAGCCACACCTGCAGCAGGCAAAATGCTCATCTGTGGGAATTATTGTGGAAACAGTGCATTAATAATTGATCGTCATTTATTTAAGGTCACCGTCCCCCTGGGGATGGAACTAAGAGTTAAGTCACATCCTTGAGAGAATAGGAAGAAAGGGAACGACTGATCGTATGCATTACTCTAGCCAGTTCCCTCTGCGTTAAAAGCAAAGGTTCTCTGACCACTGGCAGGGTTTTGTGCTTTCGGTCTGGGAAGCTTTGCCAAGCAGTGATGACGTGACTCTGCCTGTCTAGGCTGTCCTCTCACATCTGGGTTCCTGGGCCAGTGATGCTTTCTCTCAGCTCTTTTCACACCAGAAATAACCCCAGCACAGCCGCGTGATCCCAGAACCCCAGGTCACAATCCAAACTGTGGCAGGCGGGGTGGGCCAGGCTCGGAGGGGCCAAGAGAGAGCCCCGTTCTGCCTGCGTCTCATCGCTACAATACCTCTCCTTGGTCTTACTTTCTGAGAAATGTCTTAGCTGATAGTTCCTGAAAAGACCATGTACTTTTTACGTGGAGGCTTTCCTTTGATAAGGATGGGAGATAATGGGGTGCAGAGGATCTGAAGATGAAAATCTCTCCTAGAGGTGGGCGACACCTTACTTATCTTGCCTCCTACCACAATGCCGAGAAGGCCGTGGCTCGGGGAAATGCTGATGTGGGGTTTGCTGGTCTCGTGAGCGAGAAGGCTCTGATCTTTGCTTCAGTAAATCAGACGTATCGGGTGTTTGCTACTTGAAGGCACTGAGGCCACATAGATGGAAAAAGAAGCACACACACACGTGGGACCCAAACGTGCAAACAGGAATGTGTCAGTAGATTCGGGTAATGGCTGTGCCAGATGCGGGAGTAAACTGCTAGAGGTCACAGGATGGAGTGGCTGACCTTCCTGTGGACGCTGGGCTTCGCAGAGGAGGTGGCATTTGAGTGGGAGTTTTGAGCACAGTAAGGTGGGAAATTGCCAGGCTGAGAAAGCAGGTATGTGGGGTCAGTAATACTCGCTGCTGTCAGGTGATTCCAAACTCTCAGGAATTTTTTTCCCTTAATAGGTTTGTTCTTCTCACAGGTCAATTTGTGGCCAGTGCCTTTTACTAAGCAGTGACTCAAGGACTTAGAATGTTTCTATCTTGATTTTCCACTGCCTTGTCTTGGCATCATGGAGGGGTAGAGACATTGGGTTAAAGACAGGACCAAATTCTCCCACTGGAAGTGACATGTGGCATTTCTGCCCACATTCCATTGGTCAGAACCAGTCACGTGACCAAGCTAAGTGCCAGGCAGGGAGATGTGGGAAAGTACACAGATATTAGTGGGCTGTGGCACAGGAGGAAAGGGTGCATGAGGTAACCAGCTGGAGCGGCGGGGAGGGTGGGACTCAATGCCTGCGATGTGGAGTCAGGGGCATGGAGGTGTTAGGTGAGGCCATGGAGTGGGTGCAGTTAGCCAGGGAGGATGCACAGAGTGAGACGGGAACAAAGTGGGATGTGCAACCTGGGGATGCTGGCACTTAAAGGCGTGGAAAGACAGCAACAGTAAGATCTTCTTTCTGCTTCTCAAAGGCAGACAGAGCAGAGCATGATTTGCCGTGGAGCTGATGTCAGCCACGTGTGATCGGGGCTCTGGAACAGCGGGTCTGCGGCTGCCGTGTGGGCCTTACTGTGGTCTGTGACTGGGCACGTGTCGTGTCCCCTTGGAGCCAGGTGCCGGAGTCCTGGGGACTGGTTCTCTGAATGTGGAGGGTCTTTGGACTTGTTACTCTCTTTCCTGTGTCAGAGATTCTTCCGATCAGCTTGGTCCCATCTCAGCTGGTCTGTCCCACGGCCCCCTGAGTCAGCAGTGTATACTAGTGTTTTGACACTTGCATCATCTGTCTGGTCCCCGCTGTGGCTCTTTGTCCCTGAGTGACTGAGTTTAGATACCTCTCGGAGGAAGTGAAGCAGATGGTGCTAAATCCCCCGTCCTTGACAACTTTGGGTTTTTTCATAACTAATTTGATTGACCTGATAGAAAATGAGTATGAATATTCATGTTTTGGCACAAAAAAGTATTAATGAGTTTATAGGATGCTTCCTCAGACTCTGCTTGGGTGTTATATTAGCTTTATAAAATTAAAAAAATGCATACATATATGTGTATGTTTGTGTATACACACACACATGCATGCATACATACATACATACATACATACATACATACATACATACATACATATATGAATTCTGAAACTCCTCTGGCTCCGAAGGTTTCAGATAAGGGATTATCGACCTCTACACCTAACAGCTGGTGAATGAGCCAGGAGTTTGACACGCGGTTGTCTCTCTTCAGCCACGTGATCAGGACCTGTTGTTCTGAGACCCGTCTCCCCACACTGAGGAAGATGCGGTGGGGTGAGCGAGGAGGCCTGTGGCGGGTGGAGAGCGTTTATGCTCAGTGTCTCGTTTCCAGGTTTAATTGGAAGGTGACCCTCCCCTGGAGGTAACCGCCATGGTCCCTCTGTGCCTTGACGGGTTGGAGCTGCTGCAGTGACAGGGAGGTGCCTCCCTAGCAGATCTCATCTCTGTGAGTCCTGGAAGGGCAGGACGATGACAGTCAGGGGTCTGGAGGGTCACTGAGGAGCTGAGGGTCACGGAAGGCACAGCCTTGCCGATTCTCAGACAGCCTTTTCCCAGCCTTGCCGATGTCCCTAGCAGTATCTCATGATTAGCTCAGAGGGCTTGGCTTAAGGTCAGTATCTCTCTGTCTCCAGTTCACTGAATTTAGACGTGGATTTGTTTGCTTTAAGCTACACAGCTTATTTTAGTAGCTTATGTAAAAGTCTCTGCCCTGGTCTCTCTGGGGTTCGTGATACAAGGCTGGAAAACCAGCGCCTTCCCCTCTGCCGTGCACACAGCCTCGCTGTGCAGAAGGGTGGCCAGCGCCAGCCGAGGGACGGAACTGCTGGGCGGCCCTCTGGGGTTCTGGTGTGCGTCACGCCACCTCTGGGGTTTTATTGAGCGTTATCTCTGCTGCAGAGACTGGAGAGGTAATGTTCAATGAATGCAGTGGAGAGTAAAGACTATATATTTTTATCTATATATTTCCATTTAAAAAAAATTTCCCAAATTTTTACTTTTGAAGTAAACTTCAAGTGGCTTGAGGAATGCGAATGTTTGGCAGGGGGGAGGGGGAGTGTGTGTGTGTGTGTGTGTGTGTGTGTGTGTGTGTGTGTGTGTGTAGAAGGGACCTAGCTGGGTCCAGGGGTCTGGGCAGGATCCTGCTCTGGGAAGGACCTTGCTGTGGCCTGCTTTGCAGAGGCAAACGCAAGTGGCTTCTTATGTTACTCTCTGGCTCTCAGAAGCACTTGTTGGTAGAAGGAGCTTTCTCAGGTGTGCCTTAAAGCCTCAGCATTGAAGTGTAAGCTAATTCCCTGGACAAGCAGTTGGTGACTGCTCGGTAACTCAAAAATGCCAATGTGCTATAACTGCAAGGCCAGTCTCCATAAACCACCCGTGCGCTCAGCATCCTGGCAGTGCTCTGTAGCCTTGGGGCAGTGGGAAGAAAAGGCAGACAGTGAGGATCGGCATACACTGCATACGTGGGGCATTCTTGCCGTGACAGGGCTGAGAGCTTCATGTTTGTCTGGGTGCAGGGTGGTGTTCCTTTCGAAAAGTCCATTTTCTTCTGTCAGCGGAAGGCCTGGGCTTTGTATAAAGGAGACCTATTCATTTCCCAGGGGGTAGGGAACTGGATTCTTCATCTAACATCTAATTTTTTGCAGTGATGGGAGCTTGGTAGAGACACAGCAGCCACCAAACAGTCTCCTGCCTGACTTCTCATCAGACACACACACACACGCATGCACACACACTTTCCCTCCTCCTCGTTGCCTGATCTAGTTTGGCAGACTCCATCTCAACACTTGTTTGTATCCTGGAGTGGCCCCATGCCAACACGAGAACTTGGTTCTTTCCCTGCAGATTGCAATGAGAGAGAAACTAGTAATTTTCTTATGCAGGTCAGAACCTTTACACTCCCATGTTTGCTTGCTGTTTCTATCTGAGAAAGGAGAAAGTGTATTTTCTCCTTGATTGCTACCCTGTCCAGGCAGTTTATTCATCTCCTGACTCAAATGGCTGTGGACAGGCATTTTATTTAAGGCTGAACTGGGGCGTTGCACTGGACACCCTGGAAGGCCGTGGTTAAATAGAAACTCATTCCCTTACATCTTATTAAATTCTTGGGACTAGAATTTCATTTTTGATGAGAGAAGACAGAGGGCAGATGCCAGCCTCTTGGGGCCCTTCCTTTGTAATTACTTACTTTCACTGTCTTCACTAGCACTTCCTTTCAGTGACGTTTTCGTGGCTCTGTCTGCTTCTGCTTCTGCCTCACTGCATTCTCTGCAAGTTCTAGAAAAGTTTGAGGAGCAGGGGTTCCCACCCGTCATACTGGTGGTGAGGTTTACATGTAGGCACAGGATAAGCGATTCACCCGTGGTTACACATTGGTCCATTTATGACCATGCTTGGAATCTGAATTTCAAGACATTCAGAAGCCTTGGTTTCTTCTTTACTCTGTGCTGTGTGGTCACCCGGATGTCTTGGGCATCAGTTTTACTAAAAGTAGTCGCAGGAGGTGAGAAATGGTGAGTGGGAGGCCTTATCCAGCAATGCGCCTGGGGTTACGTTCCACCTGAGAGAATTTCCAAAGTATCCAGGAAGGACTTTAAATCACAGTGCATTTAAATCCTACTTTCTGTGAGGTTTTGTGAAACGTTTGTTAACCAGGAGCTTTCGTGAATTTATTTGAAGAGCTTCAGAGAATATGGGAACATTTTTAAGTGTCTTTAAATAGACTTTCAAGTAAAGACTGGTATAGCTTAGATACAGTTAACTAAGTAAAAGTAAAATAATTTTATTTTTACTCATTTATTAGCATATAACATTTGAAGTCTCTACCTCTCATTGGCTTCCAATCTACCTGCCCCCAATCATATATGTTCAGGGTGATATTCAGAAATACATTATAGTCAAATCATTATGTTCTACACCTTAAACTAATACAATGTTACATACCAATTATATCTCTTGCCTGACTTCTCTTCACAATAAAACTAGGGGAAAGTATATTACAAACATGGTAATAGAAAGTAAAATCAAACCAAAATAATTTTTAAAATTTTTAAAATTTAAGTAAGTCCCCTTTATTCTCCAGCTAAATATATATATATATATATATATATATATATATATATATATATATATATATATATATATATATAAAATAGAGCTGCTCATCACATGATAAATATTCAGCATATAAGACGATATCTGCAGTGCAATTCCCAGGTCTGCACTCTAAGGCCAACCCAGGAAATCATTTAGGATTGCAATGCACGAGTGGTTTCTGAAATAAGCACACACCCTGGCATTTGCATTATTATTTTATGTGACTGCTTATCGCAGCTATTATACTTTCTACCAGTGGGTGCAGAAATAGTTTAGCATCTGCCATGCCAGCTGAGTATTAAAGTGGAACACCCTGGCCGTCAGAAATGTTTATCGGATGCGCTAGTAGCCAGGAGCCCCTTTCACCAGACCGTCTGCTCAAGTCACCACGGAACATTTTTTAAAAATATTAAATATTAAGAATATTTAACATGAAATTCAGTAACATTTTTGCAACAGAAGCGAAATCTAGCAAGAGCCGTCACTAACAGGCATCTGAGCTTTGGGTGCAAATTCGTTTGTGCAAAAGAACCCACCATCGTGTTTGTTTCTGTTTACGAGTGCACTGGGCACGGACCACCTGCTTTATGTTGCCACGAGTATTCATTTCCTATGGCTGCTGTAATAAATTAGTAGATACTTGATGACTTAAAAGAACACAGATTTAGTTCGTACTTTTCTGGAGGCCAGAAATCTGAAAACAGTCTTTTTGGTCTAAAGTCAAGACTGGTTCCTTCGGAGGCTCTAAGGAAGGATCTGTGGCCTTGCCTCTTCCCGCTTCCGGAGGCCAGCTGCATCCCTCGGCTCATGGTTTACCTTCTACCTCTTCAAAGCCAACAGTATAACATCTTTAAATCCCTTTTCCTGTGTCCTGCTCCTGTCATCACATTGCCTGTATCTCTATCTGACCCCTGCCGTATCTCTCTTATAAGGACCCTTGTGATTATATCAGGTTTATCTGGATAATCCAAGATAATCTCTCCATCTCAAGATCCATAACTTGATCACATCTGCAGAGTCCCTTTCGCCAGGTAAGCTAACTTGCATGGGTTCCAGGGGTTAGGATGTAGTCGTCTTTGCAGGAGCCACCACTGAGCCGACCATAGCACAGTAAGGTGGCGGTCGCTGTTACACGAAATATCACATCTGTGGCACCACCACAGTAACTTCTTTCTCAAGACATTTGCTTATAAAATAGCACTTTGGATATGATGCTCACCTTATTAAAATGAAAAGCTGCCTGTAAAAAATAAATGATACTTGACTTTCACAGAAGAAATGTGAGATTTGTTATCTTGAGGTCAGAGAGTAGTGTAGGGGGAAACCACAGTTTTGCTTGCTCAGCATTCATTCTCCATTCTTTGTGAGAAACTTCTCCTACCCCACTCTGAAACTGCGTCATTCTGGTTGGGCACACCCCACAGCTGAGGCCGAGGGGTCAGAATGTGTTTGGGACTGGCTGGTCCATATTGCCCTCTTCACGTTGCATTGTGGCAGCTGGGGCTCAGGGAAATGGCATAAATGTTCTGGCTACTATGATTGCTGTTAGCAAGTCCTTTGTCTCTGACCCGAGAATGTCTTGTCTTCTTCCAGCATCCATGAACCTGACAGGCTAATTCGTTGCTTGCAAGCGGGATAAAATCTCAGAGCCTTCACTTATTGACAATTCAGTTTGGTTGTGTTTCTGTCACTTGTAACCAAAAGCATCCTGACTCATGTAGGTGGGATGTAGCACTGTGACAGGTTCTCAAAGGAAAATATTTGGGGAGATTCTTTTGTACTGAATATTTTTTGTATAACTTTTTTTTTTTTGCTTTTGTGTCCCAAATTAAGTAACTGAAAAATTATGTATCCTGTCACACTTTTTAAAGTAGGCATCTAAGTTCTTCTATTTTAAATCTAAATAATTATAAAAGATCTTATTTTTGACATATTATAAATATTGACATTTAAAAATAAAACCAACATTTTAAAATATGAATTATAAATAACTTATTGATTTGATATACATACACCCCTATCCTTTAAAAAATACATATGATCAAGATCTTTCACAGTAATATTTCCTTGACCACATGCTAGTTCAATTTCCCCGATAGAATTTGTCTTGTCTAAAAGTTTTTTGTCTTTATCAGCTCTCACACTTTCCTACAGAATTGTTGTTTTTGTTTGTTTGTTTCTTTTCTCTATTACTATAAGGCTAGAAATGTAAGCATTTTTCTCTCAGGCTGGGTTATCATTACAATTATTAGTGGTATGTAATTCAAAATAACACAAAGATGATACTATTTGATAACTAACACAAAAAATAAAATTTTATTGGAAATATATTTCTCTTAAGATGAATAGATTAGGACTTTATGGTTATTTGATTAAAGGAATTATCTAACTGTCCCTTTATTTTTGTCCCCTGACTATTTCAAAGATTTTTATTAAAATACAATGTAGTCTAGAAAAGCTCATATATCATAAGTATTTTTTTTCAGTGAACACACATGTATAACCAGCACCTGAGGCCTGTTTTTATGATCTCTACCTGCCCTTAAGAGTAATCACTATTTTGACTTATACATTCATAGCTTTTTGTGGGGAGCTTGTTTTTTAAATTATATATAGATCTAAATATATATGTAATTTATATATAAATATACACACATAATTTATATATACATTTGCACACACACATATATGATATATATACACATTTATATATATAAATATAAATATGCATATATACATATATATATGTATATAAATCACATAAAATGTATTCTTTTGTGTCCAGCTTCATGTGGAGTCATCCATGTTTTTGAGTGTGGTTATAGGTTTTTTCTGCTTATGACTATAAAATATTCCATGGTGTGGACATACCACAGTTTATCCATTCTACTGTTGGTGAACATAATCACTATTAGTACCTAGGAGCAGTCATATATATGGCCTGTGGTGAAGATATGTTTGCATTTTTGTTGGATATATACCTGGGAGGGTATGCATACCTTCAGCT
This sequence comes from Macroglossus sobrinus, assembly GCA_004027375.1. Classification (NCBI taxonomy): domain Eukaryota; kingdom Metazoa; phylum Chordata; class Mammalia; order Chiroptera; family Pteropodidae; genus Macroglossus; species Macroglossus sobrinus. Next base: position 109,334 of record PVKZ01002661.1, read on the forward strand.
TTTATAGATATTGTCAGTTTCTCAAAGTGATATGCTAATTTCCTTGAACTTGAGGTAAGATAAGGTTAGGGGAGAGGCTTGACTTTTCGTTGTAAAGTGGCGTAGAGGCTATTTTATGAGAAGAGGGGAAAAGAGAATGAATATAAATGAACATAGACTTACCTATATATGCTGAGGACCCAAATAGCAATTCTTCTAAAGTTAGCCATGTTGTTTATATATTTTGGCAAATCCTGCTAAAACCCTGGTGGTATATATAACCCAGTTTGAAGACCACTGCTCTCTAAGGGAAAGAAGCTCACCTTGTCCCTTATCTCCTGCCTCATCTCTTTCTTCTAGCCCAAAAGAAAAGAAGCATTGATCTGGATTGGACAGTGGTTGGGGTTAGTTTGTATCAGTTAGCCACTGCTGCATAACAAACCACTCCAAAACTTAATGGCTTAAAAGAACAAGTATTTTTTAGATCATGAGTCTCTGTGTCAGCTGGGGTCTGGCTGGTCTAGGACAGCCTCATGCAAACCTTTGCAGGTCAGCCATGGGTTGGATCTTGTGATCTTAGCTGGGTTTTCACATTTCTGAGGCCTTGGCTGGATGAACTGTTAAAGTCAGGACTGCGCCATGTGATTTCGTATTCTTCAGCTGACTTGTCCAGGCTTGTTCCACGTGGCAGTCATCGTAGTTCAACAGAGAGAGATGGATGTGTGCAAGGCCTTTTCAGGCTTAGGCTCAGAACCGACACATTATCACGTCTGCTGCATTTCCTTGGCCAAAGCGTGCCATACAGCTAGCCCAAATTCAAGAGGAGAAGAAATAGAATCCATCTCTTGATAAGGTGCATAATCAGGCTACAAAGATATTGATACAGGTAGGAGAAAAGGAGTATGACCACTTTCGCGATCTACCTTAGTTGCATATTCAGAGGGGTCAAAAGAGCTAGCACAAGGGCACTGCCATCTAGATGATCCCAGCAGACTAGAGAGATAATAAGAGGTCCCATTGGACCATCTCTCTTTTGACCTTTTCTACCTGCAGAGGCTTTCTCTGCCTCCCATGCGATAACATTATCTTCTTTTGATTGGGGAAGGCCAGGAGAGGTTCTGGGGAGTAAGGCCTAGACCCACCCTGAACTTTGTAGTGAAATAAACATAAATACTCCTGCGAGTGTGCATGTATGCACGCCTTCATGTGTATGAGCCACATTGTTAAAACTGGGACATTTGGACATTCAGGCTGATCTTCCCTGTGGTCCAGGCTGCCCATGCGTGTAGAGTTGTGTATAGGGTGTGGGGCCAGAGCCCCAGCTGAGAATCAAGTATTCCTTTGTTTTGCTTTGCATAGATGTCTAGGCTACCAGGCATTCAAATTTTCTGAGCCCTCTGACTGAATATGATTTAGTGCCTCTTCAAAAACTTAACATCCATTGTCACTGTTTTAACTCTTTATTGTTTGTTAAAGAATTTCTAATTTACTAGTTCAGTCTTCTCAATAGCCCCATGAGACAGTTTAGACAGTTTAAACAGATGTGATTGCAGTAGTACTAATAGCTCCAAGGCTCAGAGAGGTTAAGAAGCTTGTTCATAGTCACACAGCTAGTCAGCAGTGAAACCAGGTGAGATTATAGGCTTTTGACTCCAAATCCCATATCCTTTATGTCATACCGCTCTGCCCTCTCTGCTCTCTGATGCCTAAATCAGGACGGGCGATCAGTTTTCGCCACAACACACCCCTGGGTGTCACTGTCGGAGTCTAAGGCACCTGGTTTATTGTTCTATTCTGGTACTTATCTTATCGGTAGGGAATTGTGGGGGTGACAGGAATCAGAGCTCCCAGGTTCTGGGGCTTATAGGCCAGCCTGCAGCTGCGAGCTGCATTGGCCTGGCTGGTCTGCATCACCACAACTGTTTTTGTCCTGAGCCTGCTCAGTTGGTGAAGGACACTTGCTCACCTGACAAATCAACACTCAAGGTATTGGTTTCCCCTGTTTTAGGCTTACTCAGATATTGTGTTAACATGCTCACAAGCCTTGTTTCTTACTCAGACCAAGAAAGCAGTGGAAGGAGAAGGCCATTTTGTTTGGCATGCTAGCTGAATTACCAGAGACACAGGATGGTCTCAGGATGGCCGTTGTAAGAGCTGGGGGCCCATGATCCCACGTGTATTGCGTCGTGTGGTGCTGAGTATAGTGGGAGGCAGCAGCGTGGACTGGTTCTCGTTCTTTCCTTTGTAGTGAAGACCAGACGGTGGGATCCAAGGGAACACTTTCTTGCCAGCACTGTGGTCACCTCTCATGTCCTAACCCCATTATCTCAAAATGTGGCCTTATTTAGAAATGGAGTCTTTACAGAGAGAAGCAAGTCAAAGTGAGGTCATTAGGGTAGGCTCTAATCCAAACGACTGGTGTCCTGATGAAAAGAGGGAATTTGAACACAGAGACAGATGTGTTCAGAGGGAAGATGATGTGAAGCCACGGGGAGAAGGTGACAGGAATTGGGGGCCACCAGTCGCTGGTAGTGGCAAGGAAGGCGCCTCTCGCAGAGGCTTCAGAGGGAGTGTGGCCTGGCCGACACCTTGACCCCAGAGTTCCGGCCTCCAGAACTGCGAGACAGTACGTTTCTGTTGTGTTAAGCCATTCCTTTTGTGGTACTTTGTCACGACAGCCCTAGGAGACAGGGCACGTGGTGGTCGAAGGTCAGGTGGCAGGCAAGACGCTGAGATGGGCTAGCAGTGACTCCTTTCCTACTGTAAGAAACACAGTTCTGTCTCTGTCTGAATCATTTCCCTCAGTGTGATACTTTTATATGCGAAACCTAAGGAACAAAGAGAACAAACTAATTGAAAACAGACTCACGGATACTTTCTAGTGACTGCCAGAGGGGAGGGGTCTGGGGGGCTGGGAGAAAGGGGTGAAGGGTACAAATTAGTAGCTGAGAGGTGATGGGGTGGGGAGCAGGGCACAGGGGATGCAGGGAGTGGTAATGTAACGGCTGTGTGTAGAGCCAGGGGGTGATAGAGTCATTAGGGGATTGTTTCATAAACTCCATAAATGTCTAACTCATGTACTGTATACTTGAACTTAATAATAAAATAAAATGCTAAAAAGAAAAGAAAAGAAAAGAAAGAAGGAAAGAAACGCAGTTCGGACAGGAGTCCCGAGCTGGAAGGTTGAAAACGCCTGTGTTGAAGTCCACACCGAGCCGGACTGCGCTCTCTGGGCACAGGCCATAGGACGGACATCATCCCAGCTGTGTGAAGTAGGGCTGGCAGTAGTCACACAGCCGGCCGCAACATGTCACAGGGTGAATGTGGTCATCCAGGGAAGGGTATTAAGTCTGATGGAGGGCCCAGTGAAAGTGAGGAGCAGGGAAAGCCCACCTTCTCGTTGCTGGGGAGCCCTTGCCTTTCTTGAGTGATCAGGGTCAGTTTAAAGTGTGGCGACGTGGTCAGTGAAGATCGGGGGAGAGAAGCAGGTACCCACAGTGACAGCCCAGAGAAGCACTAATTAGCTGATTTCAAGACAAAGCCAAACTTCTACCTACTACTTGCCTTAACATTCATCTTCTCCTCGTGGGTCCTTCTCTAACCTGTGACATTAATTATATAGAAATCGGCAGATAGAACTAGCTGGTCTGGAAGAATATGTCACTGCACGTCAGGCTTTTAGATTGAGGCTTCCTGAGCAGACAGGCAGGGCTGATGCTCCACTTGGGAGCTGCCCAGCCTCCAGCCAACCCGATGCTTGAAGCCCTTGTCCCCCCTGCTCCGTGCCAGCCGAGCAGCATGCCTGCAGCACCTCTCTGCTCCCCTCGGTTCCCCTCTCAGTATTGTCACACTACAGCTGCTGCCAGCTCTTGCCCGGAGGAGGCAGCTGCTAATTTTAGCCACATTTAGGTCTCCAGGCAGCATATCTCAAGACTTCTCTTTATTTTTCTGAAGACATTTCATGTGACCCTGGGGGGAGGGGGGGAAACTGAGAAGACTCACCTGCTATCAATACAATAAAAGTGGAAATCCAATATTTTGTTACAAAAGGTGATCGCGTTCCTTTGCTATTAGACGCCTTCCAGGGGCCCGGGGTATGTACCAAAGGGAGTTAGTTACCTATAACGTGTGGCTTTTAGGGAAAGAAGAAAACAGAAAAGTGAGGGCTGAGCCAGGGGCTGTGACATTGTGTCAGAGCATCAGAAAGAAGCCTCCGGCTTGCTTGGGTGGGGCCAAGCCACCCCATTTAGGAACAGGAGCTTTTGCTTGATAAACCTGATTTACCGTTTCCCAGTTTCCACACTGGGTGTGTGGGACCTCTCATACTGGTCTTGGTTCCAGGTTGAGCCTCCTACGGAAGCACACTTGTTGTAATATACAAGTGTGCACCGTTTGCGCTCTCAGGGTTGTCAGTCACACACGATCTAAAAGATGTCAGACAACAGAATGGGTCGTGTTATTTCAGATGAGAAGTAGCCAAAGGATGGTCACACAGGCCTGCTTTGGGGGCCAGGCTTTCCTTGGAAAGTCATTTTTTTTTTTTTTTATTAAACTACAAGAAACCAGATAATTTTTAACATAAAATTGTTTCTGGTCCTGTTTTGACATTCTATTTGTGTCCACGGTTACTTGTCACGTACTCTTCTCATATTTGAAGCTTGTTTCCTGATTACTTTTCTCATTTCCCAGCTGCTCCTACAAAATTGCTGGAAGGTTGGATCGTACCTTTTGCATTGCTGTAAAAAATTGGTCTCATTAGCAAGGATTTTACTAAAATAAGCAAAAGTACACAGTAATGAAATTAGAAATGTGGGAAGCATCCCAGCCTACCTGATTCAGGAAGGAGAGGTGCAGTGGTCAGGTGAGTCTGGATGAGGCTAAGATCTTTTTCTGTAGAGAAAATTGCTTGAAGGAGAGGACCTCCCTCTGTTCTTGGCTGGTTATCATAATAGGTGATACAGCGATAGTCAAACACAGCAAAATGTGGTATGGTGATTTGAAAGCAAGATGCTTTGAGGCTATAGAAGTGAATGGTACAAAAAGGAAAATCAAGAGCTACAAGATACATTGTGGTACACTGGACTGGACCCTAGAACAAGTGAAGGATGTTTGTAGAAAAATAGGTGATACCAGAATAAAATAGGGAGTTTAGTTCATAGTAATGTTCCCAAGTCGGTTTCTTAGACAAATGTGCTGTTAGGAGAAACTGGGGTGATGGGTATATGGGAATTCTCGGTATTAGCTTTGCAACTTTTCTGTAAATCTGAAACGATTGCAAAATGAGAATGGGGTGAAGGGTTAAAGAAGTACAAATTAGTAGTGGACAGATGGTCACGGGGATGGGGAGCACGACTCAGGGACTGCAGTTAGCATTAATATATCGACTTGGTGGAAAACCAGAGGAGAGAAGGAGCAATTAGGGGGAATGTTTTATAAACTATATAAATGTCTAACCAATGTACTGTATACTTGAAACTAATTAAAATAAATAAATAAATTTATTTTTTAAAAAATTTATTAAAAGAAAAAAAAGAAGTGAATGGTCGACTTTATCTTCTGGGTCTGAAAGTCATCACGGAGAAGGTGAGATCAGAGGTGGGCTTAAAGCATGAATAAGTGTCAGACCGGGGGATGGGCACAGCATGCACAAAGGCGTTGGTGGCATAGAACTGCACATTCAGGAGACTAAGCATCTCAGGGTCATAGCCAGAGAGGGTGAGGTATGATGTGGGGTGCAGGCTGGCTGTACCAGAGGACACCGCATAGGTCGCCCAAAGACAGGAGAATGGAGGCCGTACATGCCGTGCTGTGGAGTGTGGACGTCCACCCGAATGAGCTTCGAGGCGGTGGGTCACAGAGAGATGTTTGCAGCAGTGTGACACGCTTCTTGTTTTTGAAAGATCCCTGCAGAGTGATGTGGAGGCCGATTTGGAGGGGAGCAGGGCGGGGGGGGGGGGGGGGGGGGGGGGGGGGGGGGGGGGGGGGGGGGGGGGGGGGGGGGGGGGGGGGGGGGGGGGCGGAGGCCAGTCAGGCGGTGACATGAGGGGCGCCTGGGCAGCTGAGTGTCTGAGAGCAGCACAGACGGAAGAAGAAAGCTTCAGAGTTCTCTCAGGGAAGATTTTTAGGAATTATCTGAGTCTTCGTAATTTGTACATTTTAATGATTTTTGGTACCTGAGACGGGGCAGAAATACTTGAGGTTTATCTACTATTTTTGTAGCTCACAGAGATTAATTTCTGAACTTTAGAGAAAGAATATGGATTTTTCCTCTGTTTCCTTATCTATGCCTCTGAAATTTCAGGAGATAAGTGCCAGGGACAATGTCCAGATGAAAAGGGGGTCTTCGTGGAGATAAGCAGCTGCTCAATAAACTGCCTGAATTAATACCTCCTCCAGGGCCAGGTTCACTCTGGAAGGGACGTGTTTTTATAGTTTCTTGTTCTTTTTATATATTTTAAAGGTATTTTGAGATTTGCCTTTTGTTTCAAGTATACTGAGTATAGTTTCTTTATAATCTGTGTTTGATACTTTCAATCTTTTAAATCTGCATTTGTCTATATCTACTGTCTTTTTTGGGGGGTCTTACCCAGAGGACCTCTTTCTTACATACTTGGTTATCTTTGACTATTTGCTGCTCATTATCTTATATCATTACATGAGGGGTTTTTATGAGGCCTAGTAGAAAGTACCTTCCTCCAAACAAAATTTGATTGTGTATCTGAGTGACCTGGGTTACATCCTCTCCCTTTTGTCTGTGTTTTCTGCTGGTTCACTTTTTTCCCTGAAGGTTATTTGCTTCCTTTCTAGGTCACCTGTTAAGACTCACTGCTTTTAGCAGGCCCTGGGATTTTATTCCTGGTACCCTACCCCAAATGCTGAAACACAGTCTAGATGGACAGATGTTCTCATGTCATAGACATCCTTAAGAACTTCCCTTAGCTCTCTCGGTTCTCAATGTCTCTTAGATTTTGGCTTAGCGATTCCTTACTGTCATACCTGAACATTGCCAGTGTTTTGAAAAAAATTAAAAATATTTATCTAGTAAGACTACAAGTAAGGAAAACAATTTTAAATTTTTTTAAAAAGAATACCAGTAAGAATAATACTGTGATAGCAAAGTCAAAATGGAAACTAAGTGTTGGTGAGGATGTGGAAAATGTAAACTCTCATGGAAATATGAAATAGAAAACAGACACTTTGGAATATAGCATGGCAGTTCTGCAAAGCTTAAACAGAATTATGACCCAGCAATTCCGCTCCTAGGTATATACTCAAGAAAAATGAAAATATATGTCCACACAAAAACTTGTACGCAAATGTTTATAGCAGCATTATTCATAATAGTGAAAAAATTGGGACTAGCCCATACATCCATCAATTGATGAATAAATAAGATGTGGTATATCTAGACAATGGAATATTAATTCAGCAATAAAAAGGAATAAAGTACTCATAAAGCTGTAACAGAGATGAACCTTGACAACATTAATATAAGTGAAAGAAGCCAGTCACTAAGGACCATGTTATATATGATTATATTTCTATGAAATGTCCAGAAGAGGCAAATTTATGGAGACATAAAGTATCTTCCTGGTTGCTTAGGGCTGGAAAGGATGGGAGTTTAGAGATTGATGGCTAATGAGCATGGGTTAATTTTTTGAGAGGTGATAAAATGTTTTAAAATCGATTGCAGTGATGATTGCACAACTCCATGAGTATCCTGAAAGCCTTAGAATTATACCGTTTACGTGGAGTAATTGTTTTAATTATATCTCAATAAATCTATTAAAAATTAGTCTGAGTCTGAAAGATAATTCGTCTGCAATGGTTATTCTATTTGCTCCTCAATCTGTTCATTCATCCATTTACTTGTCTGCCCTATCTTCTATCAGTTTACTCTTCCTTCCATCTCCCATTGTGTTCTATCCCATTTTCTCCTTCCTTCCTCACTCTATAAATCCAAAAACCATTCACTGGTCATCTGCTAAAGTCCAGGCATTTCTGTGTCCTCATGCTTTGCAGCTCTCTCGCATAAGGTAACTTTTCCAAACTCTCCAGAGGAAATGCTCTTTATCGATCCATCTGGTAAACAGATGGATGCACAGATCTGGGGAGAGTAGGGAGTTTGATTCATAGCCAGAGGCATGCTGAAGGCCTGAGTCACATCGTACCTCTGATGAGTCCTCAGAAGAGAGCGTAGGAAATTTTCTGGTTTTGTTTATTTGCTGTGACAGCTCCATGTTAAATATGTGTGACATTCTCTCCTGCCTCCTGTCTGTGGCTCAGTGCAGGTTTGAGCCTAGTAGCTGCATTTCTCATTATTCACACAATGTCGCGTAATTTCAAGGTTGACCTGGTCTAACACAGCTTTCTCAATAAGAGTGCTCCCCTTTGTGTCATCACGAATCAGTATGATGTCAGCTATTCTCTTGCTCAATTTCATGTACAGTTATTTCCTAATTTTACTGCCCATTAGAAGAAACACCTGAAAAGCTTATTTAAGATGCAGGAACCTGAGCCTCTATGTCTAAGAGATTCTGATTCAGTAGCTCTAGGGTAGCATCCGGGAATCTCCTAGTGATTCTGATTGAAATGCTCCTTATATTACCTCTGAGATACTCTACGCCAATTGATCTGTCAATGCCAGCATCAGTTAATGATAGGAGAAACTTCTAGTTTCCCTTCTGGTGCCCATCTCTATAAGTCTGTGAGTTGCTTCATAATTGAGAAGGGGCAAGTAGTATTCTGTCTGTGACTCTCTCCCACTGAGTTTAGTGGGTAGAATCTACAACATCCTTTGAGATCCTTGAGAATGACAAGAACCCAACAACTCCAGGCAACGTACACATGTCCACTGATTAGATAATCCAAATGTAACATATCCAAATAGTTAACATCTGGGATTAGAGGCATATTATTAAATATCAGATTTTTGTACCATCTTTAATTTTTTTTGATTCGATAGGAAAAAACAAACTTGACTTTTAGGAGACAAGATGGAAGAGCCTTAGGAAGATGATAAGCAGGGCCAGGGGGAGTGGGGCGGGGGCAGTGTAAGCTGTGGTGAAAACTCACCTCCCAACACAGATAACTGAGTATTGACTCCAATAAGGTGAGTGGGAAGTTTCAAAATCCCTCTGGATCTGCACATACCCCAAAATGCTGTATGGACACATATTTTCCTCATGAAGACATAAATCCCTCAGGGTACCAAAATCCTCAGCTCCATCACCATCAAAATGCTTTTGTGGAACTCCTAATTCCACATAGGGCTGTATTAAAAAGAACCTCAGGCTAACTCCAGCCACCCTTGTAAATTGGGATTTCAATATCGAAGACATTGTTGATGTCTAGCAACAAAGGAAGGAGGGAACTTAAACGAAATTTCAGTCGAACATGAGAGAGAAAATATTGTTAACAGTATCTTATACATATTTTTATATTTTGTACTTCCATTTACATTACAGTTCTGTAATACAGATTGAACAGAATTATTATTCTTATTTAATGGGTGAGGAAACTAGAATATAAGTGAAATGATTTGCTAAAAACCCATTTAGTTACCTCGTAAACGGCAGAGCTGAGACTTGAAACCATGTCATCTAGTTCCTTTTTCAATGCCCTTTTCACCCTGCTAAGAAAATGGTGGGGTTTCTGCTAATTATCTGTCTGGAGTTGATAATTTAGGAATCCTACTTTGTTATTTAGGGTATGAATGCTGAGCTATTGAACACTGTATGAACAGAGCTGTGAAAATGGTGTGATTAGTGTATGTATTTGGGGAGGAACTGAACGTCCATCCAGCAGGGCAGGAAAGCTCATCATTTATCTTAAAAGTCCAGGAAGCCTTCCTTAAAGAGGTAGATTTTGTTTTCTCAGTTTTAAAAGTAACATTCCTTTTTTAAACGTTTGTTTAAAACTATAACACATGTCAATTAAAGTGCACAAATGTTAAGTGTGCACCATGGTGAATTTTTACAAACTGAACATACCTGTTTAAGCTACTAGCCAATATCTAGAAGTTTCTCTGTCATTCTTCCTAGTCACGGCCCTTCTCCAGGGTAACCAGCATCCTGATATCTAATGTCATAGATTAATTTTTGCCTGTGTTTGAACTCTATTTAAATAGAATCACAAGGTACTACTGTCAGTTCTGCTATAATGCTTGTTTTGAAAATGCCAATTTCCATCACAGCTGATACGTTAGGGAACAATTTGAGCATAATGTAATTTAACGTTTGCTTGTTTGCAATTCTCTGCTGAAGAAACACTAGGTGAATGCAGAAAACTTCACGCAGGTGCACCGAGCCCAGTAGGGGTGCGCAACACGCATAGCTGCACACACTTCAGACACGTGGCAGCCACCTCAGTTCCTCGAGGACGTCATGGGCAGTGTTACAGTTGGATCCGTGGTAACACTCCGACCAAATTCAGATAACCTTCCTTCCGTCATTTCTCAATAATTTGCAAACTGCAACCCTTCTGACGCCCACTTCCATTAGCAAACTTCAGATCTTTATAAACATAAAATAATTTTATTCTAGTACTTAATCATTTTTAAACCATTTTAAATGTATAAAACCACACTACCACTTTTACTAGATTTCTTTTTTTTTTAATGTGTTACTGACAAGGTTTTTGAAGGTTATGCCCCTAACTGTGTTTTCCTCCTTAAGCCTGATGGTTTCAATTGGGTGATTTTGCAGTGGCGATTGTTAGGAACACGTATATCATATTATAGCAGATCTGACTGTATTTTTCTTTTGTGTCTTGCTTCTTTCAACATGATGTTTGAGAGATTTATCAGTATCATCTATAGCAATACTTTATTCATTTTCATTGCTAATAGTGTTTTATTGTATGAATGTACCATAATTTACATATCTCTTCAACTATTGATGGACCTTTTAGGTTGTTTTTAGATTGAGGCTGTTACGAACAGTGCTGCTTTGAAAAATCTTAGACATGTCTTTTAGCTCACACGTATGTTCACACCTCTATTAGGTATGTGCCTAGGAGGGGAATTGTTGGGTTTTTGGATACGTGTGTGATCAATTTCAGTAAAAGTCACCAGTTTTCTAATGTAGTTGCACCAGTTTATTCTCTAACCAGGGTAATGAGGATTCCAGTGACTCTGAATCTTCTCCCGAACATGGAATTATCTGTCTTCTCTATTTTAGCTCTTCTGGTTTGTGTGTGTGTATGGTATCTTACCATAATTTTAATTTGTATTTTTCTGGCAACTGAAGTTTAAGTATCTTTGCATATGTATATTGCACTTGTTATCCTTTTTTATGAAGTGCCTGTAGAAGTCTTTTGGCCATTTAAAAAAACTTGAATCAATTGCTCTTTTCTTATTGATTTATAAACATTCTTCTTATATTCCAAATAAAAGGCTTTTCTTGATTTTATGTATTGCAAGTATGTTTTCCCACTTGGCTTCCATATTTTATTTTTAATGGTGTTTTCTGATGAATAGAAGTTTTTAATTTTTGTTAAGTTCTGTTTATCAGTCTTTTTTGCTTCATGGTTAATCATTTCTGTGTCCTCATTAAGAAATGTTTGTTTTCTCCAAGGTTTTGAAGTTATTACTCTGCATTATCTTCTAGAAGCTTTATTGTTTTATCTTCCCCATTTAGACCTACACTCCATTTGGAATTAATTTTTGTGTCTATTTGAGATAGGGATCAAGATTTCTTTTATCTATATGAATACCTGTAGACCCAGCAACATTCATTGAAAAGGCCATCATTTTCCCACTGATGTGTAGTGCAATCATTGTCATAAATCAGATGTCCAGTGGTATATTGTCCTGTCTTAATTTCTGAATTTTAGAACTCTTCCACCTGCATTCTCCAAGATTACTCAGGCGCTCTTGGATCTTTCACTTCTCATACAACATTTAGAAACGTGTTGCCAATTTCTGCAAAATAAATAAATAGATTGACTTTTGATTGGAATTGCATTGAATATATAAATTTGCGAGATTTGACATCTCTTCAATATCGATACATCCCTTGATTTATTTAGGAAACAAAGAAATATAAATAGAACTAGTCTGTGATCAATTACAAATGAAATCATTATTTATGTAGCTGGGAAATAGCTGATATATTCCCACATGTTCTGGATCATACTGCTTGTGTGGAGGGTGAGTCACTCCTTCATCTTTTGTGCGGCCTCCTTGTAACCGTGCTAGTTGAAGCTGGAGCTGCAGAGGTGGAATGGGTCTCGATTTAGCACTGGGAAATGAATCACTTAAGGTTTTGTGTGAACCAGCTGCATACAGAGCACAGCTTTCCTGTTGTCCCTCGTTAGCTCCACGATATTTTGCCTCCAGACAGCTTTGTTGGAAGAGAAGACGGAACATCTTATTCAATTTAGTGGACAGAATTTAAATACAACAGAGCTAATTGCAGGAGCATCTGGAAACATTACACAAATGAGCCAGTAGTGTTTAGAGCTAGTGGAAAATGGTATATTCATATGCCAAGAATTGAGCTGTAATACTTCAGGAAATTTTTATGCCGTGGAGAAATTATTATTTTTTTGTTGTTGTCTTTGAGATTTGGAGCTGAAAATACAGACATTTTTGAAGAATTATTTGAAAATTTGGAGATCCTCTGGTTCACCCTCTTTTTAGTGTAAGCCAGTTGAGTATGCTTGACAGAAGCCATAGAATTGCGGGAAGTTAGATCCAAAAAGACCTTCGAGGATAGATTCTGGCCTACCTGTCCCATTTTAGAGAAGGGGACACTGAGGCTCAAAAAGGTAAAGTTACCTGTGTGGAACCAGTACTAGAGGCCAGGCCTCCTGACTCAGTTCCACGCTCATTTCAAGGGGTCAGCATTTCCCAAGATATTCCCAAGTTTAATCCTTGAAATAATATTCCTAGGAGAGTGAAATGTTCCTTCTAAAAAGGGGTCCTTGGCAAAATTAGTTGGGAAGCTTTTGAATAGCTTGTCTTCTTTTGAAAATATACCATATACGTGGACACTTATGTCACATAGCAGCGGCCTCCAACCTTTTTGGCACCATGGACTAGTTTCATGGAAGACAATTTTTCCACAGACTGGGGAGGGGTAGGGAATGATTTTGGGATGATTCAAACACAATTATTGTGCACTTCATTTCTATTATTATTATATTGTAGTATGTAATGAAATAATTATACATCTCACCATAATACAGAATCAGTGGGAGTCCTGAGTTTATTTTCCTGCAACTAGATGGTCCCATCTGGGGGTGATGGGAGACAGTGACACCCAAAGTCTGTTGCTTATACCCAGTCTACTCCATAATCTCGTTTTGGTTGCTGTCACTGCAGAAAAACCTGCTTCACAAAGGTAGGATGCTGGAAATGGAAGCAGGCTTCTCCGTGCTTTTGTGGCCATCTCAGGATATTCCGCCTTGACTCTGATCCAGAACGCGTGGAGATTTGGAGTTGTCTCAAACAGACTTTTAAGGCCACTGTCATTTGTGATCTCAAGCAGTTGGTCCCCTCTAGCAAAGACAGAGTCGATTCACCTGGTTTATTCATAAATGGGTCGCGGGTCCATTCCTTCCCAGTTTGGGTCTTTTGCAGTTGGGAAGTAATGCTCAACCTCTTTTGAAAGCTGAGACAGGTGATCATGCACCAGCTGGGGGAAAGGCCCTGGCTCAGTCGCTTTCAAAACCCCACTAATGTCTGAAACGCGTCAAAGATCCCAGTGTTCACTCGTCACCCCCATAATTCCAGTTTGGCTTTGAATGCGGCCACTTTATCTGCCGCCTTGAACACAGTTGTCGTTTTCCCCTGAAGTGACAGATTGAGTTGATTAAGTAGGTTGAATATATCACACAAGTAAGCAAGTTTTGGGGCCCATTCTGCGTCACTGAAATGTGCTGCCGGGGGTGACTGTCTTTCTAAAATCTCTGGAGTGGCTCTCGTAGCCCAGACTCTCTGGCCGGTGACCACCTGTAGAGAGGCACCTCACCTCTGTGTGTGAGAGAAGACATGTGTGCTCTGCGTCCGTCTCTCAGAGCTGCACACACAGACGTGAGCTAAGGCTGTGCACTGTGATGTGGTTGTAATTTTAATCACCTCCTACAAAACGTTGTTAAGTTCAGGTGACATTTTTTGGCTAGCCGGCATTTCTCTGTGGATGACACAGTGCATAGACTCACATTCAGAAGCAACCTCTTTGACCCGAGCAGTGAAACCAGAAAGCCGTCCAGTCACTGCAGCCATTCTGTCCCTGCATGTACCGACATGAAATGACCAGTTCGGCTTTCCTTATATGTAGCCATTCGAAGACTGGAATAGTTCTGCAGCTGTGGCGTTGGATGGTGACAGAAGCGCACATAATATATCCTCATGCACATCCTCCTGAAAAATCTATTGCACAAAAACAGGCATATTGCCTTGTCAACATCAGTAGACTCGTCAACCTGGATTGCATACCACAGAGACTCATTAATCCTAACAGTTGTGCCTCAGTATCCTCCGCTGTCTCATCAATTCGTCTAGTTATGGTGCTGGGTGAAAGAGGAACATGGGCCACCTTTTGAATGGTAGCCTCTCCTAAAAATTCACAACAAATGTCCTTAGCAGCAGGCAGGATCAACTCTCCACCAGGGTAAAGGGCTTCTTAGCTTTAGCAACATGTTTTAGCCACTAAGAATGATGCTCTCAGTGCAGACACAACCCAGACTCGCTCTCTGGACAGCCTAGAGATGAGGGAGGGAGGAAGGGAGGGATGGAAAGAGAGAGAGAGAGAGAGATAGAACGAGAGAGAGTGAGAGAGAGAGAGAGAGAGAAACAGTGGGAATCTTATACCTTATGCTTCACCAAATTTTCACTCCTCTAAAATCTGCTGCCTTTGTTTACTTTTTTGAGTCCTCAGGTTGTCATTTTATGTATTTTTTGCAGAGTTTTTAGTTGTCAGTAGCAGACAGAGCCTGTATTAGGTTTGTACAGTCATAGCAGAACCAGAACTCTCTATTTCCTTTTAGGTATATTTGATTTTTATTACAAAGAGACTTACAAGCAGCTGGACTTTAAGGCCTATTTGTGAAAACCCCTGAGAGTAAGAGGACTATCTGTATTATTATACTGCATCAGAAAAAATTACCCATAAGCTCCCTGGCCTGAGCCTATTGCCCTGGCATAATAAGTTCATTTTTTCCCAATTTCTAAAGGAATAAATGGATGTTCCTGCCCCTGCATGCCCTATTCTAATCCTTTTTGGCCTAATCAGAAAGCTGTGAACATGTCTCTGAGCCCCAGGATCAGAAGTCAAGCCAGAAGCCCACAAGACAAGGCATTGAGTCCAATTTCTCGCTTTATGACAATAATAATATCCCTTGGAAAGTAAAATGTAGTTCTGTTGAAAATATTTTTTTATTACAATGTGGACAATTTGAAAGTTATCCAAAAAAAAAAAAAAAGGTAAATTACTTATAATCCCATAACCCAGAGATAATCACTGTTAATATTTATTTTTTGCTTACAGGACCTGTAGAAATGCATCTTTATCTTCTGTTTGCAAATTTGTTACAATATTAACCATGGAATATTAAAATTACTAAGAGCCAAAACTCTAGGTATTTTATATAAAAATCTATTTTCATTGTATATTTAAAATAACTTTAAGGAATCAAAGACTAATTGTCAGTATATGAAGATCTGTGATTTGTTCACCATTCTAAAACAAGAAACTTCAGCATCTCCAGTTACTCCAATTTTGAATAAGATTATACACTTAAATTGCCAAAGAAGAAAAAGAATGGAAGTAGTGGGTGATCTCTCTCCACTTTCTTAGTTCCCTAAAGCTGCCGTGATGGTGTACCACACACAGTGGCTTCAACCCAGAATTTATTCTCTCCCAGAGGCTTGAAGTCCAAAATCAAGGTGTCAGCAGGGTCATTCTCCTCTGAGACTCTGGGGAGAATTCTTCCTCGACTCTTCTAGGCTCTGGTGGTGGCTGGCGAGCCGTGGCTTGTGGCTGCATTACTGTAAGCTCTGCCTCTGTCGTCACATGGCGTTCTTCCCGACTATCTCTGTGTTTCTCTTTCCTCTTTTTATAAGGACATCGGTCACATGAGATTTAGAGCCCACTCTAATCGACTATGACCTCATCTTGCTTTTATCTGCAAAGACTGTATTTCCAGATTAGGTCACATTCTGAGAAAGGGGTGTTAAAGCTTAAACATGTTTTTTGGGAGGATACAATGGAATGCATAACACCGTTTCCTGTCCTTTACCCACCCCCCCCCCTCACCCCAGGGCCACCCTTTCTGTAGCTAGGACACCTGCTTATCTAATGCGGCCAGCAGAGGTGCCTTGGACAGACATGTTTTGTGACACATCTTGGGGAGTTGCCCTCTCCAGTGCTCTGACCACCACTATCCGTTCCCCCAACCAGCCTCATAGCCCCATGCCTTATCCCATGGGGCTCTCCTTTCCCCACACCTTATCCCAATATCTCTAGTAAATGGTTTTAGAGCCTTAGTACTGGTGGCTTCTCTGGTTTTCATAAGGACACAAACTAGGGGTAACGGTGGAACTAAGCGGAGAAAACAGATTTTTTTTCCCTTAAATTTCCACATTGTGATTCAGAAACAATTATTGAGCATCTGTTATCTACAGACACTGGGCCAATTTCATTTGATATATGTGACATCATTTATTTTAAATATTATACAACTTTTGATGATGAGAGAAATGTAAATAGGTTGTGTCACACAATCGGTAACTTTCAGAGTTTTAAATTCCCAAATAACAGCTTAGAGGTAGAAAGATTGCAATAAAGAGTCTTGCCCCATTTTTTAAAATTAAGTTTATTGGGGTTAACATTGGTTAGTACAATTATATAATTTTCAGGTGTTCATTATCGTTTGATACCTGTATATTCTATTGTGTTTACCACCCAAAGTCCAGTTTCCTTCAGCTGCCATATATTTGATCCCCTTTACCCACTTCACCCTCCCCCTAAACTCTAAACCCTATATTTGATCTCCTTTACCTCATCTACTTCCCACCACCTCCCCCACCCCAGTAGTAACCACTACTCTCTAGTCCTGTGGTGACCACTAGCCTATAGTCTTCATGAGTCTCTGTTTGTGTCCTGCTCATTTGTTGCCTTTAGGTTTATATCTCACATATAAGTGATATCATGTGATTTTCAGCTTTTTCTATCTTTGCCCCATTTTTGACGTCTGACTGCTGACAGTGTGTAAACCCGCTCCTCCTCCATCCCCTGTGCCTCGTTTCTGGATGAGCCAACAAAAAAAGGGGCTCACTCCTTTTCTCGGTGCTGGCAGAAGGTTCAAACTGTGCAAACCCAGCCACTGCTCACCCTGGCCCTACCCCCAGTGACAATAAAAACCAAAGCCACCCGCCCCTCCCACTGCTCAAGCCATCTCGGAATGACGTGGGTGCCTGCTCTCCCCAGACACGCTCATTACGTGAGTGATAAAACTTGCACACCCTCCCGGCACGTGGGTGGCATCATCAGCCTCAGCAGCTGAACCGCTTCTGCGTGGTGGTGGGGGTAGCGGCACAGGACGACCCCAGGTACAAATACCCAGGTAAACTGACTGCTGCTGTGCTGATCCTCAGAGGACCGCTATGAGCACGTAGTTAACAATGTCTGTTTGGCTGAGGGAAGCGGATAGCCATGCAGGTATTGTTCAGGCTCTTCCTCCCCTGGCAGTGAACTTGGTGGGGCTGGCGGTGGGGGAAAGGTTCCTCCCATCACAGCAGCATTTGGATTTTTCTTCGGCCGTTGTACTTCTCTGGGTTCGTTACTCATCAGTAGATGTCTTCAGTCCTGCGCTCAATATCTGTCTGCTTGTTCACTGCTATTTGGTTATTATCTCAAGACCCTAAATCTATACACTGGAGTTAAAGCCCCACAAGCTGATTCATTACACAGAACACCCTCTGCACTCTCCAGCAGTTTTTCTTTCTCCAAGTGAGGATTTATTTGTTCAAGAGAGAAATTAGTGGCTGTGTGCGTTGCACGTATGTTAATACAAAATGCAAGATTAATTGTAAAATTGTACAGAGGTCTGAATGTGCATTATGCAAAATGCAAAAACTGGTTGTATTACGAACGTTTGAATTAACATGCCCGCATGCAGAAATGTTCAGGGAATTTGTGGTTCACTTAAAGTGACACCAGAATCGAGCCTTTTAAAAACAGACCATTCTCAGCATAATGATTCTATAATTTATTCAGACTCAGACATCCAGCACCGTTGAATTTTGTGTTAAATAACCCAATTGGTGTATAATGAAAACAGCTTCCAGTAATTTAAATCTTTGGAGTCAGCCCAGCTGTATAATCTTGGTCCCAGCCAAATACTTGGGGAAGGTAGAAGGGATATTTAGCATATTTTTTGGCTATATATTCAGCTCTAGTATACACAGACAGAGGTTATCCTCAGATAGTGATTGGAATCACATTCTGGGTCCCATCTGACCACCCAGCATATGCGGGAGCCCTTTTTCTTCTCGTGTCTAAGTGAGCTCAGAAGTGCAGACTCATTTTCAGGAGTCTAAGCATAGCATAATGGCAAAGGGACTCACGAAACAAGCCATGGATCCACTATGGCTTTCAAAGAGTGACCTAGAGGGGCCTGACTGGGTCAGACAGAGGAAGCTCGGTAGGTGCCGGTCACACCCAACAGTAACCATGGGTGGTGCTGGAGGCCAGCCTTGTGGCATCTGTGGTAGGCCTTTGTGTGCAAATATGCCCCTCGGTGGAGTGATACAGGGAACTCCGTGTTTATCCAGTTGTGAAGATGGGCTGCTTGGAGACATCCGATTTCATGCTGTCTCTGTCAGTGATCACTTGGGGATCAGAGTCACAAAGGACCTTGACCTGTCATATGTGGTGTCAACCAGCTTGTCTAGCGTACAGGGAATGAGAAAGCAGAATGTTGGAACGTTGGACATGGGAATCCGAGCTGGCGTTACAGAAAGCACGCTGCTGGTAATCAGCAGTGCTGAGGGGTGATGGGTGTACAGAGCTGCAGAAAGTTTGGGGTTAGAAACAACAGAACAGCAAGATGTTTATGGAGCCAGAGCATGTTCCTGGTTGGCTCTCCATACCAGTCCAAGCCAGAAGTGGGCCTGTTCAGTGGCAAGTTTTAGGCATAAGGAACCCTCTTTTGGACTTAGGGTTGTGAGATGTCTAAATACATTCCTGCCAGAATTTCTGCTGAATGAATGGTGAATCAGACGGGTCCACTTCTCATAATGATTTTGTGAGTAAAGACTGATGGTCCTGGTTTTAAAGGATCTTATGTTTAAAGAGGTTCAGAGATATCAGTATGTGTGGCTGACAAGTGGTGGAACTCGGCACCCCTGAGTCCCAGGGCAGGGCTCTCTTCCGGGGCTGAGAGTTAAGACTCCTGAAACTGACTCAGCCATGGGGGCAGGTAATGTTATTCTGCTTCGCGGTTCTTCATTCCAGAGAGAATGCTGAAGGAGAGAGTCTTTTTAAAATTTATTTTTAAAGATTCCGTTGAAGGGTTTAACCAAGGGGAGCATAGTCTGATCATTTTTTATTTTTCTCAAAAGGGCTAAGGTAATGCAAGGGCCTTTTATTTGCAGCTTTAGAATGTAGCCATCTGTAGACACATTGAAGGATATTCGGCTACAACTCAGACTCTTCATCGGAACATTTGGAAGCTCTTGGATAGAAGACATTTTTGATCCTTTTCTACGTCAGTTGGATATTCCTGTATAGCTGCTAATTTAGACAGGATGAGCTGTCAGATCCTTCTCTCCTTGTGGGGTGATGGGGAAGGGAGGGGATGAGCTCGAGGCACGTGGACGCTGGACGAGCCTATCTTTACTAGCTGATAGCTCCGTGGCACTCTCCTCTACTTGGTTTTTCACATATTCTCATTTTATAAATTCAGAAAGAGACAGAAGAAACAATTCACTGTATAAAACTTTACTGATTAACTGTCACGATGGGGCGCCCAGGAACTATATCTCCTCAGAGCCATACAGTCTTGTCCCTGGGGAGAGAGTGGAACCGGCTCAGAATGGGGCCTGGAATCATTTTTTAAAAACAGATTGTGACTCTGACCATGGGAGAAAGAACCCTTTGATGAGAACCCCTCAGGTGATTCTCTGTGAGGGCTGAGCCCGAACGTTCCCAGTCCCTCCTCTGTGCATGACGAGCCCCCAGCCCTCTCTCCAGGATTGTGGCCTCTCCTTTTCCAATTCTCCCCGCACTGTAGGGGGTACTCGTCAGGCTCTGGGCAAAAATTGGTCTGTCAAGGTCTATCAAGGAAAACGGGGGCCGTGCTGGGGATTTCAAACAGATCTCTCACTCCTGCACATTGGTAGAAAAATGGGGAACGGATATGAATAAGCAGTTTGAAGAAGGAGGAAACACACATGTCTCTGAAGCAAATGAAAAGATGCTCAACCTCACTCTTAATGAGAGAAATGCAAGTTACAAGTTCAGCAAGGGACTGCCCCGGATTGCATAGATCAAAAGGTTTAACCTCATCCATTTGACCAGGAGTATAAAGTGCTAATTCCTCACAGGGAACAGTTTGACATCTGTCAACACTGACCCAGAATTTCCACTTCTAGGATTTTGTCATTCAGATATACGTCCTTACGTATGAAATGAAATATATGCAGGATATTCATCATGACATTTTTTGTAAGAGCAAAAGATTTGAATGGACATCAATGCCCCTCAGAGGAGGCCAGGTAAATAAAACACGGACTTAAAGTTAGTGGAGATGTTCACAGGCGTTAGAAAGGGTGAAGCAGCAGCAGGTGTTCTTATATGGAACGGTCCCAAAGATGTTCAACCTTAAAAAATAAGGAAATGAACAGTATGTCTAGTGTTTATGTTCACGTAATACATATTTCAAGATAAAAGATTAAAAGCTGTTTAAAACATAGATGCATATATAGGTATGCGTATGTATTTATATAGGTAAATAACATGTTTCCATATATATAATGTTTATGCTTCTGTGTGCATAGAACGTTCTGGGAGTATAAACAAGGACCTGGGAACAGATACCTCTAGGGACAGGAGTTAGGTTCATTGGACATGGGTGGGGAAGATGGAGATTTATTTTTCCCTGTGTACCCTTTGACCTTTGAATTGTATATTGTGTATTACCTGGGCAAAAAACAAACATTAAAATTGCGGGGGGAGCAATTTCTTCCAAGCGTTGTCGGAGGGCACATGAGATGGGCAGTCTTACTGGAGGGCAGGCCTGCCTTCTTCCATTGGACAGAGGCTCATCCAGAGGATGTGCCTGGGAGGGCGGGGTAGCCAAGGCCGGCCCTTCTGGCTCAGGCACTGGTGATGATCAGAGTCAAGGCAGCCCACGTTGCCTTAGCCCTGTCCGCCCCTGTGCCCCCTGAGGCCAGCCTTTCATTGCTCTGGGTCCTCCACCACAGACGCCTCCCTCCTCGTCCAGGATGGAGCTCTGTGGGGGCAGAGACCCGTCCTCCGTCCCTTTTTCCCCAGCCCTTGGCATTATGTCCAGTGCACAGAAAAAGCTTGACAAATGTTGAATTCTGACTCATTTATTTATTCATTCTTAGGAAACACTCAAGGTCATAGTATATCTTTTTACATCTAATTCCTGTCTTCCTAACCACAAGTTGGCCTTTTAATCTCTGTGGTGGCCCCAGCACTGTGCCCAGTGCCCTGTGTGTAGCAGTAGCTCAGTAAGTGTTGAGTGATGAGAGTCACAAGGTTGATTAGTTTATCTTCATATCAGCTCCTTCCCAAGAACGGAGCCAAATCCTCCCAAATGGAACACATGCAGCCGCTGAGGAAAGGGAGGTGGGAGGCTCTGCAGCGTGAAAGGTGACAGCAGCACTCCGCCCAAGGCTGTCGGCAGAGGTGGCATCAGCAGGCATGGGGACACAGAAGCGTCACAATTCCTTCTTTTGCTGCTACTTTGAGCTCTGTTGCTAGAACACGACTTGGGAAAAACCAGACAGATGCGACCGGAAGGATGGGGCGAAGTCCAGGTCCACGCCGCAGAGCTGAAGACTGCCCCGTGACGTCAGCAGAATCCAAGGAAGCACCGTGGGGCCAGGTTCCACGCCTCGAGGTGACCCGCAACGAGGGAGCATCTGGGAACACTACGAGGAGGCTAGGGCGTAAATATTGTGCTCCGAGGTCACAAACAAAACCCAGCCAGAAACTGCGGCGGCTGAGATGCCTCCCTGGGGACCAGCAGTTAACCCGGTGTAAAGATGACCAGGAAGGGAATAAACAGCGGGATGAGTTTCCTGAAGGGTCCCACCTGCCTGCCAGCTGAACAGGAAGTGCCGAAGAGGCAGGGAGGGTGCTGGCTGATACCTTACCGGTAACTGCTAACATGAATTAACTCGTACCACCCCGGTTGGTGGGGTGATTTCTCCTCCTCCACCCACTTCAGCAGTGCTCTGCCCCGATTTCTCTGGTTCGAGGTGTTTCATTCTGAGCAGGTGGGCGGGCGAGGGTGAGAGCTTCCCTGTGAGGTTGCCGAGGCCCGTACCAACGCCTGCACAGGGTCAGACATCCAGGCTGCCCAGGTGAGCCAGGTTGCCAGAAGGGACGCTTGGCAGGGGGTCAAATTCCAGCCTGGGCTCAGAGCATCTGGCCTTGGCCTGCTGTCCCACCCTCAGGGCCACTGGCCAGAGGCGGGTGCCCGAGGGGAACAGCGTTCCTTCTGATGAGACGTTTAAGGCACAAAACGTCTTTCTCTGTCACCGAGTCCAAAAAAGTGTCTGAGTCACTTTATACGTCAGATAAATAACCTCATAAGCACTTTACTGAAATCCTGCCGCATCGCGTGACGTTTGCACAGCTGCTGGAACATGACCTTCTGTTCCCAGGACGGAGGGGACACCCCTCTTCCCGCTGCTCCAGACGCAGCGGGCTTCGTCTAAGCCCCAGGGAGCGGGAGGGGAAGCTGCTAGGAGGACTTGATCTTGTGGACTGTTACCTCTCAGATTTGGGAAGGGCCTTGCAGAGTCACCTGGCTCCACCTCCCATGGGAGGCAGCCACCCACAGTGGCTGTCTTCTGGCAGTCGGCCTGAATGACGACAGAGACAGGGACCCAGAACATCCCAGCCTTGGGGGAAGGGGGGGCTGCCGATGGCACAGGCTCCTTTCAGGAGTGGCCAAAATCTGCCTCCTCTAACCTCTGCCTCTTGGCCCCAGTTCTGTCTTCTGGACTGACAGAGAATAAGTCTCATTCCCTTTCCATGGGACCGCGTGGCCTTTTTCCCGGCTAATCTTTGGCTCATCAGCCTGCCAGCACTGTAGAGCCCTTCTAGAACCCTCCTGGAAGTGGCCTGTGACAGCGTCTCTTCTCAAACATGGTGCTCGGAATCGGTCAACCTCACCCGAGTCTACGCTCCTGTCCGTTTCTCAGGCCGGACACAGCCCCCTCACATGCACCCTGCCTGCCATGTGGCCTGAGATGACAGCAGCGTGGCCTTGGCTTCTGTCCAGGGCCACTCAACTTCATGCCTGTGCACCCATGTGGCCCCAGAGCCCTGCATTCCTGCAGGAGAAGGACAGCTGTGGTGGGGGACAGCTCTGTGCCCCGCTCACCCTTGGCACAGCCTGGGGTCTCCAGTGTGTGTGGGTCTGATGTGGGGGGCCTGTGGGGTCTTCGGTGTTCCTTTCCCCTCCCAGGAGCAGTGACCTAGGCACCCTTGCCCCGTCTCAGGGAAGCGCTGATGCTTCTCCAGCAAGGAGCCTCGGCTCCCTGAGACCACGGTTGGCTGCCCGCTGTGTGGCCTGCCCCAGGCGCCCAGACCATGCAGGGGCTCCGAGATACTGGGGGACGACCAGGCTTTCCCCCTCAACCTGCTGGCTGGAGGGGAGCACGTGACACAGCTGCCCCCGGAGCATTCCCTGAACTTGGATGTTCTTCCTAACCCCTGTTTCCCACGCCCCTCCTGTGCCAGCACCTTGGAGGCGAGATGCCTTTCCCGAATACCGTTCGTAAATGTTGGGGCCACATTTTCCTGAACTAATCTCAGAGCTGTCTTGTGCTGCTGTCAAGTTCCTTTTCAGGAAGGCAGGGGGCAGGTAGGTGGTGAGAGTCAGCACTGAGGCCTTAGCTGTGGGCTCAGTCCCCTTAGAGTGACTTGCTCCACGGCCCCCACCTGCACCCCGGGCACAGCGTGCCTTTGGCGAGGCAGCAGGAGCAGGGGGAGCGTGGCCCCTGGATCAAGAGCAGCAGCTGCTGGAAGGTGGCGCACAGAGAAGCTCTTGGCTGCACTGTACCCCCAGCCCTCAAGCCCCTCCATGCCTCAGCTTGGAGACGAGCGAGCCAGCCTTGCAGACACAGTAAGTGGGAGCAGCGAGGTGAGAACAAAGCCGTCCCTGACAGGCGGGAACATTTCCTTCTCTTTCTGAGGGGTGACTGGCGTTCATAACCCACTGTCGCTTCTCAGAGCTCTAGAGCTGCTGCTGCTGCAGCTGCTGCTGCCCGGAGCTTGGTTTTATCATCCTGTTCTTTGCTGGGAAATTTAAGTCAAGTAATTTGGAGTCCTTTATCTAACAACTGCTTTAGGAAAAGAGCATGGCAGACGCATCTGAAATCACCTTTTCAGGTATTCCCACAGTTTAGGCATCACTCTCTTTCCCTTTCCTCTCTTTCTGGTATATTTCATTTGGGGTGGGGGTGGGGAGTAGGGAGGGGGTCGACTGGAGTGGCATTTGCGTCCTGCTGTCTCTTGAAAAGTCTAGGTGTTGATGGCCAGTGCACGCCAGGTGCCTCTCGTCCCACACTCCCCAGTGTGGGTGATGCCTCGACGGTGGGCTCTTCTGCCACTTGCCTTCATGTCCCATGGGCTGGGAGAATGGAGGCCGAATAGGCACACATGTGACTTCTTGTTTAAGGAGTTTGAAACAGGTGTTATTTTTAATTTCCTGTCGTCGAGATTCGGGAGGCTCGTGAATGCGTGCTCAGCAGTCCACAGCCCGCACCTGTGCTCCTTCAGTCTTCTCCTTATTTATCCATCGACCGTTCTACCGTGTGTGCCTGGTCCCAGCGACCTGGGTAGAAAGAAGCGGATTCAGGGACTCTCAGACTTGGTTTTACCTCCGGTCCGAAGGAGGAACTGTGCTCCAGCCATCGCCCGTCCCGCCTCTGCTGTGTCTCCTGTCGGAGCAAGCTCGGTGTCTGCTGGGCCCATCCCAGTGCTGGCCGGCCACAGCTGCCGGCGTCCCTCTGCCTCCCAGAGGGCCTCCTCCCCACAGCCTCCGAGATGAGATGTCTTCTCATCTCACTTCCCAAAGGGTAGATGTCTACCAACCTGCAGGTAGTGACTTTCTCTGCTCCGGAGTCTTCCTTTTTCTGCATACACATGGGGCCACCCCTTCGTGACACAGCCTCCGCCATCCATACTTGTACCGTTGGGTTAGGAAACAAAATAAACTGTTAAAGCTCAGCTGTTCTTGTCATAGTGAAATGTCAACCTATCAGTGTCCATCCGTCGCCCCCGCCTAGGCGGTCGTTTGAGAATCTGGTCTTTGTCACTGTTTTCCTTGAGCCTTTTGTTACCTGCTGTGAAGGTTCAGGGGCCGCACGCTCGGCCCTTGGTGGCACACCGTCGCAGGCCCCGGGTGACGGTGCAGCGGGCTTGTGGGAAAAGTGTCAGTCCTGCCCGTCTAAATGCGCGGCACACAGTAGATACTTCATGAATGTGAGTGTGGGTGAGTGGTCGTCAGGGCCGTGTGACAGGCGGCTGGGTCACACATGCACGTGAGGCCCCCCTCTAGGCAGCAGCCACGGCGTACTGCGGTGTGGGTGCGGGTTAACGGCGTACTGCGGTGTGGGTGCGGTCCCGGCGAGGCTGGATTAAAATTCAGGTGCAGAAGTGTGCCCTGATTTGCAGCCTCCGGCCCCAGTGATGGGACCTGGCACCCACTGAGTCACCCACTGAGGGATAATTTTTTGAGAAGCAGGTCTCCTACCTGTTTGGCCCCCGATAGAAAATATATGTTTTTTCAACACTGCCTTACACTCTCCCTGTCAGAATAATAATAATAATAATAAAAAGTGGCTCCGGCTTGCTCCCTCTGTTTCCGCAATTCCACGTGAAATGATTTCACTTATGGCAGCGAGTGCCTCAGTAAGCATCCGCCCGCAGGGCCTGTGTGGGGAGGCGGAGGGACGACAAACGCAGCCCAGGTGGCTTCATCAGGATGTGCAATTGACTGTGAACAACGTGATTTATTAAAGACCGCCGTTGGTGCCCGTGAAAATGTGCACGCAGCACCTTGCAAGCGACTCCTTCTCGGGATGGCAGGAAGCTCCCCGAGGGTTGTCGGAGCCACCCCTTCCTCTGTGTCACCCTACTAGCTGCCCTGTGCAGGCGCTGAGGGTGGCAGGGGCCAAATAACCGGGGCTCTGACAGTCTTAATAAAAAGTCATCCCCGCACTGGAAACGTGCTCTCCAGTACCCGGAGTCTAAGTTAGGCACCGAGACAAAGGACTTAAAGGTGCTCACAGATGCTTTCTTCATCCCCCGTTACAAAGATGGAGACTCTGAGGGCCCTGGAGGTGGGTGACTGAGTGCGTGAGGGACGGACGACACCTACTAAGAGCCTGCTGCTCCCCCTCCGTGTTACCTGTGCACAGTGAATAAGGGAGGAAATGAGATTTGGCGGCAGAGGGTTTCAGGAAAGGGAACAGGCGGGAGGGAGGGGCCTGGTGCGAGCTTTTCCTGCAGGTGGCCCAAGGCTGCTAGTAACTGCTTTGGGAGCGTAGGGGGCCAAGTGCACTTGGACTCACACAGCACAGAGGTCCAAGTGTGGCCTGAGGATCCATTCGCTGTTAGACCTTGGGAGAGTTATGTACTTCTCTGAGCTTTAGTTTCCTTTCCATGAAATGGGGCTGATAATACCCCCAGGTAAGGTGGCTGAGCGTGTGGAAGGAGCCCAGCAAAGCACCTGGCAACAGGCGGTGCTCTGTCGTTGTCTGTCGTCTTCTGTCCATGAAAGCCCGGTCAGTTCATGAACAACCATTAGCAGAAGGGTCTGATGCACAAGCTAGTTCTCTGAGGAAGGACACTCCACCTCCACTGGCCTCGGAGTAGAAAATGCCACCAGTTCAGAGAAGTATATGCATAACATCAGAGTATCTAACAAATGGTGAGGCCTGGGCACAGAGCAGCCGATCCAAAAAGATGGTGGCCAAGCAGTGGAGCTGGTCCTGGAGGCCCCTGCAGAGCCAGCTGTCACCCATTCATTATGATCAGAAGGCAGAGACGAGGGAGAGGCTGGGACCGTGGCTTTAATAACTTGTAGGGAAGCATAGCGGTCTTTTAACATCAGGTGTTGTCCCTTTGGTGAGCATCAGCTGGAGGTCAGCCCTGTGGGTACTGTCTGAGGCAGGTCAGGGTCAGTGAGAGGGAATATACTTGTTGGCCCCTAAATCCACCAGTGACCAAGTCCTATGACTGTCTCTTCTGCAGCATCTCCTAGAATCAAGTGCCTTTTCATACCATTTCCCCATTGCATATCCTTCTCCGAGCCTGCCTGGTCACAGAGGCCCTCTGTGGAGGCTGGAATTCATCAGCCTCATGTCGGTCGTCACTGGGCTTGTGGCGTGGGCTGTCACATCTGTACCTGCATCCCCAGGGGGATGGATGGGTGGGTGGGTGGCATTTAATGATCGTAATATGTCCTTCACATTTGCAGACTTAGTTTGGGTCGTGAGACTTGTTTTTCTTGTAGTTCGATGGCTCTCAGGAAGCTCCTCTGATTCCTTCCACAGAGTGGCTTTGAGTCACTGGGTGACATGGCTGCTCCCTGGGACCAGAAAGTGAGAGTCCATCTGTCCAGCTAGAGGGACCCAAGAGCCAAGCTGGGAGGGTCGTGGTGCTCCTCACCCCTGAGGAGAACGGTGGTCCAGCAAGGCGGTGACTGAGCAGTGGCTGAGCAGAGGGACAAGCAACACGACGCCAAAATCTCTGGCTGGAAAGCTTGCCTGGGTGGATGAAGGGAGGAAGCTAGGGCCCTGCTGGTGACAGATAAATAATAGATAATGGACAGGTTGCAGTCCTCCAGACTGGTCTCCAGTTAGGATCCGACCTGACCCCCTGCTTGGGGTGTGGACTCTGAGCCCTGTTGAGGAGGATGGCTCCAACCAAGAATAGTAGTGTAGGTGAGTAATTTCTATCTCAGTGTGTGGTGAGGATCATGAAGGTTGTGTGTTCTGGGTAAACTGTATAGTAGATTGCATGTTCTTTGTGAACTACTCATAACCAGAGAGACCGTGGTTCTGCCTTGACTGGTAGGAAGGACAGGAAGAAGGCGTCTCCACAAAGTTCGCTCAGGGGCTGGTCACCAGCCATTTTCTTTTAAAAAAGATCAACAGTGGGATGTGGCCTTAGGGTCACAGGCTTGGGGGAGTGTGGCCCCACCTGACAGCCTCGGGGACCTGTGCTGAGTTAATTGATAGCTTATATACAGTTCAGCAGCTCAGTTAACTCCTCTTCCATTAGGAAGAATTGATTTCTTCCCTGGGATGGGGATTTGGTGCTTTAGCTGCCAAACGCACCTGCACGGTTAGGAAAGAGTTTCTTGGATCGTCCGCCCCCTCAGAGGCCCCGTGGAAGAAAGCAGGATTAGGGGAGCCGGGTGTTCAGACCCACATAGGGCAAGTCCCCCTGGGGCCCCTAGGGAGATGAAGGACTGAAGACTCATCATCATTTAAAAACGAGTTGTATATTACTGCATCTTTTGTTCGAATACCTTAGGGCAAATATAGCCTAAGACTTTGCAGCAGAATATCGCAAATCTGTGATTTGCTAATGTTTCATTACTTAAAAAATTTGTTTACAAGTTTATTAAATAATTTATGCACAATAAAATACATCCATTTAAGATATTTTTTAGTTGTATGCACACTTGAAAACATTCCCATAATTAAGATGCAAAACATTGTCACCAGTCCCAAGGATTCCTGGTGTCCCTTTGTCCCTCCCCCGGCTCAGCACCCAGGCAACCACTGACATGCTTTTTGTTACTATAAACCAATTTGAATTGTACCTAAATGGAGTAATACAGTGTGTATTGTGTCGATGGTTTCTTTCATTCAGAAGGAAAAAAATTTTTATTGTAAATTATATATAACATAACATTTATCATCTTGACCATTTTAAACTGCAGTACGGTGCCATTACATACGTTCACGGGGCTGTGCAGCCATCGCCACCATCCGTCTCCAGAGCATTTTTCATCTTGCAAAACTGAAACTCTGTACCCATTAGACGGTAACTTCCCTGCCCGCTATCCCCCGCCTTTACCTGCCCATCCTACTTTCTGTCTCCTTGAATAGGGCTACACTAGTGCCTCATATAAGCAGAAATCATATAGCATTTGTCCTTTTATGACTGGCTTATGTCATTTAAAGGCTCATCCATGTTGTAATGTGTCGAATATCCTTTATAAGGCTGAGAAATATTCCATGACATGTATATACCCTATTTTGTTTATTCATCTGATCACTTGGGTCGCTTCTACCTTCTAGCTATTGTAAGTAATGTCGCCATGAACATGGGTGTGCAAATATCTCATCAGTTATTCTTTTCAATTCTTTTGGGTATATAGTGGGAATTGCATGTTTAATTTTTGAGGAACTGCCATATTTTTTTCCACTGTGGCTGCACCGTTTTACAACGTTACCTTTTAAACAGAGTTTTTCATAAGACGTACTTCCTGTTCTGGTTATCCCCTCACCTTCCAGAAGGCCAACTGGACATGGCCTTTGACTTCTCAGGTCCCTGCGTGATGTTCATCTTTTTATCACTGTCCTGAGCCTCTGCCTTTCTGGTCCTTTCAGACTGGTAGAATTGCTTGGAGAATTGCTTAGCCATAATAACCTCAAATAAAGTTACAGTGCTCGCTTTCTGTTAATTGTACCATTTCCCTCTGTGTCCTACCTGTTTCTCGTTAGCTGTAGTTATTACACAACCTGCCAATATCCTATGAACAGTATGATACAACCACCTACAGCCTAATAACTCCATTTATTAACACCATCTATGTTGATCTTCTTAATTGAACTTATTGTGCTAAACGTCCAACTTACATGCATTTATCTATCAAATAATCTGTCCTATTAACTACATTAATCTTTTGCAACTATTGTCTGACTTGCTAGCTTCCTGTTCATATCTTCACTGCGCCCTTATTGTCAGCTGTGAAAACTGTTTACCTGTTTAGATCTTGTGAGGTCCAGGTATCAGAAGCCCACTGGGAAGCTACCCATCTCATTGACTCTGGGGGCCCAGGAGTGCACAGGGGGCTTCGACCCTAAAATACCCTCTTTTACTTCGACTAATACCATAGTGCCCACCAGGCTTTATAAACCATGTTAATGGAGTGTGTGTGTGTGTGTGTGTGTATGTGTGTGTGTGTGTGTATGTGTGTCACATGCATGGGGCCGGGGATGTGGGGAAATGGGAGTTGACTGGACACTAGCATTGGCAATCCTGGTGCGAAGGGAGAGCATGGAAGGAGAGGACAGAGTGGAGAAAGCCTGGGGAGAGGGGACTAAGGGATAAGGTCATTTGGCAGGACAGAATGCTTTTCGATGCCATCTTTTTTGTTAATGGCTGACAAGCCTGGGTGACTGTGCGTCACAGCAACCCTCGGAATGCTACCAGAATGACAGCCAATTCTAGTTTCTTTTCAGTTTTATGATCCTGGGCTCATCCAAGTCCTGATGGAGAGGAGGCTCTGTTCCAAGCGCCTTCCCCCCACCCCCTGCCTCTCTCTCTCTCCCTCTCTCTCTCTCTCTCTCTCTCTCTCTCTCTCTCTCTCTCACACACACACACACACACACACACACACACACACACACACACGAGAGCCACATCAGTGCTTGGCTAGCAGCCACCACAGTCAAAGACCTTACACCTGTAGGCTACCTACAGATGGTGACATCAATGTCTAGGCCAGGGCCTGGCCCACAGCAGGTGCTCATAAAGTATTGATTGAATACTGTGGAGGGGTGACTTATGGAGTCTACCTTTTTCTTTGTCAAGAAAGGATAAGGGGTCCTTGGCACCATCCGGGACACACAGGGTCACTGTCTGAGGAAACACTCGTGCATCAAAAGACTAGCATCTCTGTCTGTGTAATAGAATCCTCAGGTGATCCTACAGCAACCCTTTGCATTTCTGGAACACTTCTTAAAAACACTGCCAAAACAGTGATCTTATTTTATTTCACATGCTTTTATTCATTTTTGACCTCCCCTTGAAGACATGAAGAAACTGAGACCCTATGAGGGTCTCACAGTAGAATCAGGATCACACTTCCATTTGTCTTGTCTGCCTCTCTGCATGGCATGCGAGTAACAGTGGGGAGAATTTTCAGGATCCAGCTGTGATCCAGACTGACCGTGTATATACCTCTCCCCTGGGCAGTGTCGAGACGTTTCTCCTTACAGTGCCGTGTGCTGGGCAGAGTTTTCATAGGGCTGTCCAAGCACCACTGTGCAGCACCAGGCCCAGCTTTGTGTAAATGAAATATTCCCCCCCATGCCAGCGCCCGCTCCAGAGCCAGCCTGTGGGTTTCGTGTTTACTAAACACCTGCTGGTGCCTCTCCCTAAGCACAGCTGAAGTCTGGGAGTGCTTTCTGTCCCGGAAGTCCCCTCCCTTCTTCCTGCTCCCTGAGCCCACTGAGGAGCAGGTGTCCATGCCTCATCTATGCCTGAGCCACGGAGGTGAGAGATCTGAGGGCCTCCAGGCAGGATGGGTCTATTTTGAAGCTTGAAAAAGTATCTGGCTGTACTGTGCTGAATGGTGACACCAAAATTCATGTGTACCTGACTTCGTTTGGAAGTAGGATCTTTGCTGATAAAATTAGTTACAGATCTTGAGAGAATATCATCTTGGATTTAGGATGGCCCCGAAATCCAATGACTGGTGTCTTTATAAGAGGAGAGGACACAGACATGCAAGGAATAAGGCCATAGGAAGACAGAGGCAGAGATTGAAGTGATGCTGCCGTAAGTCAGGAAATACCTGGGGTCGCCAGGAGCTGGAGGAGGTGAGGAAGAATTCTCCACCAGAGCCTGCAGAGAAAAGATGGCCGACACCTTGATTTTAGACTTCTGGCCTCTAGAAGTGGGAGAGAATACAGTTCTGTGTATTTGAAGCCACTAAGTTTGTGGTAATTTGTTCCAACAGCCACAGGAAACTGATATACTGGCTGACAAGCAGACAGGAAGTAGGGTTTAGAGTTGGTCCAAGAACCAGGCTCTTGGGGGTTCTCTGCTCCCTTCACTTGTCTTCAGGAGTTCAGGGAGAATTCCTGTGCCAAGCCAGTCTAAGGAGCTAGTTGAAAACAAGAGTTTGGAGGAAGACCGTGGCTCGACCACCCTGTTGTCGCTCTAATCCTGTTGGAGAGACTTCTGTGCCCTTGCCACCATTATTACTACCTCTCTTTAGTGCCCACCCTAGGTGAAGGACCACATGGCCTGTTTACATCACTGCATGCAATCCTTATGTCCCAGTCAGCTCGGCTGCCAGAATAAACACCATAGACTGGGTGGCTTAAACAACAGACATTTATTTTTCACATTGCTGGAGGCTGGAAAGTCTGGGAGTATTGACCAATTTGGTTCCTGGTGAGGACCCTCTTTTTGAGTTGCAGACAACTGCCTTCTCACTGTGTTCTTATATGAGGGAGAGAGAGAAAAAGAGCGAGAGTGAGAGCGAGCGAGAGAGAGAGACAGAGAGAGGGAAGAGAGAGAGATGGAGAGAGGGGAAGGAGGAGAAGCAAACTGTGTTGTCTCTTCTTATAGGGGCACTAACTCCATCATGGGAGCCCCACCCTCATGACCTCATCTCACCCTATGAACCTCCCCGAGGCTCCGCCCCCAGAGACCATCACATAAGGGGTTAGGGCTTCAGCACATAAATTTGGGTGGAAGACACCATTTAGTTCATGGTACCTTATAAGGACACTATTAAGTAAGTTGTCTATCCCTTCTAGTTTTAAATTTGATATTTCTTAAGTTGCTCAAGGTCACACAGCTGGCAAGTGGCAGAGCCAGGATTTGAATTTGTGTCTGCATGCTTAACCACTATGCTATACGGGTTGAACTTGGGTCATATTAGCAACTAATGGTGGATATAGCAAGAAGAAAGCCTGCAGAGATGTAGTACCCTCAGTGCTCCCTGCCCCTCTCTTCACCCCTACCCTGCCCACCCCTCCCTGTGTGGTGGCCAGATCACATCATCACAGTCCCTGGGTGGCCTGTGATACTCACACTTCAGGTGGTCTCTTTAGTAGTTTGTCCCTGTCCCTTTCCATCTATGAATACTTGCTAATCTCACGTGGCCCACTTTATATGTGTTCTGTACACGTCATCATCTAGCACATATTACATGGATCATTTTGTGTGTGTGTGTGTGTGTGTGTGTGTGTGTGTGTGTGTGTGTTTTCCAAGCCAGAGTGGGAGCGCCTTTGACACGGGACTAGATCTTTCTATTTTGGCATCTGGTACCTTTCAAAGTTCCCAATAAGTATCTGAATAAGTGAAACATGTAGAAGGCATGGAGATCATTGAGCATCAAATATTCAGCAGAAAAGGCTGTTAATTTAAAAAGAAGAAAGAAAAGAGTATCAGATATTCTAAGGGAAGTACTTGTAGAAGGAACCACCAAACGCACCGAGTTTTGAAAGCCAGTGTTTGGCTCAGGCACTCCCTCCTGGGTGCTTACCCGTGGCCCTCACTTCAGTGTAATGCTCAACCTGTGTGTTGAGATTTACTCTGGATCTCCTCGTCTTTTCTTCTTTTTTGATTATTAACTGCTTTAGTCTTCTAAATATGTAGTCTTTAAAAGCTAGTCCTTCTCCTAAACATAATTTGCATTTGTGATAGCACACACCGCGTTTTATGCTGACCCCAGTGGGAATGTAGGGTTCAACGTGCCGGCGTCCCAGTTAGAGCAAACTTTCCTGGAGGCTGTGTGTATCTTAATGCGTAAACCAAGTCCCATCCGAGCGGGGACGGTTTGCATCCACGGGACGTCCTGCTCCTGGCCTTTCTAACAGCTCTTCCATCTGTCCTTCCCCTGCAGGCTGGCCGTGGGTGACCCTCTCTGTCCTGGGATTCCTGTACTGCTACTCTCACGTGGGCATCGCCTGGGCCCAGACTTACTCCATGAACTGATGCCGCCAGGCCCAGGTCAGCCCTTGCTGCTGGCCTCCAAGGCAAACGGTGCTTCTCCCTGACCTCACACCCCAAGATAACCTCCAGGGAACAGTGCTTGATCTGCTCGTCTTTTGCTAAAGTTACCTCACTTCAAGACTGGAAGCTTGAGCCCTCGTAAAAAATCGACAACCAGAGAGTCTTCTAACTCTGGGGACTTAGAGATCACCTCCCCGCATCATCACTTCCTGTTGAGAAAGCTGGGGTCCAGAGCGCTAGTGCCTTGCCCAGCTGCACATGGCGACCTCGTGGTATAGAACCCAGTCCCAAGGGCCCTTTGGGTTCTTTCTCCTTTACCAAGAACTAAATGTAATGGACATTTCTTGACTGAGGCACAACAATCCTGACCAGTGCTGGGCCTGTCCTCCTCTGGGCAGCATTTCTGAAACATTTTGGTGACCCCTTCCTTCCCCACGTCCTGCAGTGTGGTCTCTAGAACCAGCACTGGGCTTTGAGCTTCACACTTCAGCTCTCCAGCAGGGAAGTGACAAAGCACAGCTTTGTTTCTAATAACCCAGTCAGAGAAGATAGAATCTGATCTGTCGTATTCCAAGGAGTCCTGTTATTTGAACTTCATCAAGGGCCATCTGCATTTGGCTGCTTGTCCCTTAGATCTGCAGAGCAGTATAAACATGGCAGTGCTTCTACCTGCCAGTTATTGTTCCCACGTAAAGAAGCAGAACACCATGTCCATAGACAGGTGCTGGCAGGCGAATCTCCAAGGGTAAGGATGGCTCCGTGGTCTTCTCCCCACCCAGGTCCCACTGTCATCTTCCCACTCAGTGGTTTGCATTCAGTGATTTTCATTGTTTTGTTTCAAATAAAATGGAGTCTTTTCTATCACATAGATAGTTCACATTTTTGTAGAATTGTTTTGAATATTTTTTGAGAAAAAATGTTTAAAATCTAAACACATTTACATAACTCTTAACTAGTCGCTCCTCTGGAAAGAGGCCGACAGGCCATTAATGGCCCCAGGTGGTAGAAAATTTAGAATTCTTCTGTTTGGCTTTGGATTTTTTTTTTTTTTTTTGAGAGGGTGGGTAAGTAAAGAAACTTTAGAATTTGAATCCTAATCTCCCATAAGTGTACCCAATTATGGAAGAACTTAGAACATCTCAAGCATGTGAATTATCATGCGGTTCACTTCATCCTGGTTTGTATGACACTGTCTCCTGTTTGTTATTTGTTATCGTCCCTGTATCCTGGCTGTGGTTATTAACTCAATGAGGTTTAAATTCCTACAGTACAGGACTAGTCATTTTGCTGACATCCTTTGTTTCCCTGGCCACTCTGTTTGGAAGAGAGGTGGAGGGGGCCAGATGCGGATGACCTGGGATGGACACGTACCATTTTTAGCAGCAGCAAAGGGCGGGGGCCAGAGGAGGGCTGGCAGATCAGGGCAGCAGTGGCCTCAGTAGCCAGCCTGGTAAAGGAAGGGGCGTGGACAGGCGAAGGTGCTGGGAAGTTTTAAGGAGGGGGTGAGGATGGGAAGAGTGAGCACTCAAATGAATACAGTAAAACTTTATGGGCTAACACTAATTCGGGATTTATGGTCAGCCA
The DNA here is from genome assembly GCA_004027375.1 of Macroglossus sobrinus. Classification (NCBI taxonomy): domain Eukaryota; kingdom Metazoa; phylum Chordata; class Mammalia; order Chiroptera; family Pteropodidae; genus Macroglossus; species Macroglossus sobrinus. Next base: position 145,105 of record PVKZ01002661.1, read on the forward strand.
GAGAGGAGCTTGGCTGAAGTTCACATGGAAGGAAGGGCTTGCCATTGAAGAAAAAGGAGTGTCTCACGTATGTACATATATAAATAACACAAAATATTTTGAACTCGTCAGAGATACTGTTTATAGAAGAAGAAATAGGCTTATTCATTCATTAAACTGTATTCGAAGAGTCAGCGAATGTATTCAAAAGTAATAGTCCTGAATTTGTTTTAAGATATTAGATAATTTAGTGTGGTTCCACAAATTAGAAAATGATGACTATGTTTAGCTATATATTTGAGGCTCAATTGACCAAGATGTGGATTATCCAAGACCATTGTTTTCTTTAGCTTCTTGCTATTCCCCAACTATAATATGAAAATGAAACTCTCTCTCTCTTCCTGCACACGAACTAAAATGTTGAAGTTGCTTTAAATGAAAGACTCTTTGGTGCCTGGGCAGACAGAGCAGTTCCAGCTGAGGAACATGTGACACGTCACTTTCCATCGTCATCAGCCCTGAGCAACTTTAGGCGCAGGGCTGGGAAATAACTAGACAAGGTCCCAAGGTCACGTCCAGCCCCAGGATCCTCTGACCCCAACTTGGCAAAAACTGAAGAACTCCAAGTGTGATCCCCAAGATGATCCCCAAGGAGGCAAGCAAGACATGTGAAGGACAGCCAAGTCTCAGTCCTTTTGGCTAATTCTTGAGACTGTACAAGAAGACCTAAAAGTATTTTATTATTTCTTCAGATTAATTTGTTCAAAGTGACAGCAGAAAACCTTTTGTTCTATTCAAGACTGCAGACCTAAAAGGAAACTATATCGCTCACAGATATAATTACATAATGATCTATATATTAGGAAAACAGTAATTTAGTAGGAGGGGGTTCCTCCTTAGAGAAATTGAGACTGCTCACTTGCTTATCGAAAGTAATAACACAATTATTGACTAGGGATATGAAATTAACCACAATATGATGAGTTCGTTTGCTAGCAGATGTACCAGCACATATCCATTCATAAGGGCCGAATACTGAGAAGCCGGGTGATCTCGACAGTGCTGGCCTTTCTCGGTGCTTGCTGAGAAGCCTCCCTCAGGCCTCTCTTCAGAGAAATTGTTTTATTTTGAAACAATCCATTTTTTTTTTAGTTGAAATCCATTTGGAACCCAAAATGTATGTTGCTTGACTCTGTATTATTATTCATTTTGACTAATTATAAAAATCTTATTCACAAAGAGATTTTTTTCACCATTGAGGCAATCTAAAGAATGTAATGTTTAGTACTTTACTAGGTGAGACCTTTGAAATGAATATCAATCATTTGGAATTTTAAGCAATGTACCCTTAAATCACTTTTATTATGTTTTGCTGCAATGTAGTTAAATGACGGGGTTTGGGGAGAATATCATTAGGAATACTGTGTTCACACTGCAGCCCTGTGAGATCAGGCAGAGGCCTGGAAATGACCTGCAGCTCAGAGGGGCCTCATTCCCGAAGTGCCACTGTCTGTGAAAAGAAAAGTGTCATTTTTGCAATGTGGTCCATTGGCCTCCAATAACAGCTCAGGCTGGTAGTGTTGTGGAGTTTGTCATGAGCAGGAAGCAATACCCACTAAAACTATAGCAGAACTGAAACAGCGTCTAGGACTAATTTAGGGCCAAGCATCCTCTAATAGCTTCTGAGACCACCAATGAATTAAAGCACAGATCAAACTCCTATTGTTGATGCTGAGTCATTCTGAGAAGATGCATATATCCTCTACAAATTTCAACCCCAATTGTTCAAAATTAAAAAGTTCACTTCTAAGCGTAGATTAATATCTATTTGTTAAGTCAATGTATTGTACCACAATTTGCCAGTGACGCCAGATTTTAAAGCATCTCTGGTATAGCAGATACAGCCCTATTTCCGGGTTATATTGCAAAGCGCCTTCATCACTGTGTTCTTCTACGCAGTACCCTGACATGCGATCTTGGTGTCTCTTGAATTTTAAGATCTCCCCAAACTGCAATTATTAGAGCTCCCCCAGCTCTTGAAAAAGAGTAGAAAGTACCATCCTTGTTCTTTGGTCAGAACACCCAGTGCAGTGGCTTGACATTATATAAGGAAAGGCCAAAGCAAATGTCATGTATAAAATAGTTTATTACCATAATAAATAAAATTAAACCTTTTTTTTTTTTTTTTTACAAATATCATTTGTGCTTGTTTAAAAATGTTGAGAAGGGAATATCATCAATGACGGGGCTCACGTGTTCCTCTTTACACCCCCAAAGTTGCAGACATACAGTGGAGTTCCTGGCAGCATCCTCAGCTGGCCACAAAAATAGTATCAGCTCAGTTGCACTTCTGTTTATTCATGCTCATTTGGACAAAGTGACAGATGCAAAGGAAAAAGAAAAACCCAATGAAGGATTTGGCAGGACTCAAAGGAAAGAGTGTTAATATAAAGAGAAGCCCCGGAATGACAAATTGCTCTTGATAGAGGTGTCCTTGCAGTGTCGGCAAAATATCGGGGTGTGGACAGTCTCCAACTGATGCACAAATACAAAGTCTGAATATTAAGAGAATACATTCATGGCGGGGAGGGGTGTTGCATCATTCTTAACGTCAAAGCAGTTCATGTCCTGATAGAAGATCCGTGAACTTCTCATTGAACAACTAATGGATCCAGAAGTTACAGATAGAGACAATGGCTCTAAGAAAAGTTTAATGGCGGGCAGGAAGGGCGCCCACCGGGTCCGGCACCTGGAGCTTCTTCAAGTCCAGTTCTGCAGGTTCCGGAAGAAGTCTGATAGACTCGCATGAAAATGAAGTTTCAAGTGAAACTAAGCTTGAGGCAAATTCACATTGATTCTTTTGAACTGTGGGCCATGAAAATCAAAACTTCTCCACAGGGACACCGTGGGTGAGACAGTGGTGCTCTGATGGCTGCAGTTGGTGCTGAGAGGACAGTGAAATCTCCAGTTGGAGGGCACAAGAGCTGGTGAAGATAATCTTTATTGAAGCGAGCGAGAAGACAGTACAAGGATAAGTGACAGAAGAGAGGCTGTCTGGGGGCCGAGGGTACCCTCAGTGGGCCTCCTCTTTAAGCAACACTGTGAGGAGGGAGGAGAGGGGAAAGTGTTGGCAGCTCCATCACAGCTGGAGTCCCATTCAAGGGTCTTAAGGCGAAACATCTTTATTGCAAAACACTGTACAGTCCATGCATCAAATGCACGTAAACTTGCATCTCCACTAGGGCTCCTGAAATTCCCCAGGGGGTGCATATGCCATACGGTGGTCAGTGCAACAAGGGGAGGTGACATCATGCTCTTCCTACACCTGGTATTCCTCAGGCGTTCATTTAGTCCCCACACAGGCTCAGACAAAAGTTTGACAGCTGGCTTTGTTGCTCTAAATAGAGGCAAGCTGGAAACTGTCAAAGAAGGTGAGTTTTCAGAAAGACCAGAGGAGTTGAAATTCGAGCCAAGCAAACCACAGCATGCTACAGGTAAGTCCTGAATTGCAAGTCTTCTGCTATTCCCAAATAAACTCATCTTTTTTGACAATTTTGGGCTTGCCTTTTTATTTAGGTGACATTCCTTGGCATCAGAAGTGGGACCTGAAGGAAAAGACCCCCAAAGGATGAAGACCCTCGGAATGGAGCCTTTTGTGCTCGCCGTTTCTGGGAGTCTCCATCACTTCTGGTTTGGTGAGTCTGCTCTCGGGTTCTGAGCTCCCTCCCTTTGCTTGAGCTCTCTGACTTTATCCAGGACCCAATGCTTCACTCTTTCTGTGTAAGGGTTCATCCTTTTTGATGAGTACTTGTTTGTTTTCTTGGCAGAAGTGCACTGAATTTTGGTATCATTACTTTGGAATTCTTGAGAGCAAAAATTAAAAATAATAGCAGTGGGCGTGGGTCAAGCAATTAAATCTACCTTCTTATGAGAGACTTTGGTCTCCAAAGCAAAAGATTCTGTGAGAGGATAAGTTGGTCAGGCACAGGCCAGACTGACATTAGGATGCCTGCCAGCTGCCAGGAAATTTTCTGTATGGCAGGGGACACCTGGTCATGGGTGGGACAAGTAGGGCAAAGGCTGTCAGCCAGGAGGAAAATGTCCCATGAAAGGCACACTGTCACTATAAGACAAAACACAACTCCCAACCCAGAAAGCGCCCCCTTCAGGCTATTTGGAATTTTTTCTTTCGCTCTTAAAACCTGTGAGAAATGAGAATCCAGTCATGTAATGCTCTAAGAGTGGTTCTTATTTGGGGACCCCGGCCAACTTTATGTTAAAAACCAAAAATTATAGTTCCACTTCATGTGTATTTTTGACTAAATGGACCAACCTCACTAAAGATAATTTAGAACCTCAATGGCCATGATGCAAAACTCTCAATCTCCCCTAACTTGTCCTCCTCCAGACTATACGACAAGACCAGGTAATAGAACTAAAGAGCCCGAATGGAACGGCTATTTTAATGGGTACCTAGAGGCTTCTAAACATTCAGGGTTCTAAAACTGTCTCTTTACAAAATACTAAGTTAATTGAAGCAAATAACTGAAAGATTTACAAGCATCTGGGGCCTCTTCCTCAGCCTCACCAGCCGTGGCTCCCCTAACCCTTGACTCTACCTCCTATTTTTGCCCTATTCTAACCCCCTTCCTTTATCTGAATGTCCTTCTTTAGTGTTAAAACCTTACCAACTAAGCCTATTAAAACTCCCTTTTAAAATTACGCTTTTCTGAGGATCCTGCTAAACCACTGATTTCTTACATCCTGGGGACCAAAGCTGAAAAGGCTGGAGTAAACGATTTTCCCAAGGTAATCGAGGGTCCTCATAGATTTGTTGAAGAATTCAATATTATAATTCAGACTCAACAACCAGGCTTCTCGGCTCTTTGTCAGTTAGTCCACGTGCTTGCTGGAGAACACTTAATCAAATGATTTGCAGTGGAAGGCTCAATCAGTGGTGTCTGAAGCTCACGGTCCTCGCTCAGGAACCCAGAGCAACATCCAGGAGAGAACAGGTAGTCAGCACGCAGCAGCCCGCGGCCAAGTGCATGTCACTAATGTGAAAGAAAAGGTTTGGCTCATTTAAAAAGTTTTTTTCCCCCCCAGAAAAAACAATTATAGCAAAATCCTTAAAATCCTTAATGGAGAACAAGAGCATATACAGCCACAACCGTGGTATTCTCACCGTCACCCACAGGAGCATGTGTTGTGGGCCCTGTGACCCCCACATGAGCAGATCTGGGCTTCGGTCAAGCCCAGTTTGAGTCTTAGGAGTCCATCCTGGAATACATTCATGAAGCTTCATTTTCTTCTCCCAAAGAAGTCTGGGCTTCAAAGCCTCACGCATTAGCATCTTTGTCTCAGACCCAGATGGGGAGTCGTTTCTGAGCAGACACCTGCGCCCCTCAGGCACAGCTAAGGGAGGCGGAAAGGCCTTTCTACATGGGCCTGTAGGGTGCTGGACGGGCACCTGTCATCAAGTCCCCAGGAGGTGGGCAGGTGCTTCTGAGGCTGAATGTCAGAGTCAGGGCCCTTGCCCTGCCTTAAAAGTAGTGGGTACGGAACTTCAGAAGCAGGTTAAGGAGCATGTTTAAGGAATGGCAAACGAGAATGTTTCCGTTTCAGGGGCAGCTGGCAGATGGCACTCCAGATATGTTACAGCCTCTGCCACGAGGAGTAGTTGGCGGCTTCTTAAGTTAAAGCGAGGCTGAAGGCCCCACGGCTTTATCCAGAGTCACAATCATGATTCGGGAAATTTCACTTCTTCTTTTTGTATGCTGCCATCTGAGGCTGCTGAGTCTAACTTCTCAGCCTCAGGAAGCCAGGGGCCACCTCTGTCAGTCTCAGGAGAAGAGCAGCATGAGTCTGTGGGGCCTCTAGGGAAGGACTCTGGCCTTGACCTCCAGACTTTGCTCCCTGGGACCATCTGCACCCACCCCTGGAGTCAGAAGATGACAGCCTCATTCTGCACGGATGACTGATGGCCAAGTCCTGGGTCCATGTCATGGCCACTGGGCAGGCAGGCAGGTAGGCCCAGACAGGAGGCTTCGGAGACACTGAATATCTTTGGTAGGGCAGCCCCCAAACTGGGTTCCCTTCAGTGCTCAGAGAAATCAGCAAAATGATGCCAGGCAGAAGTGCTAAGGATGGGGTTGCTGCAACCTAACGTGCAAAGGTCGGTACCTGGGATGATTCCATGCTGTCCCTAATAGTGCAGACCACCCGCACTCCTGATTCACAGAGCTGAGTCCTTAGAGCTGGACTTCTGATCTTGCTTGTCAATTTTTAGGTCGTGATTCATCTCTACAGAGCATCACCAGGGCTAGCCCCACTGCCTACGAGAGGCTGCCTCTCTTTCCTTTGTCTGTCACCACTGAAAGAAGCCCTAGCATAGGAATGATCTGACCCCAAGTGACTATGAGGCAGTGGAATGTCCCTGAGCACCCTGGCATAGGGACGTGGGTGACCCGCAGGCATTTCTATGACCATCGTTCTGAGCTCGGACCTGCCCCGCAGATCACAGCTGCGCGGCCACGCTTCTCTATCACCATACAGAGACAGCCGGAAAAGCCACTGCCTCATTCTCTTTTTCCAGCTTTTGAAGCAAGTACAATCATGGCCCTGCAATCTTTTCACGGTTTCTCTTGAAGTCCTACTGACTCTTGTAGGAAGAAGATGAAGAGATTAGCTTTAAAGTAAGGCCATGCCTGGCTCCCAAGTGTCCTAGAATGACCCCATGCAGTGGACAAAGTACAAACTTCTGAAGGACAATCCCAATGAGAATTATAAACATAACATTAGCTACAATCATTTTTCTGAGGTTGTGTGTGTATGTGTGTGTGTGTGTATGTTTCTGGGTGTCTGCTTTGCTAATAAAGCAACTCTGGGCTCATCACCCTTCCTGCCGATGCTCCTTACCCTGAGGAATGCCACAGGAACATGTGAGGAAGAGGCTGAGACGGAAAAGAAGCAGAAGGGCCTGTGCAAGAGGCCAGTGGCATGGAGCGAGGCCAGAGATTCATCCGGGGCCTCCAGAGCCCTCCCTGCAGGCCATCCCACAGAAGCAGGCTGCGGAGGATCTCCGAATCCCAAGGGCCCCTCTCCAGCTCTTCCACTGGGCTCAGCTCCTTGGGCAGAGGAGGCCTGAGGAGTCCTGGCTCTCGGTGTCCATGGGAGGGACCCACAGCGCCTCAGCTGCTGTTTGGCCCTTAACCATTACAGGCGGCAAGGTGACAGGCTCAACCCTCCCTCTCAAGTTTCCCTTGTCCTAAGCTTGATAACAAATGACGACTGTAGGAAAATATACGGTGACGTCAGATGCAGGCTATACAAGGACAGGGAATGCTGGGAGATCCCTGTTGCCGAGGCCACCTTTGGGGGTCTTGGCGGAGGAGCCCCGCAGGGTATATACATGAGGGGTTCTCAGTGCTCCCCCACCAATCCCCAAATGGCTGCTGCTCTTTTCTGCTAGTTTTCATCTTTTACAAATATCACGACAGTAAAAAATTAAAAATGAAGGGAACTACCCTTTAGACAGCATGCCCCCTCTTCCAAAATTGTGCAAAGACAGTTCGGATGCAGCTGCCATCTTGCAGGGGGATGGCACGCTCCTCTTCCCGTATCTTTTCCCAGACAGGGAAAAAGAGATCGTGTGCCTAAGCGACTGGTCCCACTTTGATTTTGTCAGGAAAAGCCTACTTTTAAAGTTGTTGGTCATGTAGGTGTGTGTGGTGGGAGCGGCGTCCAGGGCAGGGTGGTCAGTTTTGTCTTTGACTTTTTTTTTTTTTAATGGACCTCTCAGCTTGCTCCAAAAATCTCTCTCTCTGATTCTGGGGACTGGGGCCTCGATATTTCAAACAACTCCTGAGGAGACTGAGACGACCTTCTGGAAGTTAATATCCTGAGTATCTCAGACAGCTGCTTCTCGATATTTGTCATTTTGGTGTTCAAGGCCTTGATGTCCTCCTTCAGCTCGTGTTTCACCTCCAGGACCGTGGCCTGCAGCGTCTGCTCGGGGATGGGGTAGAAAGAATGCTTGACCTCCGCCAAGATGGGGCTCCGGTCCTGGGGGCTCCTGGCCTCCCCGACGCTGTCCAGCCGCAGGTCGCTTTTGGTGATGCCACTGTCGCACGAGTCTGTCTTCTTCAGTGTGGCCTCCCCTGACGCCTTGGTCCTCTCGGGGAGTGTCTCCATGGACTCGGCCTTGGACACCTTGTTCCAGTCCTCGCCCTTCCCACAAGCATCTTTGAAGCGGGCCCAGCCTTTGCGCTTGGCGCAGTCGCCCCCGCTCGCCTTGGGGCCCAGGCACTCGGACCCGGGTGCGTGCAGCTTGGCGTGGTCCGACACCGCCGCGGGGCAGGCCGCCGGGAAGGACACGGGCGTGGCGGGGCTCTCGCGGACCGTGACCACGCTGGCCTTCACGAGGCCGTGGCTGGCCGTGGCGTGCTCGGCGAGGATGCTGCCCTTCTCCACGTCCAGGTCGTCCAGGTCCCGCACGCCCCTCTCGGCCGCCAGCCGGGCCTCTTTCTGCTGCCGGAACCTCTGGAAGAGCCGGCGGACGGGGTGATCCGGGGGCAAGATCAGGGGCGCCTCGTTCTTCCGCTTCCTGCGCTCCTCCTCTTCCCGCTTCACGTCGCTGATCTTCCGGAAGACGATCTGGGGTGAGACAGAGCGACAGGCTGTGTTAATGGGCCCCAGGTCCCTCTGCCGGGCATAGCTCTGGGCTGCCCGGCCCCGGCCCCAGGGTCTGAGGGTCACGTCCGTTCCCACCCCTGCAAGGCCCCCTGGGGCTTTTCTCAGTGACTGTCATCACTGCCTTTTCTTGACACTCTTCTCAGCTTTCCAACAGCAAGAAAGACTCTTCAAGAGAAATAAACCCCCAGCCTCTCCACCCCCACACGCCAGGAGCCTGGAGGTACCTGGTCTTGGCCTCCCAGCTGGAGCCCCCTCTCCCCGTCCCTGCTGCAGTGCAGCATCACCTGGCCAGCTTTTCAAAGGTCATTTTTCTGACCCCACCTCAGACCTACAGGATCAGAATCTCCAGACAGGAAGCCCTTGACTGTTACTTAAGAAGCTCTCCAGATGATATGATGCATAAAAGTTTGAGCACCTCTGGTCTCAACCACCCTCCAGGGCAAGAAAGTTCAGCCAAGTCCCCAGGCGGGGCTACCACTCCAACTGCCATTGCCATGTGCAGACCTGGACCCTAAGTGAATGCGTTTAGCTGTGAGGAGTTAGAGCTGGTCTCACACACAAGCCCTCCTTGTCTTCAAGGAGCTACTAGGAAAGAAAGGCCCGTGATTTTGCACATGAGCTTGCCCTAACAATAACAAACACTGGACAGCGCTCTGCAGTTTGTAAGGGAGTTTAACGTTATTTCATATGTTCCTTATAATAGCACTATCAAGGTCACTGGGGCACATATTATCTCCAGTTTAGAGAAGTGGAAAGCAAGGCTCAGAGTAGTTAAATGTCACATAACAGATATGTTTCTATAGGGAGCTTATACCCAAGCCATTAAATCCCAGATCCATTAGATGCCCAGTAGGTACCCCCTGACGATGACAATGCTTCACGCAGAGGATGGACAGACAGCAATACAGTCTCATGCTCTGCGTGCAGAGTAAGCTACATATTATAGAGCTTTCTCCTGGGCGGACATCTGATTATGGGAGAGCCCTGTCATTTTTGGCTTATATTGTATGTGGCAGTTACTCTCAGGGATATGTTTGACTCATCCCATATCTGAACTTGCAGGAAGCAACCTGTAGTAGGTCATCTTTTTTTTTTTTTTTTTAATGTAAATTGCTGGTTTGAAGACCAGAGGTATTGAGCTCAATGGGGAGTACTGGAGAGGACTGTGGACAGTAGTAGTTTTCTGTCACCACAATCAGGAAACCCCTGTGCCCTGGGCAGATAGCCTCAGACCAACCCTGAATTGGTCCCAAGGACCTGCCACAGGACCTCAGTTGTTGGGGAGACACATGTGGTGGCATGCCAGGAGGATGGGTCTTGGGTTCAGAAATTGTCTCAGCTCAGCCACTTAGCTGTGTGCCCTCAGACAGGTATCTTAACTTCTTAGTCTCAATTTCCCCCTTACAAAGTAGTTAGAAATCCCTACTTTTCTGACCTGGGGTAAAGCAGCACAAGATTGCTTATGCAAAAGCACTGGCCCACTGCAGATGCTTAAAATGAATTCTCCTGCTGACATAAAAAAGGCAGAAGCCTTGAAAGGACATTTTGTTAACCTCTGGGTGCAGATGATATATAACGACATAACTCACCCTAGCTTCTCCAGAAAGTCCACAGCCCAGAGCTTTCTGATGGCACCACCTGGGTTCTCAGATATGATTGACAAGACAGTCACTTTAGAGTGCCAATAAATACAGAAGAATCCAACATTGAATTGCTTGATGCCAGCAATCAATCAGTAAGTCGCTGGCAGACTGAAGGCTCGCACCTGTCATTTATCTTCTCCATCAAAGCTCCTGTCACTGGATGACTTTACACTTGGGTCAGTAACAGGTGGGTGGGGTGGAGCTGCCACTCCTCTTGCCACCTGGTTAAATCTTCAAGGCCCCGTTACTTGGTTCCCAGTGAGAGGGTGGCTTTCTGACCTCCACTGGGCAGTATTTCTCTAATTCCTGCCCTGCCCAGCTGTGAATTTATAACCCTGCCTCTGCTGGGCACCATCAGCCCCATCCAATCTGCTCCTGTAGTCTAGCCTCTCAGTTGGCAGTCTCCCACCTCCATGCCGCTCATGCGGTTCTCTGTTCTGGGAAAGGCCCCTGTTCTCCACCAGGCATCCAAATCTTCCTCACCCCAAGGCTCCACTCAAACAGCACCTCTGCCAGAACGCCTTCCCTGATTTCATGGAGCTCTGAGTTATCCTCCCAACTCTAATAGACATTGCTGCATTCACACCAGACTTCCTCTCTAATCCCACTCTATCTCGTGTCCATTTATAGTAGAGATACAAAATATCACCCCCTGGCCCTTAGAGAAGAGAGGAGAGATGAAGAAGGGGCCAAAGAAGGGAGGTAAGACAGGGGAGGAATGAGAAAAATGGGAGGAAAGGAGAAAGTAATGTAGGGAGGAGTCAAGAGAACAAATATGTTAATCAAGCCACATTCAGAGAGGGCAAAGTGCTGATCAGCCCTGCAGCCAGGCCAGGAGGACACCTCCAGAACAAAGGAGGATTTCTGCTGGGATTGTTAAGGACCCTTTCCTCACACCTGTGAAGGGGCAACAGGAACCAGGAGTCATCCCCTCTGGCTGAATCCATGGGGAACCTAAGGATTAAAGGCTGGGAAGTCCCAGCGGGCCTTTCACTCTGCATATTCTTACCTTTTCACATTTCATATTCTTCATATCAAAGGAAATGGGAATTAAAGAATGACATATAAACTGAATCCCCTGAACACTCAGGGTCCCTCTCAGTGCCTTTACTGTCTCTCATTGTCCCACTCACTCACTCTGTTGGGTGTGATCTCTTTCCTAATGAAATTTCCTTTTGTCTTTAACTTTGACGCATGTTGAATTCTTTCTTCACTCTCAGCCAAAGGACCCTCCTCTTTTCTTGGTGCAGGGCTTGGTCTCCCATCACATGCGGAGATTTGCCCTGATGACTGAATGAGAATGTGCATGTGCGCGAAAGAGATGGTGGCTTTTAGAGCTGATTCTGGTTCCTGCCCTTTATTCTGTGAGACATCCGATTCTTAAAGGTATTCCCGCCTTTTTCTAAATGTGCTAGTATGAGTGGAGTTCTGTGCTTTGTAAGCAACAATTCTCAAAGATACGAGTTATTTACATCTTTACTTTATTCTCCCTGAAAGCTCCCTGAGGGCCTAGCACAGTACTTTGCATGTCACATTGAATGTTTTACTTTAAAACAAATTATTATCTACCCTAAGAGAGCAGGGATTGTCGTTAGAAAATGCCTGGTACCTAAGGGATTCTCAATAAATATTTGTGAACTAGAATAACTGAATGAATAACATATAGATATGAACGAATGAATCAATGGGAGAATGCCTTCATCCTGGAAAGATGAAATCACAGAGATCATAATCAACATTATAAAAGGAAGGGATTCGCTCAGAATACACAGAGTCCCCTTACCAGTTACCAGAGGTCAGGTGCAGTCCTTGAGACTATATCTCTTCAGATATTGAGGAGTCAACACAAAACTTATCCCAAGAGGTTGGACAGTGCAGCACACCTGTAGGTTAACAAAGGCTTAACATGCACTTGTAGTGGACACTTATAAGGGGAACTGGTGGCTCCTCCTTGAAGAGCCAGACATGCTCTTTGACCAAATGCCCAGTGGGTCAGAATCCTGGCCTGGGGCGGGTGCGGGGAGGGAGAAGGTTGGCCTGCTCAGATGCTGTGGCCATGTCATGGAGGGCAGCTCATGGGCTGGGGCTCTTCTCTGGAAGAGACTTGTGTGACTGGGTCTCTGCCGACTCTTCTGAAGCCTTGCCTCTTGGCCTTTCCACTGTATCAGCCCAGCCTGCCCTGGGGCACCCTGTGTGCCAAAGGCAGCCCCGCCTGCATGCCACTGGCTCATTCAATGGGCAGGTGAACCAGGGCAGAGCTTGCTGCCCCACAGAAGTGCCTGAGTCCTTTGAAAACCAGAGTAAGACCAGAAGACCCAGAGTTGATATAGTCTGATGGCTTTGCCGATCTGGGGTCTAGTGCTTTGCTTACTAATTTCAGCTGCTTTTTGGAGAAGTTAGTCATGGACTCTTGGCCTGAGATGCAGCAACGACCATGCATTTGGCCAAGGGTTTTAGATCTCATTGGGGAGAGGTAGCACACGACCCACAACGATGAGATCAGTAATGCCACCACCAGCCACAGCAGCTCTCGCCTGCTCAGAGATGCTCCACAGTTCCCACGCAGGAGCATGCCCAAGGAATGAGGGCCAGATCCCTAGCCCCTTCACCCAGGATGCTCTCTGCTCTCAGCGGTCTCTCGCCGGAGGCCTGGGGGAGACTGTTCAGCTTTTCCAAGTGTTAACAGTGGTGTGAGGGGGAAAAGTTTTAAAATAAATTTGAGCAATGTTAGACATGACAGTGTTAGATCGGTTGCTTTACTGCAGGACTTCTCAGAGCCTTGATATGCTAATGTGCTTTAGAATGTCTACATGGAAAATACAGCAGGCAGCATTTCTTAAACACTTTCCCCCAGATTCTCTCTTTGCAAAAAGTGGTATTTCCCAAAACCCACCCTGGCAAACACTGAAATTACATCTGTGTGGGGGAATGGGATGCCCTCTGTACTTGTGCATAGCCCTGATGGATGGGAAGGCAGTTTCCTCCACGTTCCAGCGAAGTGGTGCCTCCTATTTCGAACCCTACCGCTGAGCCCCTGGACTATGGGGTGTGGGGTCTCCACTGCAAATGTCCTACCCTTCTAGTAGATCAGTAGACCTGAGTCAATCTGAACTCTGTGACATGACTGATGAAGGTATATCATCAACTCTCCTGCCTCCAGCCCATCAGCCGCTCTATACGCTCCATCCTTACTAATTTCAGGTCCTGAAAAAAAGCCCTGTTCACTCCGCCCGAAGATCCCTTCAATCTCGTCTCCTGCCCCATCCCTTCAACCAGACTCCTACTTGACCTTCAGGATTCATCTTAGGAATGATCTACTCCAATGAGTTTCCCTGACTCTCCCCCACCCCTTGGGTGGCATCAAGCCTGGACGGCCTCATGTACCTTCATCACAGGTCACAGCAACCATCGTTGAGAAGGAGCATTGTGCTCCTTTTTCTTTTCCTTTAGGCAGTAGCTCGTTGAAGGCAAGCACACTGCTTTATTCAGTTACCGTTTTATTTCTCTCTGGCATATATAGTGCTCAATCAATGGTCAGTGAATTAATAACTATGCCAGTGAATAAATTATGGCCATCCCCCTGTTTGTGAGGGCCGTGCCAGGGTGAAAGAAGTGAGATGCATGACCCTGCGTGTATGCGCACGCACACACGCGCACACACACATGCCACACACACACACACACACACACACACACACACACACACACACACGCATGCACCTGTCTCTGATGTTTGTGGCCTAGTGGAGAGAGGGAAAAAGAGATCTCAGGTGAACTTCTCTATGCACGACACGTATGGTCCCGAAGGGCACTGTATAAATAAAACCCTAAAGCACTTCCATTTTCACTCACCTTCATTTCGGACTGACCTAATACTGATTTCATCATCTCTGCCTGACTAATTTTAATTTTTCCAATCTCTTACATGAGCTCAGAGAGCTGATATTTAGAAGCAGCCCTGAGATGAACCTTTTTGCAATGCTCTTAAATTTTGCTTTTCTATAAACTTGGATTTTCCTGTGGAGGGCAATCCGATGTCACAGGACAAGCCTGGACGGGGACTCTGAAGACAAGACTGCTCGCTTCGGCCCTGCCACCCCGCAAGGCTGGGTGCTGAGCGAGCCGCCCCTCACGCCTGCCCTCAGCCCGCGGACGGCCTCCCCGTCAGAGCAGTGCCGGGTTTCCTTTTTCTGCTTCCCTGTTTTATTTACTGAGCTTCGTTATAAGAGTTCATTCTGGGAAAGGAGTCCACGGTCCAAAAAATCATTTTTAAAACCACTGGATGAGGTGACCTCTAAAGTCCTTTCGAGAATGAACAATTAATGATGATAATAACACAGTACTTTGTATTGTGTTTTACAACTCACTCCACTTATTCAAGTGCATTATCTCATTTAAACCAAAATTCCCAGAAGCTGTGCAGGGGCCTCCTCCACGATGTGACAACTGAGGAGACTGGGCTTAGCTGCTCAAGGTCACAAGGCTAGGGAGAAGCAGAACTTCTGGGTGTGGACCAGTGCTCTTGCCTTCTTGACTCTTTTCTTCACATTGGCGACCTGTAGATGGGCGCCACATGAACAGAGAGGTGCTGGGGGTCTGTCTGGGGAGGTCGTTAGCTGGGGCCCCCTCATCACTCACTGGAGAGGCCCAGCCTTGGAGACAGGCTCACGCAGGTCCAGGTACCACAGAAGGGATGAGTCTGATCCTTCCTGGCCAGCCAGGGTCCTAGGAGCCAGACCACAGCCAGGCCTGACATGTTGGGTGTGCGAAGCCCACACAGAATGCTAAACGGCTCATGACTTACTGGAATGTGGGGAGACAGAGGATGCCCCGGGCAGAGGGGCTGCTACACCTCACTCATCCATCTCCCATCCTCACCAAGCAGTGGCCCTGAGCCTGGGAGGCCTTTAATAAATGGTTGTTGAGTTGAACTGAATTGACACCCAACTCCTCAGGCCGCAGGGCTTTCTGAGCAGCTATTTTCAAGTTTGTCTGGAAAACGCAATCCCCCCAGGGATCTATCTGAGGTGAGTCAGAATAATTGACCACTTCTTCCGGGTTGCATTTAAGGAAGGCCTGACCCAGAGCCCCACCAAGGCCAGGCCAAGGGGAGCAGGAGTCCCCTTAGGGTCACTGAGCAAGAGGGTCCCAGCAGCACGTGGAGGCAAAGAGAGCTCCGAGAGGAGAATGGGCTGCCCAGAGCCCCGACAGCACCGCGGATGGGAGCCTGGCTGCTTAAAAGAGCTCAGGTCAAGGAGTAAAAATAATACATAATGTCCATTCTCGGTGGTTTGCATAAATGAACAGAGGCTGAGGTATGAATCATAGAAAACCACAGATAAACTAAAAGGGATTTATTTGGGTTTTTATTGGACTCAGGCACATGTCCCGAATCTGAAACACACAGAGAGCAGCAGAAAGAACACAGGCTTGGAGTGGCCCCACCTCTGCCGGTGAATGGCCACTGTGTGACCTTGGGCAAGTCACGTCCTTCCTTGGCTAGACCAGAGCAAGCGTTCTCAGATCTGGCTGTACTTCAGAACCAGCCGGAGAGGTCGTTATCTACTGAGTGAGACGTCCCTGTGGCGAGGTCAGAAACTGGCATTGGCCAGCAGCTCCCAGGGGACTCTGACGCGGGTGGCCTGACCCAGATCCGCTGACCGGGAACCAGAACCCCTGCGCTGATGGCTGGTGTCATCACCGCTGTCCTCTGTGGGGTGCACAGGCTCACGTGTGAGTGAGGCCACGTACTATTGAGCCAGTGGGAAGGAGGAGGGATTATTAAGGGAGATGGGGGAATGACTCCAAAGAGCCAGTGGCCCCTAAAGGGTGACTGGAAGGTGACTGGTTGACCCTGCAGTCACTGTTGGTTCCTTCCTTTGCTGTCTGCAATGGAGGACACAAATCCAAGCAAACACTAATTGAGCACCTACTGCACACAGGGCATACACACATTGCCGTTCCGTGATTGGAGAAGGCCATGCCTCTTTTCCTTTAAAGTTGAGGCCTCCCTCTGCTGGCACTGACTCAAGCCACTGTGAGGGACAGAGCAGCATCAGTGTCCCTATGGATGCAGGACCCCAATGTCCCTACAGGCCTTGGTGCTGTTGTCTTCCTCACAGTTTGCACACCTGCCAGCCTCCTCCACCAGTAGCCCTTCCTGTTATTACGGCAAAGCATAAAACATAGAGATTAACAAACTGGGCCACTAAAGAGACTGAAACATGCAAAAACAAACAGGAGATGAACCGATAAGATAAGGCAGTTGGTTGGGTTTTGCTTTTTGAAAAGGCCACGTCTTAACCTCTTAGAATGGCCATTTCTGTTGATGATGGAATCAAACGCTACACATTTTTCTCTCAATGGCATCATGGACATGTGGACCACCCAGAACATGGGAGACTAGAGCCTCAGGGAGGGGAAGGGGATCCTCGAGGGACCAAGGCCCATCCAGGTCAGTAATCACGCCTTGAGCTAAGACTATGTGCTGCCAGTACCGGAAGCTGGGAGGGAATAAGGTAGAGCCTGCCATCCAGAGAGAAAGACTGGCAAAATCCCGGCTCATGCTCAAGCCGCTAAGTGGGCCCAGGGTGGGCGGGAGTTGGTGGAGTGACAGACAGCACGAGCACAAGCTGGAAATCAGACCGACGTGGGATCATGGTCCCCAAGCCTCAGTTTCCTCACCTGTAAAAGCAGATAGCACTGCTGATTTTATAAGGCTGTCAGAAGGATTAAGCTTGGTAATTAATAATATCAGTAAACCTTTACGAAGACTGCTTGGCATTTAATTATTGCTGAATAAACACGTTATGCTTTGAGGGGCAACTTGAGATGATTCTAGGAGGACGAGCTGGAATCAGGTATAAAAGGTGAAAGATTTGGGCAAAGGTGCTCACACAGGGCACAGCACATATAATAACACCAAGGCAGAAATGCCACCCCATACAGAAAAATGTGTGTGTGGCAGCAGTCCCGATGGGAGGGGTGGACACTGATGGAGACCCTCCGATGTGCCAGGCACCGTCGTTAAATGTGGTGTCACCGCATGCCTTCCTTACAGCAGCCACAGCAGGTAGAAACAGTCACTATCCTCATTTTTCAAATAAAGAGACTGGAATCACAAAGGCTGACTGCCTGAGGCCACAAAGACAGTGGAGATAAGACTTGAACGCCAGCCACCTGCGTCCCTGCCCGGGCTCATGTTCTCAGCCGTTTTGCTAGGGGAAAATGCTTTGGTTTTAGGGAAAAGGACGAGTCTCTCTCAGTGTACGCTGATAACCTCCACCCCTGCCCTGTCACCCCCCCCCCCTTTGCTAGTTTCTCTCCCTGTCCGTCAGCAACTCACATAAAGAATCCAAGGACAGAACTGTGAAGCGGAGAGATCTGGTCAAGAGAACAGAGGCAAGCAGCCGACACTCTTGGAGCAGTTAGGGAGGGAAGACTCACTAGGTACGCTAGGCGGTGGCCCTTTATCCGTGGGGATGGGGGAGCGGCTTCATGTGTGAGCCAGACTGTGGTCAGGCAAGGAAGGGGCTGCGTGGCACACGAGCCGGGTGTTTTGGTTACTGGAAAAATGTCGCCTCCCTGGAGTGTGCTGAGGTTCCCAGCTCGCTCAGGGCACAGTACTGGGTAGGAGCCGCGGGAATGCAGAGGTCCCCGTGGACTTTATCCAGGAAGAATCTAGAGGCTAGAGACATCCTGCTCTTAGGTGACCTGGTCCAGTGGCTCTCAGAGTGCTGCCCACGGGCTGGTCCCTCCACCACCATGCAACATCTGCACGTTCTCCTGGCATTGATGCAGAGTGACCTGGTCAGACCCTTAGCGACTTCCCCCGAGGACTGGCAGCGTCTCATTTACTCGCCTGAGTCCTCAGCTGAGAGGGGCAGATCATCAAGGTCTTCTGCTGACAGCCAGACCTGGGGCCTGAAAGATTCCTACAGATGCACCTGTTCCTCTGTCTTGAGGAAGATCAAACCCTTTTCAGTGCTGCCAGGAAAGAGATGTGTCCCTTGTCTGCCACTTGGGGACAAGATGGCACTGTTGCATCGAAGCTGCTGGCCTCTGGCATTTTGCTAGGGTCTGATCTGTCACTCTCCTCCTTGCTTTGTGCTCCCTCAGGGAAACGGATTGAATTGTGGACACCAAAAGATGGGTCCACCGGAACCTCAAATGAGACCTTATTTAGAAAAAGGGTTTTTGCAGATGTAATGTGGTAAGGGTTTTGAGATGCGAGCATTCTGCATTAGGGTAGGTCCTCAATCCAAAGATGAGTGTCCTTACAGGAGACAGGAAAGAGAAGACAGGACAGACAGAGGAAAGGCCGCGTGAAGATGGAGGTAGGTACTGGAGTTATGCAGCTACCAGCCAAGCATCACCCAGGGTTTCTGACGGCAACCAGAAGCTAGGGGAGAGGCGTGGCACGGACTCCCTCAGAGGTTCTCGCAGAAACCAGCCCTACAGATGCCTTGATTTCAAACTTCTAGCCTCTGTGAGAGAATAAGTCCATATTGCTTCAAGCTGCCCGGTTTGTGGTACTTTGTTACGGAAGCCACAGGCATCCCGCACTTGGTTCCTTCACCGCTGTTGCTGCTGCTGCTGCCTGGCCGCCGAGCGTGGCCCTCGCCGAGCCCTGCCCTTTGCTCTGTCCTCACAGGGCCCTTCTGCTCGGGGCTCACCTCACCTTCCTGCAGCTGAGAGCCCGCAGGGATGCTGACGCGTCCTCGGGGAGCCACCCACCCCGTGTGCGGGCACAGACCCTGAGGGTGTTTCCTGGCCCCTCTAAGCTTTATCGTTGTATCTCCAAATACCTGCTTCCAGCCTTGGTAGTGATGCCAGGGAAGGTCGTGAGTGAGGAGCCCCTCCCTCCCCTCACTTTTATTAATCGACGCTGCCTTCCCTACCAGCCCCAACAGATACAACGCGAAACTCCCCATGCTGGGCGTGGCCACAGCAGCCTCCACTCTTCTGGCCAGGGCAGCCTCCTTCCCACCCCACCTTTTCTCAGCGTGGGCCAGCCGCCAGCCATGCAGGAGGAAATGGGGTCCCAGGAGGGCCCCCCTCTGTCAGAGATGCTCCGGGGCTGAGGCAGAGGGACCAGCATCCTGCCTCCAACACGCCCCGAATAAGCCTCCCTCTTTTGTAGGGAGGCTCTGATTGTGGCTTCTAAGTCACATTAACACTGTACTATCTCATTGTCCCCGGGAGAGGTTAAGTAAGTGGAAAGAGATCCATGCTGTGCAGAACTCAAACCCACCAAACACTTCTCCGAGGGAGTGTGCGGCTCACTCCCCTCCCCGCCCCCTTCGGCCTGGTACCCCTGCTCACTGTGGCTATGCAGAATTGGGGCCACGTTTCCTCTACCCTGGGCATAGTCTTCTGAACATGCCTTTTGCCTTCTGGCCTGAGATGGAGAAAAATGGAAAGTAGGGGAAGGAGCTGTTCTGGAGACAGCAGCAAGGAGAGCTCGTGAGAGGAGGGAGGGCACAGGGCGGGCACTGAAGGGTCAACGTCTCGCCACACCCACCCTGCACCCGAGCCACTCTGCAGGGCTTCTCCTCCCGCCCTCACCTGCGCCTGCACCCAGTGTGGCTAATGCCACCCAGCCCCTCATCGAAGGACCAGACTGAGCGCTCTGAACACACCAGTGACTCACTCCTCGCAACCCCCACCCCCCCGCCCCCCGGAGGTGGACACAGAAGCTGTTAGCCCAGGTGAGTCAGCCCCTGATGTTCTCTGCGGTTTGTACTTCTTAGCGCCAAAAGAGCACATTAGTTAGAGAAAGACTCATCCGTCCCCAACATCTTCTGCTGGGTTGCATTCTCTTAATTTTTTTTCTGGATTAAAGAATCTGCTACAAAGTCTATATTTGCATAGTTTTAATCCACTCTTTAAAAATAGTGGTTTTCTGCCAAAATAGACACACCACTGAGCACTCTGACGACTTGTACATTACTTGAGAGTTGGCTCTGACATCGCCGTCGCTGCCCTTACTGATCCGAGCCACCCGTCCGTGGCATGTGATTGGATCGCTGTGACACTCATCACTTCAGCCGGCAGATTATGCCAACCCACGCACAAAACCCCGAGCAAATGATACTTTGATTCCTGCAACGGGCTAGTTTTGAAAAATGATGGTTATAACAATGTTCTTGTTTGGATTATTCTAGGGGTTGACTCACCCCAATAAACAATTTTCTGCTGTACTGTAAAAATCCCCATTTCTCATATTAGGATGCTGAATTTCAGAGCCATCAAACACATGAGTTCAAGCGGGGTGCCTTCTGCACCGACTCCTCAGGGTGCAGGCGCTCGGCTGCCAAGAGAACTTGCCAGTTCTGCACTCCCGGAGAAAATGTTCACTGTCACCCCACTCACATCTAGGCTACAGACGCATCTTCAGAACCGGTCTACACAGTGAGTCTCTCACACCCAAGAGTGGGTGCAGGTGAGAGAGGGCCTGGGAGGACCCCAGGGGGAGGGCCACTTCTCTCTCTGATGTGCACCCAAGCTCCTGTGCCCGCTCTCGAGCTGTCAGCACAGCAGCCCTGAGTGAAACGTGTGGGATCATCTGGAGAGCTAGGCCTGCTTGCCTCTGACCCCACGGGGGTGTTTCAGTTTTAGGGACAAGGTGGGGAGGAAGTGGGAGCTGGATTGGGAGCTGGACATGCTCAGGAGACAAGATGACTTGCCCAGTGCCAACGTCCCAGCCACACATAGGTGGCCCCTCAGCGGCTACACCAGCCCTCTCTCTCGCTCTGTGCTTCCCCTTGGGGCACCGGGCACTGCCGTTCCCCTTTCCCAGCCCCGAGTCCCATCCTGGGCAGAGGCCTGAGGTGCTGGATCAGAAGACAAAAATAGCTCTGCTGGGCCTCACATCACTTCTGTCTGTCCTGTGTGATCCTTCTGTTTGCAGGGCGTGTGTGGGCAGGGATGAGAGGCACACCCTATCCTCCAGGGTGGGGAGGGACCTAGCCAAGAAACCCTGGGGCCCCAGAGAAGAAAAAGGACCCATTCCTCTGACACCAGCCAGAGCCCAGGGAATCATCCCTGGAGCTGGGCGGGGCAGGCCCCACCCCTGGGCGGCCCCCACCCTTGGGCGACCCCCCCACCCCAGCCCTCGAGGACCTGCATGTCCAGGGCTTCCTTTCTTTGACCTAACCTGAGGTCCTCACTGTGCTTTTAAGCCTCGCGTTCCGACACTGTCCAAACCTCACTCCACAAGGAAACAGCTCCGATGAGCCATTCAAAAAGTCTCTATGCAGTGCCCACTGCATACGGAGGGATGGACGAGAGGTCCGAGAAGGTTCGTCCACACTTAAAGGAGCCTTCCCTTGGGAGCTGGTGGTCCAGGGGCCTCCCTGGCCTGCACGGACCTGGGACAGCCTCATCTCACTTAGGAACTGCGGAGAATAGAGCGTGGGGGAGGCCAGGGCCCTCCCAGCGTGTGCTTCTCCTCAGATTCTGGGACGGTTTAGACCCTGTGCACCTTCATCTTCCCAAGATCCGGAGCTGCCAGCCTCTTGTGACGCTGAGGCTGGATGAGGTGCCACTGCTCCGTCCCGTAGCGAGGACTGGGCCGTGGACCATGAATGACTCTACCCTGAGCCGTGGCTCTGCCCCTGTGCTGACCGATCATGACAGCCGCCTCTGCCTGTGTCATTAGCACCTTAGTTTCTTTCTCAGAGGCCTGTGAGGGCTACAGTCAAGATCTTAATTTTCTCTTGCTTCTCCTGACTACAAAGATGGAGCAGGGCGGGGGTCCCCTTCCTTCCTCCTCTCTGCTCAGCCTATCCCTGTCACTCAGAGGCTCTGTGGCTTCTCAAGCTTCCAGGGAACAGACTTCTCAGAGGCCTGTGCACGGGAGGAGGAGGCGGATTTTCACCCCAGTCTGTCTCAGAGATACTCTGTTTCTGGGTGAATCATGGACCAGCAGTGGCCTTGGGTGAAACGGGGTGCTCCACTGCTGGCCACTGGGCCCAGCGCTGAGCTTTCACCTACTTCGTCTTAGATCTCAAGCACAGGCCCATGAATCTGGAACTATCACTACCGCTTTATCGGAGGTGAGGGACTGTGTCTCAGCGGGGGTAAGCCCTTTGCTGATGACTGACTTACTCAGTCAATTAGCCCACAGAACTGTGACCAGGGCCTGAGGCAGCTGACACCCAAGCTCTCCCGTCAGGGCCGGGATCCCTGAAGATTCCAGAACAAAAGGCTGCGGGAAGGGAAGAGGCTCCTGCTTCTCCGCTTGGGAAGCTGTTCGGGGAAAGTCTTCAGGGTGGTGGGGAGCTGAGCACCTGGGGCCCGTAGGACTCTCCTGGCAGACTGAACACTAGGGGCAGGGGCAGGACTCAGCTCGCTTTGAGCTTGTCCTGGGCTAAGCACTGAACACCCTTAAGATCACGAGAAAGTATGACCAGCATCAATCACCCGGACCCAGTGCTGCCTCCTGCACGGGATCAGGCTCCAGGCTGGGGGCACTACGGAGCCAGTTCAGCCCTTAGGCATGTTCAGAAGCCTCTCCTGCAGCCCTGTAAGGCCCTTGTGCCAAGTGCAGACATAGACTGTTTATTTCAATCCCGGATTACTCCTTATTCCTAGGGAGCAAGTGCAAGAATTTGTCTCCCAAACTATCCATTCGTACCAAATCCCATGCTGCTTCTACTCACTGCCACGGCGGGAGGAGGGGTGCCCTCCTGGCCTGTGGGTCTGTGCTGGGCTCAGGGACCAGCTCTTCCATAAAAGGGCCCGGCCATGCAATCTGCCAAAGGCTCTTTTCCAAGGACCTTCTTCTTGCCCCCATGAGCCACTCCCCCACGCAAGGCAAGACTGTTTCTGGGAGAGTAGCCCGCATCAGCGCATCTGGGAAAGCGACATTTTAATTTTCAGGAAGCCGCTGATGCAGAATTAGGGGGCCTGTGGTGCATATCAAGTGGCTGCATTCCTTCTACCTCCATTATTCTGTATTTTTTTTTTTTTTCACATATCACTGCAAGCACGTGGTATAGGGGAAGTTTACGGATTGTATTTCTCTTCTTCTTTCCATAAACAGATGGAGGAGGTTGGCCCTAAACCCAGTACAGAACAGGAAGGCTGGTTTGTTGGACTGCAGAATCCGGCCTTTGGTTTTTCAACATTTCCCTGACAGAGTTTGTACTCTAGAAGCAAACTTTGGGCTTTTGAGTTGAGCCAGAAGCTGAACATCTGGACAATTTGTCCTTCTCGCCCCACACCTATACTCAGCCCGCAGACCTAAGGCAGGAGCGCCGCAGTATTCACGGGGGAGCGGAGGCGGGGGTGAGGGGGGCAGACGTGCTGCAAACTGGTCGGCTTGTCTGTTCTGACCACTGCAGCCTGCTGCCTCCCACGCTGACCCCGTGGGAAATCTCCAGGGAGCAAGGAAGGGGCCTGGGGGCTGCCTGCTCTCGCTCCTGGGGAACCAGCATTTGAGCAGGACAGCAGTCTTAAAAGAGGGATAGACAGAACAGGACAAGATGGAAAGAAAGTGGAAAAAAAAGGGAAGACGGCCTTGCAGAAGAGCCTCACAAGGAAGGGGAAATAAGAAGCAACAAGAGGAAGGACGGAGCAGAGGGGGCACAGAGGCCACAGAATGGCAGAGTAAGGAGCCCCTGGGCGCCCAAACCACGGAAAGGAGAAGAGAGGCCACACCCACGGCGGGAGCCCGAAAGCATCTGACAGTGATCGTGGCCCCTGGGTGCTCGTGCGCTCCCTGTGCATCGGGTGTTCTAAAGTGCTGAGAATACTTTGCATGCATCATTTCGGTGAATCTGAGCGACACCGTGGGTAGCTGCTACTGTCATCCCATCACACATACGCGGAAGCTGAGGCTGAGAGAAGGTACGCAAGGCATGAGGGGCGGAGCTCCGGCTTGTCGGGCATGGATGCCTACCGGCTGTAGCTCTTGCCTGTAGCCCCCGCCTGCCTTCTGGCCTGCAGCCCCCTCCAGGGGCCGTGGAGAGCGGCTCCTTCCTCCTTGATTCTCACAGAGCAGAACACAGGGACTCCCCACTTTTATTTGAAAACGGGTCTCACTCTCCTGCTCCCCATTCTCGCGTCCCAGTTCACTGCGCAACAGACCCACGTCCTCATGGAAGCTCCAGGCTCCAGGCTCCAGGCCGGATCTCTGCCTGAGCTCTCCCACTCTGCATTTCGAACTTCTCCTCCCCAAAGTGGGTCTCCCTTTGTGCCATTCTCTTCCTGGGTATCAGGAGCACGATGAGCCTCCTGGGGCCGGCCTGTGGGTTAAGAGCTAACATCTATAGGGCACTTGGCACCTCCTAAGGCTCAGTAAATGCAGTTTATGCCCCTCACTGCCTGGATGGAAGGTCTCACCTCCCTCACACTGAGAATGTGACCCTCATGTGTCACTGATGCGATGGGAGGGGCAGTCCGGCCCCCAGGGTCCACGGAGCTGTGTGGGGTGTGACCCGGGCATGGTGTGGGCAGGAAGCTGCCCGGACCCAGACTGGCAGAGGAGGACCTCTGCAATGTGAGTGTAAGAACCGCCGAGACGGAGCCCCACTCCGCAGAGAAGATGCTTCGAGAAGCTTCCAGAAGCTTCAGTAAGTCTTTGGGGGGAGGACTGGAGCCCCTCAGGCTTGAGTAGGCAGACCCCCAGGCAACAGGGGAAATCACTCCACATAATCAGAGGAGAAAAGTGCGAATCAGTGTCCGATGGGAGAAAGAAGAAGTAGACGCCTATGTCAAATACCCCATGTTTAATACAACTGTAATCTTTAAAAAAAATTTTTTTAAATTTAATTCCCCCCCACATCCACTTCCACCCCTGTCCTACAGATGTTGTCTCTCTTTTTTTTTTAAGGACTGGATCTGCAGGAGGGTCACCTCCTCCCATGCATTTGGGGGCTGGTGCATCCAGGGCGTGGCCTGTGGCTCCACCTGGGACACGAACCCAGGACCTTCTACATGTAAAGCAGACGTGCTAACCACTACACTATGGAGCCACCCAATGTGTTAACCACTACACCATGGAGCCACCCCTAATCTTTTAATTTTTAAAGAGACCACTAGAAGCCTTCTCTAATTCGAATCCAGAAGGTATAAAGACAATAAATTTGATTACAGTAAAAACAAACAAACAAGCAAAAAAAGCTCCTGCATGATGGAAGACAACATATACAAATTAAAAGACAAATGAGAAAATGGGAAAATGTTTGTGATTTAATCATGACAAAAACTAGCTTTTAGAAATTGATAAGAAAAAACCTCACCATTCCAATTTTTAGAAAAAGAATATGAGGAGAGGTCAAAGAAAAGAAAATTTAAGTGACTATTAAGCACATGAAAAAGGTGAACCTCACTCATAAGAGAAGTACAAATTTAAATTACACTTTGTGATAAAAAAAAAACAAAACTATACTTTGTTGATCAGGGTGTGGGGAAACAAGCATTCTCATACAATTCTGAAATGTTTTGTAAACATCTTCAAATATCGGTTTCCACATCTGTAAAATGGAGCAAATAATAGTGCCTACCAGCTTTCCAGGAGTATTATGAGGATTAAAAGAAACAGTGCATGTAAAGTGTCTGACACGTACATAGTAAACACTTAGTAAATGCTGCCCAGCAGTATTACTAACACACACTCGATCGAGTCATTATGTTTTTCCCCGGTGATGCTTCTACCAAAGACAAGAGGAAATGCTGCCTCCCTAACTCGCCTGTGAGGTCTCTGAGAACAGAGGTCATGTCCAGGCAGCACAGGGCACGTAGCACATCATTAAATGCCTGATTTAATGATCCATCCTTAGACTAAACCTGTCATCTCGGGCTTGTGCTCATGGTTTCTCATTTTGCTGTGACGGTTCAGCCCCAAAAGAGTAGGGCACAGGCCAGCAGGCTGGGTGCCAGTCAGGGGGTAGGTGTTCAGAGATGGTGCTCCAGGGCTGCAGTGCAGAGCACACCCCATCAGCAGACAGCCCAAGGAGAGACTGCCATCACTTTGGGATTGACAGTCACCGACAACCTAGCTGTCAGCATAAAGAAGCAACACCCAAGCAGGGAGAAGTGCCCTGGACCAAGGCACACACCATAACTTGGTCTCCCTAGATAAAAGTGTGGGGGAGGATTTTTGGTGCCACCTGAGAGCTTGTCTTAATGGCAGGGGCCCTTCCTGCCCCCCGCTGGGAAGTCGAAGGGAAGGGAGGGGTGGAGGAGCAGCACAGCATCTCGATGGGGCGCTCCTGACTTCCTGGCCGTTTCAATGTTGAGGTTATCATCCTCATTTCTAGTAACAATCTCCAAGCGGCAGAGATTAGAGACCCCAGGCGCCAGCACAGCCTTCCCGCCAGACTCACTCCCATTCCTCCTCCTTTGTTTCCAGGAGCCGGGGCTCCTCTGATAACAGAGGCAGAGGACCCCAGAGGATGCTGTTAGAATCAGAGGGACCTCAAGAGGTCACCTGCTCCCGTCCTGTGTCTTCTAAACCATTCAATGCAAGTGGCTGTTACATGTGGCATGATTAATGATATGTCAACTGACACATGTCCCTTGTTTGTGGTTGACAGAAAGCTGGCACGCACACTGTCTCCTTTGGGGCTGGCAGTGGCTCTGCAGTGTATATAGGGCAAGTACTCTCGTTTTATACAGATGAGGAGACAGCCTGAGAGAAGCAAGGTCCCGGGTTCTTCCAACCCTAAATGCTGTTCTCTTTCTCAAACGTCCATAGAGTCAGTTCTGTATTTAATTCTCCAATGGTCAATGACGTGTGCACATATGTGCATGCACACACACAGATTTTATCTGCTTTTATTTAAACCCAGTTCTACCTGCTCTTCCTCCACAGACATGGAGATCAGCTGGTCAGTGCCCTTTTCTCCTATACCTACTTTGCAACATCAAGGACAGCAAATGACTCAAGCTCTCTTTGCCAGGTTGCAAACTCAAGCTCTGCTTCCCACCCCGGCCAGCAGGGTTCTGTGGGGTTAAAGTGTTTGGAGGGGCTTGGTCTGAGACTTCCCAGGCAAGAACGAGGGGATTCAGAAGGCGGGGAGGCAGCGCAGTGTGTGCTCTGAAAATGGGAATTTATTTTATCTGCATTGAGAATCTTGGAGAAAGCCAGAGACTTTATCTCTGCCTCCCCGCTCCCCGACCTCCCTGCCAGGCCAAGGTAGAGAGACGGTAGAAAGTACCTGCTGGAAAGTACCTGGAAACAGCCAGGACCTGCGAGCCTCTCCAGGGGAAAGGGAAGGTCAGCTCGGGCCCTCAGTGAAATCCCCCTTCTCAGTCTTCAGATCTGACTCTCCTGCAGTCTGCACAGACTTTCATCTGCTCCAGCACCTGAGGAGCTGACAGAGCAGGCGGAGAAGCATTACAGGCCTCGCCAGTCTCTGTTCCCTGGGGATTTAACCTTCACCTCGAGAAATGCACAGAGGTCTTGGGCCAGGCAGAGAAAATGAACTTCCTGAGGTGTGTGGTTCGGGGCTAACCAAGCAGCATCCATCAGAATGACAGCGACAGGGTCTTGGGGCTGGCTGTCGGGAGCTGGAGAGCTGAGTTCTAGTTCCACTTAAGCCAGAGGTGTTGCTGGAGAATCCCTGCCCAGACACAGACCCCATTTGGCTGCAATTTTCATCAACCCCTTCTCCCCTCCCACACACACACACACACACAAAGGCTAAAACCAGTTGAGACAATTGCTCCAAAGATATAATAGAAAGTGCTCAGAGGACAAATCTCAGGGCTCTGGTCTGAGGCCTCATGTCTCCTCTCCTTGGTCATCCTCCCCCTGGGATCCCCTTGCCCTGTAGTTCTGAGTCAGAGTCCTTCATGCCTTCATGCACCCCTTAATGAGCAGCCTCCCTCCGTTCTTTCTTCCTCCCTCTCAAGTTATACTGCCTCTCTACCCAGCGTCTGAGCCTCCTAAGTTCCCGTTCCAGTCTTCTCCTCTGCCATGCCACCCCTAAACAATGCACCCCCAACCATAATCAGTGGCAGGATTACTGAATGCTTCCTGAGAGCTGGGTGGAGTACCACTTACTCTTTGCATATTGTATTTTATTTAATCCTTATAAGAACCCTAAGGTAGGTACCATGACTAGCCCCATTTTACAGATGAAGAAGCCGAGACTTGGGGTGGTGTAACTGAAATCAGATCCAGAGAGTTGGAGTCCAGATTCCATCATTTTGCCAATTAATCCGACTCCTCATTGTCACTATTTTCGTTCATCCTGAAATCTCCCCTCTTCCGCGAAGCCTTCTGAGGCAAACAGTAGGAGGGGAAGTGTCTCTTCCAGACTCACTCAGTCTTTACTGCCATCAGCTGCACACAGTCGGACCCCAGGCCTCATTTCCGGAGGGTGGGCTGTCACCCCTTCCCCATCCACAGTCATTGGTGTGCTTGGGGAATACATTCAGCAGCAAAATGCGCGGTGGAGAGTAAAATATACCACAAAATCAGCAAAGCATTTGGCATTCAAATAAAAATGGCCTCTGCTTCAGCCAGTCTT
Organism: Macroglossus sobrinus; assembly: GCA_004027375.1. NCBI lineage: Eukaryota > Metazoa > Chordata > Mammalia > Chiroptera > Pteropodidae > Macroglossus > Macroglossus sobrinus. The sequence goes on from PVKZ01002661.1 coordinate 173,906, forward strand.
CGGGAAGAGGTGAGCCATGGCTGATAACTGAGACTGTGGGTGACAGATGCCTAATGATTTAACTAGAGCCACCAACAGTTGGACTGGAAAGCACCTCACATATCACATATCGCATAGCTTCTCTGTGTTACAGATGAGGAAACTGAGGCCCCGGAGGGGTAGGGGTGTGCCTCAGGCCTCACGGCCAGGAAATGGCAGCTGGACTGGGAATCTGCCAGCTCTTCTGCATCCCAGACCTTGCCTCGTGTCAAGCAGCTGGTAGGCAATAAAAGCACTAACTGGCAGCGTGGCCGATTCTCAGCACCCCGCCCAGGTAGATACTATTATTTTCATTTCACCGATGAGGAAACTGAGGCTCGAGGCCAGGCCAGCGCTCAGCAGAGGAGGCCCCTGGTTGTTATTTTCTACTTTTCCTCTCTCACCTCACATTTGACAAACGTGTACTGAACCCACGTTATGTCGGGCACCCCCGAAAGAGAAAGCGTAGTCCTCACTCTCTGGGAATTGATGGTCCAGGAGAACAATAGGTTTGGGGGGCAGGGGGTGAAATATGGGCAGGGACAGGTAACGAGGGCACCGGGGCCAACATCTGCAAGGAGTCCGGTAGGCGTGGGCAGGGGCGGCCATGCCCGGGAGGGGTAGGGGGCACCAGGTAATCCGTGGCTGGGCAAGGCTCCCCACCACTGCTCTGAAGCGAGGTGTCTGTCCCTATGCCCTCAGCACTGAGAAGCAAAGGACCTCTGCCAGGCACACAGAGAGTCTGCCTGTAATAAGGCAGGCAGGCATTTAACTGGCTTGACCCAGACTCTGCTCCCAGAGAGAGAGCTATTTACATCAGGATCTGTTCAAGGACAAGGACAGCACAAGCAATTACTGGCAGTAAAACCCGAGCCCGGCTCTGCTCCACTCCCCCATGCTGTTTTTTATATAGTCAATAACGTGGCTGCGCGACCCGTGTTCTCGGCAGCAGAGCTGAGGTGTGTGTTCAGCCGGGAAGCCTGCAGGCCGCGCAGGAGGATAACTGCCCTTCATCACCACGCTGCTGGGGTAAAGTCCCAGCCAGGGCTAGGACACAGGCTCCAGATGCAACCTGTCTGCAGGAGCGTGTTCTAAGGAGCCTCCGAGGGCTAACACAGGTGAGACTCGTAGAACCAGGCCATGCCCTCCCCTTTGGAGCCTATAAAAGGGCTATTGGTGTCCTGGGCCTGGGGACAGAACAAATCAAAGAACCTTCCTGTTCTCCCTTGAAATGTCAGATGAAACGGCTCAGGCAATCGGGCCTCCCACCCCCTCTGAAGTGTGCTCAAGCTACACGACAGGTGTGACTCAGGTACATGGCGAGATGGGACACGATAACGCACACATGGACCCAGCAGCATGCAGCACAGACACACAAACACAGCAGGACACGTGGGGCATCACGTGTTTGCTACGGCCCCTCGCTGCCTCACTCCCCAGGGAGAGAAGGACTCCACATGCCTCATGTCCACCCTCCACCCCCACCCCAGAGCCTTTCGTGCTGCCGTAAGACCGATTGCTCTCCCTTCCCCCATGCCCATTTCTACTCTCTTCAAACCCTCTCTCTTTGGCGAAGGCCCAGGGAGTGCCACCTCTTCCGGGAAGCCTTCCTTGAACCTCCCAGCCACAGCTGCACAACCCTTTTTTGAACGTTGCAGGATCTCCATTCAGCTCTGATAGTAAACAACACTTTTCTGTCCTGAATCAGTCTTTTATGTAAATATCTGAGCTCCCCCACATTCATCAGCCCCCCAGAGCAGAATTCCCATCTGATTCATTTCAGCATCTCCCCACGATGCTGAGCACAGTGACGGGCACGTAGCTGGAGCTGAGTAAATGTCTTTTGAATGAATGAATGCAACATGCTTACATGCACACACAGGTGCTGTGCACACAAGGGCAGTAGGAAGGCTTTTTCAGTTTGCCCTCACCTCCCTCTCTCCTTTTCCTTCCCACCCCAGTGGAAGGATTTATGTTTTCAATGAATCATTGAGTTGATATCAAATGGGTGTAATGAGCCATAGCTGGCATTAGCAAAAAGAAAGGTTGTTATCAGAGTCAGCTAGAGAGTCCCTTCTCAAGACTGAGAAAGGTAGGAATCTGCTCCGTTGGAAGGAAGAAAAGTTAGGCAGCTGTGGCCCTGTGGGAAGAGCCAGGACTCTTGAGAGGAGACCGGGGCTGGGAAAGGCTGGTAACAGGCAGGGGGTGGTGCTTCCAGGAGACTGGATGCCCTAGCCATGGGAGCTCTCCTGGAGACGGAGGGCTCTGTATGCCCAGCTGCCAGGAGGTGAGGGGTTCGGCTCCCAGGTGCTCCTAGGTGTCTGACGCTAGGACCACACCTACCCTGGAGCAGACAGGAGCAGAGCTGTGCGCCTGCAGGGAGGCTCAGCACAGCCGGCTCTGCACCCAGCGGCCCCCGGAGCACCCATCACCTGCGAGGACCTGAGAGGTTTCCTCAACTCACGGAAACTGTCACTGCCTAGGAATCCTGAGCCTCCTAAGTGGCTGGATGCCTGATGAAACAATCAGCGTCACCAGATCCTCATCACATCGCTACAGGTCACGCCCAGCTCTCCCAGTTACAGTCCCCATGACTTGCTGACCACTCTCGGAGTACGGTCAGCGCCTGTACTTTTGTGGGATTGATAGACCGAACCACGAAAGGGCAAGGGCTGCCTCACTCATTCTCACGGGCACTCACCCGAGAACACCACCCGCCGAAACGAGGAGTGATCTGGACGGGGTCAGGTTAGCTTCTGGGAAGGTTTCCTGCAACCCTAGAACATTTGGTCTTCTTGCAACATTCAGATTTCAAAGTGATCCGGCTCTGTCTGTTACGCAAACAGTCTCCAAATTCTTCCCATCAGAACAATTCTTATTTCCCTGGGACGGGGACGAAGGTGGAGGGGGTGTTTGTGCTGGAGCCCCGCAACCAGGGGCGGAGATAGTGCTTGGCAAGGAGACTCCGTGCTTCTCTTCCTTTGCGCATGGGGGAGAAAGGCTTAAATAACTCAAAGCGATAAGATGCAGTAGATAGTCAGTCTGTGGCCATGCCACCCTGAACAAGCCCAAACACGTCTACTCTCGGAAGCTAAGCAGGGTCAGGCCTGGTTAGTACTTGGTTGGGAGACCACCTAGAAAGACCAGGTGCTATAGGTGTAAACAATATAAAAAAAAGGGATTGTAAGCTGACAAGATCCTTGCAGTCTGTGAGATCAACCAAGGGGTGCCTCGCCTACAAAAAAAAAAAAAAAAAAGATCCAGTAGATAACATTAAGCCCCAGCAAGTCAAGGCTATGGGTTCAAGTTCTAGGTGCTCATTTAACTCAAATCTCCTAAAGTCCTCCTCACCCTGTGGGCACGACTCTACAGAGCCATCTCGGAAATGCACAGGCAGCTGGAGGAGAGAGTGGGAGACTATTCTGGGTTGAATCGTGTCCTCAAAAATTCATCTAAAGAAGTCCTAACTTTAGCACCACAGACTGTGGCCTTATTTAAAAATAGCAGTTGCAGATATATTGGTTAAGATGAGCTTATACTGGAGTAGAGTGGGACCCTAATCCAATATGGAAGGTGTCCTCATAAAAGGGGACATTTGGACAAAGACGCAGAAATGCACACAGGAATAATGCCATGTGAAGATGAAGACAGAGATCAGGGTGACGCAGCAGAGGCCAAGGAACCAGAAGCTAGGGGAGAGGCCTGGGCCAGATTCTTCTTCACAGGCCTCAGAAGGAGCCAACCCTGACACCGTAATCTTGGACTTCCAGCCTCTGGGATGGTGAGACATAAATTTCTATTGTTCAAGCAACTCAGTCTGTGGTACTTCGTTATGGCAGCCTTAGCAAATTAGTACAGATACTTAAGACAGGTCACTCGATGGTCTGAGGGTGACATCATGAAGGTAAGTTAACAAAGGGTCAGAACCATAATCCTATTAGTTTAAAAAACAAATATGCAGAAAGCTAGAGGTGGGAGGATAGATGGATGAATGGATGGATGAATGGATGGATGGATGGATGGATGAATGGATGACAGACACATGGATCCAGCTGTTGTACAGCCATTGTGACCGAGCCCACCCCCAAGCCCAGCAGCCCTGTACATAGGCCGGAAAGAGACTACCTGTCTGAGTGGCTGAGCTTTGAGGAACCCTTACTCAAGGAGACAATGGGATTGATACTACACAATCACTATGTCAATTAGTCTTCTGGAATACCCTTTAGTATATTCTTATCCTCATTTTTCAGAATAGGAAGCTGAACCTAAGAGAGGCTAAGTCATTTGCAGTCATGAGTGGCAGAACTGGGATTCATAGTCTGCTGGCCTCTGACACAGGCTCCTTTTATCACACTTGTTGCTTTGCCCAATTCTGCCTTCAGAGATCCCATAAATAAAGCGCTTAACAAACCCAAACAGTGATCCAGACCCACTCAGAAAGAAAGTGCTGCGTCTCCACTCCTTATAATCCAGACCAGCCCACCCGCACTTCGGCAGAGGCCAGAGGGCTATCGGGGTCACCAGGAGGCCCTGCTCCCTGCTCCACGATTCCAGACTTCTTCCCTTCAAAGTGCCGTCTCTGAACTCTGGCCTCTTGCTGTTCTGGCCTCTCCTCTGCTCTCCCGCAGTTTCCGGCTCAGCCTGTCCCTTTGGCCCTAGAGCCTCCCTTTATTTTAGCTGCTCATGGCACTCACCCCTGGTCCACTCCTAGACAAGTCACCTTTCTCTACCCGGCCCTGGTCCCTCCATGGGGGAGGGAGCAGTGGCCAGACACTAGGGTTGACACATACTCCATCACACTCACGTGTCAGAAATCCTGCTGGCAGTCACACCAGGGTGCCGCCTGGGCCCTTGCTAAAGTGTGAGCATGTCTTAAAGCCTCAGAGAGCTTAGCGGGGCTGGCGGGTACCCTCTTCAGGGCCCTGGCTTGCTTCCTCTTTATGTCTCCAAAGTGCATTCTCTTTCCCAGGCCTTGGCCTGTCAGGGGCACATTGGCTGTGGCCTTGGGCATGTGGAACGTGGCTCATATCTCCTCTGGCCCTTTCTGTGCCTGTCTTCCTAGAGATTCCCAACCACACTAGACTCCCTACAGCCTCCGGGATGTCTTACGTGCTGTTCTTTTGAGGGGAAGAGGGAAAGGAGGAGGGAGGGAGGGAGGGATTGAAAGATAAAGATAGAGATAGAGTGATAGTGTGTGTGTGTGTGTGTGTGTGTGTGAGAGAGAGAGAGAGAGAGAGAGAGAGAGAGAGAGAGAGAGAGAGAGAGCGAACAAACATGAGTGAGAAGTGAATACATCTTCCTGCTGCTTCCAGATCCGTTTGGCCCAGAGTCTGTCCTCTGAGGTATGGTGAGCAAAGCTTCTGATGCTAGACTTACTTTGTTTTGACTTTTTCCTTGGCCAGCTTGGCTGTCCATTCTACCCAAAACAATGCTTAAGGAAGCAGGAGGTGATGGCCAAACCAGCTGCTGTTGTCATAGACGGTCTGGCTCATATCTTGTCAGGAGAATCTTCTTTGCTTTCCTGAAGCATTCACTCCTAATGCCTGTGGCCCTCCTATTCCTGTTTTAAGTTTAGCAGAGGAATCTGAGAGCTGCATATCCACACTGACAGGAATCTGGCTGGCCTGTGAGTCCTGGAGTTAGAGCCTATGAGCCCCAAGATCAACACCGAGGCCTTGAGGAGGCTGCGAGCAGTCATCTCCTCCCCCAGCCCGCACGCCCCTGCAGCAGAGCGGGCAGCCACCCCTCTGCCCGGCTCCCCTGGCACTTGCTCAGATAACTCCCGTGCATCCTCTCCCCACCTTCTCCATCATGAGCGCTCCCATGCAGGCAATATTGCTTTAACTTGGGTTAGTGCCTGTATTTGCCAATGTGTTTTATTCACCTTTAATTTTTTTCTCCACTTTGGTTCAAAAACCAAACATTCAACAAATTCAAAACTACTTATTTAGATGAACAAAGCACAAAAAGATAAATGGTAACATTAGCAGTAACTATAACAGAAGGAAAAGAAAGGCAATACATGAGATACAGCCAGAAGCTGAACATGAAGTTCTCACGGATGCTACCGATCTCGTTCTGCGTCTCTTAGAGGCCAAAGTGAAGATGGTAATGGGTCCCACACCTCGGGAGCGCCCAGCCCTTAACTCACAAAGAGATCGTCACGTGCCGCACCCCGCTTTCAGCACTGGAGACTCTGTTCTACTCCCGCTTTGGGGAATGTGATCTGTTCTCTCTTTCCTTCCATAAATGTTAAATGAGCATTTTCTAATTGCCAGGCCTGTAAGCTTTGAGGGTAAAATACATATAAAAATGTGATCCCCTCCCCTGCTTACCAGAAAGAAATAGATTTGCCTCTCTGACTGTGTTTGGCTTTGGGCGGTAAGTTTTTGCCCAGAGTTGTGGGGGGTTAGGAAAATGGTTGTCAGGAAGAACAGACCTTCTGTCTTAGCTTTTCTCTTTTCTTAGCCTGCAGTGCCTGATCCTTCATTCTCTGTGCAGAGAAGCCACTGACCTCCACAGGCTAACTCAAATGCAACCTCTTCCAGGAAGCCTTCCTATATATTTCCAGGCTGAATTAATTGTTCCCACAGCACATGACAAATGCCTCAAATTAGCATTTATTTCATTCTTCTTTCTGGCACAGACTCTCTGCCTTTCCCTGTGGCCTGTCTTATTCATTTTCCGGACACGGCACAGGGCCAGGCATCTGCTTGTGTTGTATTAAAGATTTTCACAAAGTGGAAAATTCAGAGGTCAAATACACAGAAGTTTATTTGATTCAGGACCAAGGCGGCTCTGGGTGGAGCCAACAGGAATTCAGCACTGACAAATCAGACCCGTGTCCTGGGAGCCTCCGTGGCCTAGAAGAGCTCACGTGGTCCCCTGCCACACAGGGCAGTGGCTTCTTATTTGATTGCCCTAATCAAAAGGGTGTGAAGACTGATATTTTCTCCGACCTGTAGACCAATATGCTGCCTGCACTGCTCCCACTGTGAGAAGCAAGTGAAAGAGAGGCCTCGTCTTGTCTGAAGTGCGAAAGGGAGGTGTGGCGGTCACAGAAGTGCCTGGGGCTGTGGGTCTGCATGGGGACTGCAACACGACACCTCTGGGTGATGGCTAATGGCTGTGTGTGTGCGCCTAGGGCACATCACTCCACCTCTCTGAACCTCAGTAACAGGAGAGTGAAAGCTACTTCACAGAATTTTATAAAACACAAATGTTATAAGGCAGATGAAACCTGGTTTGAAATTGTGCTTGTTAAATACTTTTTTCTTTCTTTCTTGTTTGTTTGTTTGTTTTGCTTTTGCCTTTATCTAGCACTGGAAGCCTCAGCTGCTTCCTCACCAAGCGCAGGCAGATTACTCAACCCACCACCCACAAGTCAGTGTCCTCCTCAGTGAAATGGGTCGTTGAGGACTAAATGCAGTAACACATTCAATGAGCTTGTTGCATCCACACAAAAAGCCGGGATACACATGTTTATCATGGGGATCAATACGCATGTGCAGCATCATTCATGAATTACGGTCTGCATTCATTCGTTCATTCACTCAAACACGCAGCCCGTGGCTCCTGTGTGCTGGGCATTGTGCTATGTGCTAGAGACACAGAGGACCATGACCCACCCTGCCCTCAAGGGCGGTATGGTCTATGTCCTTTCTGTCTTTGTCTTTGCGGATTCCACTCCTCTGTACGCCCTGTCTCTCCAGGGGCTGTCTCTGCCAGAGTAAAGAACTAGAAGATGAACACCAAGTTTGAGTACTTGACTTACTTACATGGTGCCTGTGTGAGGCTGATATGTAACCCCACTTGCCCCTGGCCTGTTGCTCTGAGGGGAGCCCCTTGGAATGTTCTGGGGGACAGACTGTCCCCTCAGACAGAGCACTGGTTTCCAAAGTGGCGATCCATGGCAATGTCTGACCAGCACAGTTTCTCTGCCAGCAGCCTGTGTTGGACCCAGAGGGAGAGCATAGGGCAGCCCGACCTCACAGAAGGCTTCAGGTCAAGTCTACGAGAAGAGTCAGTCTTCATGAGGAGTCCCAATGCAGCAAAGACCGGTGATGACTCAGAGAAGGTTCTGGGAATAGAAACCCCCAGCTCTCCTCCATCAGGGGCAAGCACAGGCCTCCACCCACTCTGACAGGCTTTGGGACCATTTCTGGAAAAAGCAGTGCATTGCCTGCACCAGATGGCTCACGCCCAGGCACTGAGTATGCCTCTGGCCCTCCCCTGCCCTGAGGACCAGGATGAGGACAGGCAGGGACAAGGAGCCCAATTCTCTTGCACTGAGCCTCAGCCATCAACAGCCAGACTTCTATAACATGCAACAGAAATCGTAACGGGATTAGTCTGGCCTGGTTCAGGCCTCCCTAAGATTTTGCACCACTATCGCTAGGGCATAATTTTCCTATCAAGAGCTCATTCTCATAGATGATCACGAGTCGCTGTGATTTTTCAGGGCCGAGAAAGTGGGGCTTGGGGTTCTAACGCAACATCAGCAGTAGTGATCATAAAAACGAGCCCATGTGTAGGGCATGATGTGGGGAGGCTCCCTGAGGATGTAGCTGAACCAACACGCCTTTGCTGGGGGTGGGGGTGGGGATGGGGCGGAGACAAGAGGAGTCCCCGCTGGAATCTTCCTGGCCCAGGCACGGGCAGCAGGGCAGTTCTTCAGACAGAAGAACGGAAAATTCAAGAGCAGCTCCAGGGGCCCTGCTGCCCTGGCATCAGGGCTCCAAAGGGAAGCGGATGCTGGGACAACGCCCTCAGAGAAGGCAACCATCACGTTTATGTCAACTTCCATTTTCCAAGCACAGACCTCCATCCCTGCTCAAAGATGTTCCATTAGCATCACTCAGGTGGGTCTTGCTTTAAGGAAGTATGAGACACAAAAATGCATCGTGAACGACAGTTCCCAAGACGAGCCCCGACCAAGACCCACCAATGCCGCTGCACCAAGTAATTTTGCTCACAACAGCACTGTCCAATATCATAGCCAACAGCAACGCTATTGGCTCTTCTAATTTAAATTAATTTAAACTAAATAGAGTTGAAAAATCGTTAGCACAGTTGCATTAGCCACATTTCAAATGCTCACTAGTCATACACGGCTTGGAACAGTGCAAATATATTTCTATCAGAAAGTTCTATTGGACAGAGCTGGCCAGAACTGGATTGACACCTTAAAAATGTGGAGAGTAGCCCCCAAATCCCTGAGATGAAGGTTCTGCCTCTTGTACGCATGGAGGCTGGTAATGGAACCTAGATCAATTTATAGAAAATTACGGTCATTTTTCTTGCCGAGCTGAATTTGTGCAATGAGATTTTGTACATAATTTCTTTTCAATTTTACTAGACATTCTTTTTAACTCTTGAAGCATGTTGCTTCATTTGTAAATGTGGAAAGCAAGCTATATATCACTTCACAAGATGACACGAGGATCAAATGAGACAAAGACGATCAAACACCTAACCCAGCCCCTGGCACACGGGGCTCCCTTCCCCTGCTCTTCTAAGGCTGTGTGTGCACGCGTATGTGTGTGTGCGCATGCGCATGCGTGTGTGTGTGTCCCTCCCCTCTTCCCTCCATTCCTCCTGAATGCAAGAGCAGGTAGATTTTCACCTCTCCAGAGACAAGACAAGGGCCACATCATCTCAGGACCCTGGAAACCGTCCACAGCAGGAAGGACGTGCCGTGGCCAGATAGGACGTGTGAGAAGGCAAGCAGCAAACCGCTGAGTGGACATAATTAATAGGAGAAGCCCCCTTTACAGAACGTAGAAAGAGCATCAGGATTGGTAAAAGTAACAAAATTAGTGTGGTCAGCCAGAACCTCGGGAGAGAGAAAAAGAAAACAAAGGTGTGTGAGGAATAAGAGGTGCTGCGGGGAGAGAATCGATGAATTCTTTGCATTCTTCCGATCAAAGCATGGGGTGAGCTAAGAAGGGTTTAACCCTCCTTAACTAAGAAGGAGGGTTAACCACATAGGATTTCATGAGGGCTGAGTCTGTGCTGGCTTTTCCAAGCCACGGAAACTCCACTGTATGGCAATAAAACTCCATCGAAGTAAGAATAACCACATGCAATTTAAGTCAACGGTAAGTAAGGCAGAATCACTCAAGATCAGGTGAGCTTAGAGACGGTCTGGAGGAGAATGTGGAACAGTCTGTACCGAAGACAAAGGATAAAGGGATAGAATTTTCATTACATCTAAGTGGGTTAACTTGAACTGCTTGCTAAAGAGAACTGAAAACAATAAAAATCTATTTTTTTCCTTACAAACTCTGACAATGATAGTATCTAATAAATCATAGAGTGGCATCTCCACATTGTCACCTGTTCTCCTTGGCTGAATCCCTGCTTGGAGGGGCCCCGATCCAGGAAAAGGTGCCAGATCTCTCAGAGATTAGCGTGTCCCCCCGGCTCGTCGCTGCTGTCCAAGAAAGGCTGCCTCCCCCCTCCTCGGGGGGTGGGTGGGAGAACAAGGTCAGCAAAAACTACTGTCACGATATGAGCATGAGCTCTGACACTGATGTCACCTCGCCCTTCTGCATCTCCTTCCTTCAAAATTTTTGCAACCCATACCACTTCTCCTGGAGCTTTGGAGCGAGGAGGACCCTGAGAGACCCAAGTTCGACTTCCCCATTTTATGGCTAGGACTCGGTGACCCAGAGGACAGGAGGAAAGTGCCACGCACAGGAGCCCTGAGCGACTGGAAGCCAAGGTGGGGAGCCCAGGGCAGGCCTCCTGTACCCTGTGGCCTTCCCCCTGGTGCTGGATTTGCACACACAGTAGGTGCTTGATGCTCTGGTGAGACAAGCTGCTAAATTTAACCTGCCCAACTCAGGCCCTGCAGCCCTGGCTCTTAGCCACTCCCAGCCAGATAATCAGAGTGTTTTCTAATCCTAATGAAAATTCTTGAATGCAAGAGCCTTGGCGCACAAAGGCTGCCACCAGCTGCATGAGCACTCGGTGGTTTGAGTTAATAAAATTTTTAGATCTTATGAAATGAATTTTCTCTTGAGGTATTTTCGTGTTGTTTTTAGAATAATGAGATCCCTGTTATGACTCTGAGATTTAACCAAAGACTGCATAGAAGTGGATGGATGGGATAAAATTTAGATTTGCTCTCCATGGAGGGACATAATTGCTCCCAGGCAACAAGGTACAGAGTAGATTCTGTCTCAGTTGCTCACTGCTTTTTTGAAACATGTCAGAAGCTGCAGAAAGAAGCTGTCAGATGCCAGTTGCTATGTCTGAGCTGTCCTTATCCCTGTGGCTCCAAGGAGGGACCACAGATCTGGCACAACTTTTTGTCCTTGTGTTTCTAAACTGACACAGGGCCTGAGGAAGACACCCCTCTCCCCCACATACCCTCACAGTTCCCTCTGTGCCCATCAACCCAGCGCCAAGCACCGAGCAAGTTCCAGTGGCTTCCAGCCCCAAACTCTGCAAGGAGACCAAGGCCTCCTTGATCTGGGGCCTCACAATAGACCATGAACTTCAAGGTCATGCAAAGGAAATCTGTTTTATGGCCAAGAGATTGCGCTTAGAACACAAGCAGTCCTCGTCTTATCCCTGATTAGACTGTCTTGTTAACTGCTCTACCCTAAATGTGGAGAACACTGCCTGGCACATAGCAGGAGCCCACTGAATAGCCAGGGAGTGAAGGAAATCCAGAGCTCCTGGAGAAGGGTCAGGAGCTCTCCTGTGCCAGGTGGCATTGATGGCACAGGTGGATTCTGTCCTCCTCTGCCCTGCCTCTATGTGCCTCTGTCCCATGGTCATCGCCCTTATTTCTCAGAATTGGATAATTTATGTGCCTGTCTCCTCTCTCAGCCACCTGAGCTCCCCAGGGTCTGATTCATCTTCTATCCCTTGGCGAAGGAATGATTGGCAGTCCTTCTGAGATACCCCAGAACTGGGTCCAGTACATTTAAAATCTAAAGTAAAATTTAAAGCTTAAGGGATGGAAGAAGAAGAATTAAATTGACATCATGAGCAGAGGACAACCTCCTGGAAATTTCACTGTTTGTTTTCATTCCATTTGTGTAAGGGAACCGAGGCCTTCCTGGAAAAACCCCTCACTTGCCTTGCTGGGTTAATGTGCTTCCTGTTTCTGATGGGACTCAGAGATGATAACTTAACCTGATAAAGTCAACACCAATTTATGGAAATGTAAACAGACTTCTGAAAGGCACACACAGCTGTAAGGGGGAAATGCATCAGTAAAGATGTTTGACCAAAGTACTTAAACAAGCAGAGCAAATCAGATGGAAAACCCAGACAGGAAGCTGGCCTGGCCCCACCTATGCTTGGTGTCTCAAAAAATCTCTCAAATTCCTTTCTTTCCCAGGTATGTGTGGGGGGAGATACTTCACATCTTTGAACTAATAGTTCTAAAACTATGTTATAGAGAGTAAAATTGGGCCTCTCTCATTCTTTAACCATTGGAAAATGTTATGTTAGGAGGGTCGTGGAGGCCATGGTCACTCACTGTAGCCAGTGTCCATCATCTCTGTCCCCCAGGGACTGTAGCTCCCCTCACAGGCCCAGCCACTCCCCAGAGGTAGAGGAGAGAAAGGGGGGTGATTTTACCCTTGTCCCCAGGAATTCTTCCCCGGGGGAAAAAAAAATGAGAAGAAACTCTTTTCTAATGTAACTTTTCTTTACCATAAAGCTCACTGGTAACTTGATGACCTCATCAAAACACAGCATGGCCTTCTGATGGCAGTCTGGGGACTACCGGCCAGTGTGCTGAACGACAGAGTGAAAGCAAAAGCAAAGTGCCTCTGCTCCCCCGGTGCCTCTGGATACAAATCCTGATCTCTTTAAGATTAAAAAGGAAAAACAAACAAGAAATCAATAATTCTAGGACCAAGAAGACACGTTAACCACAGGAGTGAAAACATCTAGGCTTCAGAAGGCAAACACAGGGGCGCTGGGGGTCCAAGCACGGTTGGCGGGGCAGCCCTGGACGTCCCCATGTGGAAAGAAGGCTGTGATCCGCCCTTGCGGTGTGCTGCGAGCTGCTCACCACGCACCAGGCGGACTTCACAAAGCATCCAAAGCCTCCCCCGTAGTCCCCACTCTGGCTGGGACAGGGCATCGCAGGAGACTCAAGGTCACCCAGTGCGATCTTAACAGTAGTCATCACTTACTGCACAGACCCTTTCTGATTTCATCCTCCCAATGCTGTGAGCTTCGTAGTATAACAGTATAATCCAAATTAAAAAAAAAAAAAAGATCCAGAGAGTATGGTTAAGTTTTCCAAGGCTGTTCTCCTAATATAGTAGTTCTCAATCGTGGCTGCACCCTAGGACCCCAAATCGCGGTGCCCAAGCTGCCCTGTATAGGACAATTAACTTAGAATCTCTGGGGTGGAATATTGTTAAAGCTCCCCAGGTGTGATCCCAACATGTGGCCACAGCTGAATAACTACCAGACCCATAAATAGTAGATTTAGGATCTGAATCTGATTCTGGGCCTCTTCTCATCATTTTTTTTCTACAGTATTGCCAATCACGAAGAAACAATCTAGAGAATTACGGAAATACTCATCAAATAGTCTTCCTACTGAATATACTTGTAAAGTTGGGATTCAGAAAAAGGAAATGCATTTGGCATAACATTTATTTTCCTTATAAAGAGTATGAGAAACAGGCTGAGGGCTAAGAACCATTCCCACATGGCAGAGTGCTTGGGCTTTGTGAGCAGAATTCACGGACATTCAGAACCTTTTGATTTTACCATATGTTCCAGCCATGTTCGAGGGTGGAGCTGAAGTTTGACTTCAGGGTCCCCGGCTACCTTCTGGGACCAACACTGAGCGTGTCAACTCGCAAAGGGCATCCATGGCCAACGTCATGCTCATGCCTCATCTGTTCAGACAGATGGGTCCTGCCTGCCAATTCCAATGAATGCTTCAGCTACTAGTCCTTATTTTCTAGGGAAAAATCATCAGGAATGAAACATTTTCCACTGATGGCCATGTGGCACAGAACTTCCCATCTCCCTGACTTTTCCTGTCATGAGAAAGTGATGGAAAATATATTTCCGCATTAAAATGTCTGCTTGCTTGAGGAAAAGAGCCACCACTGCCACTGGAGCTGAGACGTCTAGGTTGGGTTATGTAATAAAGGCTCGGCTAATCAGAGCCATCGGCCTGTCACTGCTATCCAATGAGCCCTTTCTTCTAGGCCAGGTTATACTTTATAACCACCTGAAGGCCTTCCTGACTAGCAACCTCTCTCATGAAATTTCTGTTCCCACTGCTCGTAGCCAATAGCTGCACTACACAGATAACATTTTAGCATGTGAATTACTTAGGAAAGTATTGTTGGACCCCTAAATGTGATGTTAGGCTCTATCATATGGCGAATTTTAGGGCATTCATTCAGTTTTTCATTCATTCATTCAAGATACATTTACTGAGCATCCTTTCTATACTAGGCATGAGCACAGATATTAAACAAAAACACCAAGTAAGGTCCAGCCTTTGACCTGAGAAAGCTTCTAGTCTGGTGGCAGTGGGGTGGGGGTAGCTTGATACATAAAAGGGAAATAAAACCGAATGTGGTGGCTTCGTGATGGACCTGCCCAGGGACCACTTGACCTAGCCTTGGAGAAGGGGATGGAGGCTAAACAGAGAAGGCCTCCTGAACAAAAGAAAATACAAATGGAGGACATCTGCAGAGGCATCGAGGATCATCAGGAGCTTAATGATCAGCTATAGCAGCTCAGTTCTGCAGGACGCCAGGACTGCATTTTCATTATTTGAAAGTTTTAAGCTTCTCTGAAGGTTCTCCACAAATGGCTTTCTGGTCCTGTCTCATTCCCAGTCGCCTGTGCTAAGCCCCAAACCTCTATCCACTGTCTCCCAACCAGGTCCTGGATATCTACGTATTTTCATTCTTTCTGGGCCTGCGTTCTTTGTCAGGAATGCCTGTCACCTCCCCTCTGTCCATTAAGCTCCTACTCACCTTTCAAGGTCCAGTACAAATGTCACCTTCTCTGTGAAGATTTCCCCATCTCTGGGCAATCACAGTACTAGTGACATTATAGTATAGTTACTTGCTTGCCTCTCTAGGCTGTAAGCTTCTGGAGGATAGGACTTAATCACCCTCTTATTCCCAGTGTTTAGCAGGTAGAAGAAAAATCACATGCCTTCTTTTTGACACAGCAATGAAGGAACAAAGCAACATACAAAAAGTTCACATGAATTGTTTCCCCCCATTCCAATCACAAAATAGAGTCTCCCAAGGGCAGGCTACAAAAAGGGGTAAATAAATAGGATTCTGGTGCCAGCTCCTGACAAGCTGGGCAGCAGCGCTTGCCTAACTTCTGGAAGGAAGGCTCATTTGGTGATTTTCACGTGCACAATTACACCATAAGCAAGCATAAAGGAATAAGGGGACTTGGGAAAAATTGATTATCCCTGAGTCCAATTACAACGAATACTCGAGAAAGGCCCCTCTCAGATGCCTGTAATAATTCATGTGGAGGACAGAGGGAACCCTGCCAAGTTGACATCTGGACCTTGGAGTGTCAGGAAACTTGGGCCAGTGTGTGGTGAATCACTCCAGACAGGCCAGCTCAACTCCTTAGACCAATGTTTACTGGACCAAGGTCAGGTTCAAGTCCTCTTGGGTCAGTTTGCAGTACGATAAGGCACACTTTTTCTGTGGTCAGAGCCTGTACTCCTTTATACAAGCCTGTTACCCCAGAATTTATCTCATTTGAAGAACAGCACTATCATATGTATGACAAAAATTTCTCCTGCTCAGGTACAGCAATGAACTCCCAAATACAGTGAATCAAAGCAATGAACAGGCCCAATATTTCAGGACCGTGGACAGTGCCCAGGGCCACAGTTCAGACTGCTCTCCATTCATTAAAAAAAAAAAAAAAAATTGGTTCCAAGCTAGAAGCCCCCACAGAACCCTTCTCATGTTTTCACCATGAATGCAGTGAGAAACCAGAAAGAGCTCAGGGAGGCCGAGGTCATGCCTTTGTCACCACACTCAGTCTGGCTTGGCCACTGCTTGGCATGTGTTAAAGGGTCAACAGTTGCTAATGATGATGAATGACTATTTATGTCTTGATGCTTTGGGGATTAAGCAGAACACAAAGTCTTTTTGTGCTGTATTGTGGTTTCCTCATACTGCAGAAAAAAAATATTCTGGCCACCAGAGCAGAGAGAAATGTGTATTTCAAAGGGGGAAAAAAGAAATGTACTTTAATACTGAAGCCTATTTTGGATCAGGAAGACCAAGACAGATTCCCACGTGGGCCTCCTTCACGATAAGTATGTGACAAGAAGCCCACTGGACACAGGAGCAAGGCATCCAAAAAAGTTTTAATTGTCCAAGAGGAAATGGTGAGCAACTCTAGATAGAGGAGCGAGATGAGATATTAACTAAAAAAAAAAATGTAGCTAGATCTATTATCAGATATACAAGAAATTATCCTGAATGCAAACAAAATAAGCTCCTTTAAATCAAGGTATGAGGGAGTCTGGTTCTTTGGAAATGAGTCGGCTTTTGCTAATATGGAAGAGACAGGTACATTTTCAACCTCCCTCCAATATTCAAAACAGTCCAGAAAACTGTTGTGGGGTAGGAAGCAGCAAGAAATGTAAAACCAAACTTCTCTGAAGCCTGTCTCCTGTCTGTAGGGGTTTTCACAGTTAAGCCCTCAGGGATCTTGATGATCCTCTAAACAAGAGATGGATCTCAACCACACGCAAGTGAAGCAACTGTGGACAAATCACTAAAGCAGGATGAATTAAGACTTGGAGATTCTAAAGTGCTCTGTGTTTGCAAACCACCTGCATCAGAATCACCTGTTAAAATGAAAACTCTTGGGGAACTTCCAATATCTACTGAATCTAAATCTCTGGGGGTTGGCACCAGAGCCATCATTTTTAAATAAGCTCTTCAGGAATTAAAGTTGGCAGACAACTGCTCTAAGCCATGTGAACGGAGGCCCAGGAGCCTGAAGATTCCCGGCCCCTTTTCCCCAGTTCGGATGAGCTCTGTGTTTCCACCTCTCTTCGAGCCTTCTTTATTGGTAGCCCCAGAGCTTGCATCCATGTGACAGAGACTGTGAGTGAGTATTTTTCCCCCCCAATTTCTGGCGCATAAAGAATACTTAATGAATAGTAGATGGTGGAGTGGGTGAACAGAGGTCCAATAGGACAAGTGATTCGATGGATGAAATAATGAATAAATGGAGGTTGGTAAAGAAATAATAGATTTTAAAATAGCATTTGCAAAACATGAACTTGGAGTGAATTTTTTGCCTTGATGACATGGAAGTCAAAATAAGTCCCTCTCTGGTCATTCCATGTCATGCACGTGAAGTAGGGAAAGAAATAGTGAAGACCCTTAGTTTGAGGTATGTTTGCAGGTTTGTGCTGGTGCATGTACGTACACACACACACACACACACACACACACACACACACACACACAAACGCACACACACAGCTACCCAGGGACCCAGCTGCTACACTCCATATCGATCAGTTCAGCAGGAGGAGCCAGCTTCAAAGGTAAAAGAAAAAGCTCAGCCTTGGATAGACAGCTCATTAGGTAGAAAGTGCAGTTTTACATTTTGATAGTTTTGCCACTTAACCTAGGGGGTATAAATAGAGCCGGTAAGTGTCTTGGTGGAAATCAGCTGGGCTGGGCTGCTGTTCTTCTCTGATCCCGAGCCATGCACATCCCAACCTGCCAAAAAGCCTTCACTGAGCACTTTCCTGTTCAAGGTACTGCCTAGAGCAATTCAGATGTGGTCCATGCCCACTGGAGACACAAGAGCTAAAGCAAATACTGTCAGGTAAGGACACAAAGACTCTCAAATTAAAAAGAAAGCTCAAAGTAGACTATAATGTGGCTGTTGTATTACAAATAAGAAGCCAGGTTTCCATTTGGGTGGAAAAGTGTTAGGATAATTTCCTTTCAATCCATTCTGTACTTTAAAATTATCCAACATGTAGGTGGAGAGGGAAAAGAATTTAGAGGACAGAATACATTTATGAATCAAGGGACCAAATCAATCAAAAATAAGTGGCTTCTTCTTTAGGATTTTCTTTCATCTTGTATTTCCTTATCCCTCTTTCTGCTGGACTGAACTTTGGTTAAGAGACTATCAAGAAGAAATTCAGTCGTCTTTCTTCACTGCTTCAAAATCAAAGGAAAGCTGCTGGGGGAAATACTCCAAGTCTCGCATTAAATCACTTAGGACAATGGTGTCACTGTGACACATAGCAGGAATGTCAAGATACATTGTACATTGCCACGTGGCCTTCTCAAGATAGCACACCGAAGCACAATGAGTCAGAATGGCATTATTATAGGTAAAACTTTGAATGCCATATAACTTTTAAAAGTGTATCATCTGAAAACGTTGTGGTTGACTGTCATTATTAATAAATTACTCACGAAATACCTCACAACTTATTGTGAAAAAGAAATCAATATATCTTACTCAATAATAGATAAAGTTGCTCTACAGGCTATCAGGAAGAAAATGGAAAGTCCTAGCAAACTGATAAGACCCCTCCCCCTGGATGAAGATGGTGACTCCTCTCAAAAACATGTTATCAGTCTTCTACAAATAGCTCTCAAAGCCTGCAAAATGCAGTTAGGTCAACATGAGAACCATGTAATGTAGCTTTGCCATATCCCCTTGCTTTGAGGCTTATCGTACTCAAAGAATAGCCATTGTCTTTTTTGCCCACTCCACCCTCTTTCATGGATATAAACCACCTAGGCCTGGTGAGGTCAGTCAAGAAATAGAGATTGGAGAGGCCCCTAGCTTCTGCCAGGTCCCCCTATTCATTCTGATAGGCAGCCATCAGTAAATAAAGTCAAAAGTCTACTTTAAAATAATGGTCAGTGGTCTCGTTTTCCAGAGCAATGCGACGGAGGGGTAAGATTAAAATAGTTTCATCTGGAAAGAGCTGGGGATAGCACCTGACCCATAGTAAAATGCTGTGTAAGTCTGTGCTATTATTACAACGATGACATCACAAAACTGCAGCTGAGAACTAACGGGGCCCAAGGCTATGCAGAAAAATGAGACTCGACGTCCAAATTCCCTTCTTTATAAAAGGCAGGTAGTGCCAGTTTCCAAAGGGACAGGTCAGGGCTAAATGCCCGGGTGTCCAAGCATGACTCATCTAAGTCAAACAGAGCTCTTGACAGAGAAATGAGAATAAAACGAAGTGACATGGCCCATGCCACTCACCAGGTCACCTTGGGTCCCACAGTGGCTTTGAGCTGAGGAGCAGCTGAGCGGTACCCCACCTCATTCCCTACCTCTGACCCTCTTCAATCAGTGTATCGAATGAAACTTACTGTTTTTGAATTTTTCTAATTTGTCCTTGTGCCATTATTCTGGCATCTTACTACTTTGAGGGAGAGTCAGGGGTGGGTAGGGGCCAGGGTGACTTTCCGAGAGGGCTGAGGTCAGACGTGGCAGCAAGCAACAGTGAATTCCAACAGTCTGGGTT
Organism: Macroglossus sobrinus; assembly: GCA_004027375.1. Taxonomy (NCBI): domain Eukaryota; kingdom Metazoa; phylum Chordata; class Mammalia; order Chiroptera; family Pteropodidae; genus Macroglossus; species Macroglossus sobrinus. The sequence continues at coordinate 193,446 of PVKZ01002661.1, forward strand.
CCTGACCCAACCTCAAGGGCTGCCTGGCTCTGCAGAAAGCCTCTTACCCAGGCTAGAGCCCAGCGAACTCTCATGTTTCAGCTTCATCCTTTTCAAATGACACTTAAAACAATTTGGGATACTTGTGTTGCCTACTCACGTCAATCGTAATCAAAGCAAGTGGCTTTTCTGTTTTCGACTGTGATCTACAATATACCCCTTGACCATTATAACGCTCTCCTCTGGACCCCATCCAGGCATGCACCTAGCTATTTACTTTACTTGTCCTGTCTTTTTAATGCTCCTCTTCCTTATGAAGGATGATGATTCCGTTGTTTACAAGATAGCCGAATCTCTGACATTGAAGGAACCAACTGACTGGCGTAGGGAGAGAAGATTTGAGAGTTGTCTCCACCCTGTTATTTTCTTGTGTTTCATCTCTCCAGCTGGATTGCAAACTTTTTAAGAGCAGACAAGACTCTGAAATATTTCTGACTCTCCTACCACCTTCTCTAATTCCCTTCAGTTACAGTAACAACATCTACACAGCTCTTGACATTTTATAAAATGCTCTAACACTTGGAGTGAAAATCTTTCCTGCCACTTACCCTGGAGACTTGAAGAAACTTGCCCACATTACCAGCTAGGAGAGGCAGAGCCAGGATCTGGACCAGGCAGTGTGGCTTCAGAGATTCCCCTCTTAGCTACCACAGCCCAGTCCTGGGCCCACGTCTCTCTTTACTCCATCACAAGACCCGCTCTTCTCCATAGACGATTGACTTACAGAAGCTCAAATAATCGAGTTTAAGGAAGTAGAAAGGGGCATGTTAGAGGAAGGAGAGGAACTCAAGGTCTTATTTCTAGTTACTGAGGGAAATTTCATGTAAGAGGTAGGATTTCAAAAAAAAATGACTCAAGCCCTTTGAAAAACAATAAATGGTGTCAAAAAAATAAAATTTGCTAGTCAAATACACAGCTATCTTAGGGAGGCTCTGATGGAGTTCTCTGGCAAAGTGACAGAGCTCTAGGTACATTTACTAAACTCACAAATCATTGCTTGAGCAAACACTGAGCAAGTGAGAAAATCAATATATGGAGAGTCTGCCATGCCTGGTTCTTCCTCCGGGTCCAGCAAGCGCTCCACCACCCACGTGGAGAAGAGATCGCACCTTTGATCTCAACCACTTCTGACTTTCTATGCAGAGTCAACTATGTCAGGTTGGAGCAAATGAAGCAAATAAGCATTCTCCGGTAGCCAGAGGCCCAGGGGGCTACAGAGGCATGCAGGCCCCTGAGCATCGCAGGAATAATGTAGTAGCTCATCAGCTCAGAAGGGCCCAGGCCAGCTGTGAACAAAAGGACATACGAAATGGTGGGGCTGCAGCCTCCATCACCAGGCCACAGCTCTGAGAAGGGCTAGCTAGCTGAGGATGAATTCCCCACCAGGAGCTGCCTCCTAAGCCCCATCCCCATTAGGCAGAACCAGGTGACGCCATGTGGGCTCTCTGGGATGCATTGCCAGCTTGGGTATCACAGCTTCACATTTAGCAACCAAGTGGCCCATGATGACACCATGAACAGGCCAGGAGAGGAGCCTGAGGAGACGGTGGGTAAGGCAAGCTCTGTGCACAAGCTCCAGAGATCTTCCCGACTACTGCTGTCCACGCTCCCCTCGCATCCTTGCTCTGCACTGTGCCACGGCCTGGCCAGTTCACCTGTTGTGTGTTCGTGGCTCAGGGGCAGAGCTCTTCCCCTTTCCTGCCTTCTAGGACAGAACGTTGTTCAGTCTTCTGCACACAGGAAGCCCCTGCCCCTTAGGTGATGGGTCATTCAGAGCTGAAGGGGCAGCAGCTTTCTCAGCTAAATCCTTCAGATGCACAAAGCCCCTCTTGATCTGTCAGAGTCGAAGAGACAAGCTCCTTCCTCCTTGCTTTTGGTGACAGAAGAACCAGGGGATCAAGTTATCAATTAAATGAACCAAGCTAGATGGAAAATGAAGTATCACTTGGCAAGGCCTAATTCTTTTGTCTTTCTTGCCTCAGTTCTTAGAGAAAATGTACTTCTTTCCTTTCTCAGAAAGCTGTGCAAATTGTATAAAGGCTTTCTGAATAGAACTCACATCAAATGAGCTTAAATTTGGAAAATGTTCTGACTTGAGGAAGAAGCAAAGCTTATGGGAATTTGGCTAAGCACTGTGATTACCTGAGGGTTAATCCAGACTGTGATGAGGGTGACAATGCAGCTGTGCTTGTCTGGTTATGTGCAGATGAAATAAGGGATGTGAGTGCCCCCAAGAAATCCCCTTCATCCTCAATTACTTTCCACACTGGCCTGTCACAAAGCCTTAAATTATACTACTTGAGTGAATTCAAGATATCACTATAGTTATTAAAATGGCATTGCTCCTTGAGGATACGCCACACCAGTTGTGAGCAGGTACCAGGTACTCTTGGGATTTTAAACTTCTTTGGCCATAAGGAAGACCTCATATGACTGACAGTCAGGGCAGGGGACACAGGTGCTTCTGAAGACAGCAGGTATGGGTAGGGCTGTGAGGGAAGAGATTGGTTGGGGTGAGGGATACAAATTCATATGAGTTGCTTAACCAAGAGGGGAAGGGCATGGGAGGATAGGCTAGGAGGGTAAGTCTTAGCTGCTTCACTGTTCTGCCCTGCGCAGGGGTATAAGTCCTCTTTTACTTTTTATCTCCAACAAACAAACACCTGGAAAATCTTCAACTTGTCTTTCTGTTTCCCACAGTTTAGAAGACACTCTGCTCCCCTACAGAAGATAAAAAATCCAGTTGCTGGCTCAGACAGCTCTGTCCATGGTGCTACCAGACAAGCTTCTGAAACTTGTGACAAGGACTCACAGACTTCCAACGAAAAAAACGGAATTCAGATTTGGGTGTCTGTCATTACTTATACTGCACTCAATTCCGAAGGGTGACTGACTTACAAGGCAGATGTACTGGGGGAGTCGCGGCCACTGAGTACACGAACAGATTTCCTGCTGAGCTGTTTAGGGGGGCCCTCCCACTCCTTGGCCAGGCCCACCTACTCTCAGGCAGCCCCCACCTGCAGACACCTCACCAGAAGCTGTTTCTTCCTTGGGGGTCAGAACACTGGCTTGCCGAGTTTCTTAAATCTTCCCACTAAAACATTCCCGAAGGGACATGGAGCAAGAAGGAAAATAGAGGCCCAGCTCAAGGCCCGTCAAAAACGCAACGTTTATTTCTTTATGTCTTACATTTATTTTACAATTAGACAGAGTTTGCATTCTACTCCATAAAGTATCTGCTTTAATTTCTGGGTACAATGGACTCCCGGGAGCAGCCTTTGGAGCAGAGGCAGGAACCTTCCCAGGCGGCTCAGCTTCCCCTGCCATCTGAGCCATATGTGGGCATATGCCAAGCTCTGTGGTGGAAGGAGGGCAGGAGGCCACAGGCCCTGCCTCCGTGATGGCCTACCTGCTCACAGGGCCTCTTAGGACCTGGAGAGGGTGTCCACTTAAACCTTAATAGTTGTTTGAAGGATTAGAGGAAATAATAAATGTGAAATGCCAGGCACTTAAGAAATGTTAGCCATTAGTATTAATATTTCTCCTCTTCCTCCTATGAAGTTAAAGAAGAAAGGCCATATCCTTTCTCTACATAAGCCCTCTGGAGGCTCCTCAAAACTACACGGCCATCCGCAGTCAGCCACCATCTAATTCTCCAGCCTCATTTTTGGCTTCTTCCCCCACCATGCACTCATGCCTCAGATTTCACCATTAAGTCTGGAATGATTGGGGTCCCCACACTTCCCAGACTCTTTCACACCTTGGGGCCTCTGTGCATGCTGAACACTCAAACTGGAACACCCACCGCACAGCCTCTCATCCCATCAGTGAGCTCCCCGCCACCTGATGAGATGCAGGAGAAGGCAACACCTTGTCCATGAGACTCCTCAGCCCTTCTGGTATCCACGGACCTAGTGTGTGCCCCAAGAGCCTTGTCCCCTTCCCCCAAGGACCATCACCACTTAGGCTTAATTACTCAATTCAGCTTTTCCTAAAAGAGGCTGCAGCCGCTTTCCGGTGTAAGACCAAAACAAAGAAGGGAAGGCACTCCAGGAGGGGCCAAAGCCAAGTGGAGACATGGTCTTTCGTTTTCAGTCTCTCCGTGCCCTAACACCTGGGTCTGTGTCAGAGACTTTCCAGTGGGAAGCAGGGAGCCAGAGACCACAGGGACAAGCACCTATGCTCATGATGCTGGTGGACAGTGGTCTCAGCTATGTGTCTCAGCCACAGAGATGGCAACGATGAGAGGAGAGAACCAAAGGGAAGAGACTGAGGGAAAGAAAGAAAGTCACCTAGTGCCAAAAGAGAAGGTGGGCTTTTGTAGGGTGGGTGTGTATTTTCACCTTTTCTCTTCAGGAACAAAAGACTATATGCTTATCTACCTTACTTGTTGGCATTTAGAATTATGGACATTAGTCCTTCATTCAATTAATGTGATTAGGTCAAGTAACATTTATACTCCAGTGTTCAGACCTCTGCTCTCTTCCCTTTCCCATGAGTATTTACTCCAGGCTATCTCATCCAGTCTGTGGCTTTATAATCACACACACACACACACACACACACACACACACACACACACACACACGACTCCCACATGTATATGGTCAGCCCAGAAGCCCAGAATTTTACTTTGATCTCTAATTCTGAATTCCTGATTCCCAGCTGGGCCTCTCTCACACATCCCTCAAACGTTATCTTCTAAAAGTCTTTGCCAACTTTCTTTGCCAACTTAGTAACAATTCCATCCTGCTAGTTAGTCAGGCCAAAGGCCTTGCAACTGTCCTCCATTCTTGCTCATGGTCATACAGGAAATTCTGTTGTGGCATCTAGCCCCTTTTCCCTACGTCTCCACTGCTGGGCCAAGTCACCATTACCTGTCATCTGGATGTACAGTGTTTTCCTCACCCATCTCCCTGTTTCCACCCTTTCCCCACTCCACTCTGCTCTCAACACAACTGCCAGACTGGCCTTTTCAAAATCCAAGTCAGCACATTAGTCTCCTGCTCAAAATCCCCCAACCTTTCCATCTGCCTTAGAGTAAGGGACAAAGACATCCACATATTGTCCTACAAGGGTGGGACATCTCCACTTCTGATTTCATCTCCTACCACTTTCCTCTCGCCAATTTTGCCCTCACCATATTGGCCTCTTTGCTTTCTTCTGGACACTCAGGGCCTTTGCATTTGCTGTTTCCTCTGTGTGCACCCTCACCCCAGACATCTGCATGATCTGCTCTCATAGAATTTCAATCTTTGCTCAAATGTCTCCTAATCCATGAAGGTTTCTCTGACCACCCTACATCAAGCGATCCATGACGTCACCAGTTTTCATCGCTGATGTGTCCCTGACACACAACACAGCCTGACACACACAGATGTACATCACACATTGTTGAACTAATTAGGAGATCTAACTAAAGTTGAACATGTGACCCAAGCTGAGACAACTGGGCTTTCTCTCTTGGCCAATATTCGAACAAATCCACCCCACCACCACTGGTACACTGATAGTCTTGTGTCTGGATACCTGGCCTGTCCCAAATCCTATTTTTTTCTCAGCCTGATTCTTCAGCTATCTCTTCAATTTTGTGAGCTACTCTGACTCCATTCAAAACATTATCTCCTCCCCCCCTCAAATTAGCCAGTGTTACTTTCTGTTGCTTGAAACTTAACAGCTTTAATTGATAGGCTATCCCAATTCCTAATTTCTCTACTCTTCCATTCTCAGCCACCCTCCAACAAAACTGTTACATACTTCATGAGAGTTCTAGTCAGACTAGTTTAGTTGTTTGGCTACTGACTTTCTAAGAACTCACCTCACTCTAAGGTTCTACTAGCCTACAACAATAATATCGACAGGCTCTCATATTCCTTTATGCCTCTAAAATGTGGGTTTATTCCTCATTTTACTAAAAAGAAAACAAAAGTCCAAGAAGTTAAAGTGGGAGATAGTGTGAAGAGTCCAGAATACCAGAATACAGAGCTGTGCCAAAGAAAAGTACACAGAATTCAGAGGGCAATTGGCCAATTATGTGTTAAAAAATTCTCATTCTCTGTCCTGGCAAGGGCTATGGCAGTAGGGTCAGTTGTCTTCCTGCACAGTGTTGAAGACTGAACCCTTCATCCTACATCACAGCTGCTGGAATAAGATATGCCCCCGCCCCCAGCAACAGCTGGAGGCTTTCCCTAGATTGCATGGTTTGCTATCCTGCCTTTGCAAAGACATGTCTGCCCATGGAAAATCCTCAGAGATTATGCCAACCTGGCAAGACCCAAACTCACCATGAGTCTTGTCTTTTGGGCTGACTCTGCAAAATTTCTCTGACATCACCAGACTCGTTTTCACAGAAACGAGACCAGCAGGGGTCGAGAAGAAAGAAATGCAGGGATAAAAGCTCCTTAACAGTCTGGGGTGAGTGCCCACTGACAGCCTTCCTCAACTCTAAGAATGCTTGCAGTTTTGTTTGGAAATAGACCACAGGGCTGTAGCCAAAATGAACTTTCAGTCTAAATTACCTGGGAGTTCAGAAGTCACCTTAACTGTATGACAGATGGTCGATCAGCACCCTGGACAGTGTCCCCAGTGAGCCAGAGGCGGGTGGGCCCAGAGCAACCTCCACCCAGTTCCAGGACACCACGTTAAATATCCTGCAGGCAGAAAAGCCCAGTTGTTCCATCTTAGTCTCTGTCCTAAAGATCACCCCAGGATGCCAGGAGGACAATCAAACAATGAACACAAACAACAAACAAAATATCTGCAGCAACTCCACAGAATTCATAAGAGCTGAAGGATAAGAGCTGAATAAAGATAGTAAAGCTTCTTGGAAAAAGTGAGACCTGCCCAGCGATGTTAAGGAAGGGAGGGACTTGATGTGATAGAGAAGGGAGCACAAGGCAGGAGGGCACACACAGATAGAGATGAACCAGACAATCAGGTCTGACGAATTTATTTCCACCAATACATTCAAAGGGAACCCTGGGAAACACCATCTCTGAAAAGAATGTCCCACCCTGTTTTCTTCAAATGACAATTCAAATATATTCTTCAAATAGAGTTGCAACATTAACTCTTTGATAAGGCTCTTTTTATTCCTTCCTACTTTTTAAAAATGGACTTTTACCTTCTAACAATGGTGAGTATATTTAGACCTGAATAAAGCCACAGTATGGGGTTCTCACACCCAGTACCAGCTCTTCCTCTCATGATTACCAAATTCCATTGTTTCTGGGTAT
>PVKZ01002662.1:0-200835 GCA_004027375.1 Macroglossus sobrinus
TTCCTTCCTTCCTTCCTTCCTTCCTTCCTTCCTTCCTTCCTTCCTTCCTTCCTTCCTTCCTTCCTTCCTTCCTTCTTTTCTTCCTTAAAAATTGTCTGCGAAAAATTATGATACATGCATACCAAATTCTTTATATTTGTCATATAGGTGACCCTAAAGAATCTTAGGACAACTCCTAGTTCTGTTTCTGCCCTGAATTGCTTATAAAGAAGCATAGTCTGGCAACAAAAAGTAATTTAAAATTTTTAAGAGAAATAGAAGAAAAAAAAAGCTATTCTTCACTTGCATTTCTGGATGAACTTTAAAGAGACAAATTTATAAGCCAGAAACACTTTTCACATTCCCCCCTGCACTCTCCAGTTTTTGCCACCTCACAGCTGTCCCAGAGCTTCTCATATGTCAAATCCCCAGACTCTTCCTCTAATCTCTTTACAATATTTATTGTTCCTCTCTTCCTCCTCTCCCCTTGCCATGCCAAGTCAATTTTGATTGACTTGCTTTCTCTGGCTAAGCCCTTTTTACTTTTCAGTCCATGTCTCAGTTTCAGTCTCCTCTATCTTTCTTTTTTCTATTGTAGCAGAAAGGACCCACAAACTGTACCAGCAATGGCACTCCTTGAGTGCATGTATGGGCTGTGATGAAGAGAAGAGTGCAATGGGAATAAGATGAATTCATATATTAACAAATCTTATCCACTCATATACACTGATGATACATTTAAAGCCTTGCTTAATTGTTGTGCAAAATAGTAATTAAGAATAAATGAATCATTGAGCTATTATTTATCACAGAAAAAAAAATGGAATTCCAAGCATTTGTTGGATCAACTAAAGGAAATAGAAGTCTTTCTAAAGACTTCTTCAAAAAAAGGCATAATCATGGTTGGACCTCTGTGTCACAGGATCATTCCCTTCCCTCAGACATCTGAGCAACCCTCCAGCTTTTAGAAGCCAAGAAGACTGAATCATATTTGGTTTAAAGAGAGTCAGGCGGTAGGGTGGACAGAACCAATATTTCTTAAGAGACGGTTGCTGACCCTCAAAAATGAAAAATATCAGTCTCTGTCTCATAGCCCAGAATAAAAAGCTAGTAAGTCAAGGGCTTTGCAGAGTTATGGCCAACTCTTCCTCTGGAGAGAGCAAACTTTTAGAAGCAAGAGTTCTCCTTTTCCTTTGCCCTGGGCAGGGTTAACTAGGGGATTAAGTAGAATAATGTGAAACTCACCCAGATTCTTCTCTGATATTACCTAAAATGTCACCCAAATTGAACTTGTTTGGATTGTTAACCCAAATGTATGTATGTGTGGGTTACATACATAAAGCCTTGGGAGGTTGTCAGTGACAAATGAGTTCAAGAAGGCTGCTTTCTTAACACCTCATGAGAAAACAAATACAAGTGTTGATGCGAAGGAGAAGGGGATGTGCTCAGAGGCTAAGGGTAGATAGAAGCTGGGAGCACTGGAGGAGGACTAATCATAAAGCCTGAGGGCTTATTGATGATGGCACTGGGTATGTATGGACACAAGGCAGGAGTTGGGGAGGGAGGCAGAACCAGAGCTGGAAATAGGTAAGAAAGAGCCATAGAAGTATGGATGTGGAACCAAACAGCTGTGCCCAGGGGGAGTCTGGCCAGCTTAAGTAGAAACAAAGGCTAGACACTACCTGAGTAGAGACTGCCAAGTGTCTGAAGCCCTGGTCTTTTCATAAGCAGAAAATGTTTCAAACCCCTCACCAGCAGAAGGTGGAACTGGACTATCAACTAGGGTAATGAAAGGGTTTAAACCAAATATATTATTACTATAAAAACAGAAATAGTAATTCTGTGAAATACAACTTATTACCTCTAAGAAGTCCTGAAGATCCATACAGAATAATCAAGGACAACAGGAAGCGAGTAACGAGATCAAGAAGAGGGAGATAGCAAAAAAGTATGACAGAGGTTAGAGAACATTGTGCACAAGCAAAGCCTTGGGAAAATAACCATTTGAAAAGATTGTCAGAATTAAAGAACATAAATCAGAGAGGTTAATATCACAGGAGTAAATCATTTTGAAGTATCTTGAGAGAAAAGCCACAGAACAATAACTCCAATAATTTGTAGGAACGGCAGAAAGAAAAGACTTTATTTTCCTGTGTCAAATATGTCGACCAGACAGGGTGATCTTGATAGAAAGTAGACTGGCAAAAGGCTGGAGAAGAAAAGATATTTGCAGGCATTCTGTCTTTGTGTTTTTGTTGATTTTAATTTATAGAGTATTCATATATTTGCTTATGACCTTGGTATCTCCAGCTCTATTTCTCTCCTAAGTTTTCAAGCTCTCACTTTGACCTTTCCTGTGATAGAATTTCAGAAACAAAACCACATGAGTTGAGGAGGGAACTGTGATGTTAAATGTTGGATGGATCTGTCTCTTATACTAGTGTCCACTTGAGTCTAATAACTAGATTGAGTGTTCCCTGAGGGCATGGGTTGTATCTCTCATCTCTGTAAATTCAGCACCTTGCAGTGCTTGGCGTATTGTGTGAGCTCAGAATGTGTTTATTAACCTTAAGTGAATCTAAACAATTAGGTCCCATAGGAGAAAGTTATGAGTACTACTGGCCACTTTGAAAATACAAGATACATTTTACAAAATTCTAAGAGAATGAGCAAACAAACCACCAAGGCTCCTTAAAATATTACCAAAAATTGTTCCTGTGAATCAGAAAATAAGAAGAGGATGTAGTGAGGAGGAAAATGTGGCATTGATGTTGAAAAAGAAGAGACCCTGAAGTTACTAACTAAGTAATGATATTCAACAAGCAGGAAAAATCTGTTGTTTACTTAGATGATAACAAAGCACCACTATATGTAGAAAGCTCTTATCAAGTTTTGTCAATTGATTACTCTTCTTGGAAATCTGTAAACTTGGAAGGTACATTTTCAGTAATACAAACATTTGATATAACCTCCTATGGGATGTTAAAAAATGATTTGTTACTTTAGTAAGGAGTTGTTCAACATTCTTTATTACTTTCATGGTTACACAGGGAAATGTCAATAGAGAATAATTGTGTGGTATATAGTAAAATTGGAAATCTCAAATTATTGACTTGGCAAACATAATAAGTAAGCAAATTTCTTAGCAAATTACTATTTTTACTTGTACAGCTTTCTAAAAGAAAATGACTAGGTTAGATATTCCTTCCACCCTCCACAAATCACCTCTTGCTTATCCTGGTCATAGCCATTATCACACTGTATTGTCCTTGTATGGTTCTCTTTATCTATCTTCCAAAAGTGGAATTCTAGAATACACAGGTAATGTCTTACTCAGTAATGTACTTCTAGTATCTCCTGTCACACTCAGTGCATAGCACTTAGTAGGTGTGCAATAAATATTTTTTGTACATATAGAAGCAAAAGCATGCCAGGTAAAGTACAGAGATTAATTTTAGGAGAAAGAATATAAACCAAAAATCTGTAGGCTTATTTTTATAAACACACACACACATACACACACACACATCAAGTTTTATAGTACCTTTTTAGTAAGCATTGTCATTATCTATACATTGTCATTTATGGCTTTTTCAAATGAAAAGAGTGGGTTACTTGCTCAAGATCAGTTATTGTCATTGATTCCTTCCCAGCTCAAAATACTAAAATTCACCCAGACTACAGCAAGTTATTTGTAGGCTATTAAAATATTTATGTATATTCATCCTAACTCTTCACCCTCAAATGTTTGCATTTAGAAAGTAGAGTTGTGCTAACTGAAAACTGACAGCATAAATATGACTTAAAAAATCACCAATGCACTATAAACACATTCGGCACTTTGCTATAAGAGTGAAAAACTGCATTACTTGCACCCTAACTTAAGGGTTACATGCATCAATAGTTATGTCTGAAGAAGGTGACAGCAATCACCTCAAATAATACAGTCAAGAAGGAAAAAAGTTGTACATGCCATTGCTGAAGGGACCCCACTAGAGAAAAATAAGATTTCAAGGAAGTAATTGAAGTGTTCAGAATAAATGAATTTCCTTAATCATTAGCAAGACATACTCCCATTTTATTCTGTACAAAGAGTCTAAAGAAATCCTTCAAAGAACACTCCTCCATTTATGACAACCATCTGATGGGAAAATAAAAATAACTTTCTACTTCTAAATTTCTAGGAAGATAACTGTGTGCTTATGTTGATTAGCTGGGCCTTAATGGTACGTAGTAAGCACTCACTAAATCTTTATTAAATGAAATGAATGAACCTTATAAGAATAATAGAAACTCACTTTTCATATTTATGTGTAAATAATGAAGTTTAGTATCAATAAGAGATAAAAGCTCCTAGTTCTAGCATGGATGGTGAAATTAGGCACAGCTTGTTACCAAAAGGAGATACAATGAAGACTTAAGTGTAAATCTCATGTGGACAGATTGAGTATGTACAAGCACCAAGTCATGTCTTTTCACCCACTTTGATGATCAGCTTGTCTTCTCCACTCTAAGGGAACCTGCTTCATAACATAAAAGAGTTTCTCCAGCTTTGTATCTGGAAAGGTGTTAATTTATAATATACCCTCTAGGGCTGATGGAGGAGAAAAACCATCCTTCTACCCACTGTAGAAGGATGCAGATGGGTGCAGATGTTTCTGAGGCTGCATTCTTCTGATCGTCTAGGATAAAACACCATGAACATGAAATCCACAGTGTGCCAGGAGAAATGTTTTCTACTTGTGAAGTATTCTCTTTTGACTGTCAGTAACCAGAAGCCAGCAATCTCTTTAGCTTCATAGGTGCCACAAAAGGACAAGAAATTTTCATAGATGCCCTTGGAAGATTTTAGGAATAAACAGAAGAGGGAAAATAAGTAGGAAGTTTAGGAGGCAGAGGTTTATTTTTCTCATCAGAGCCATTTTTTAAATAAGACCTCTGAAAACTCAACTGAGAGCCAAATAAACAAAAGACAATTTAATTTATTATAAGAGGAAGAAATATGAAAACTTGGTTTTAAAATTAAGGGAAAACAACAGCAATGCCAACACCTCAAAGAAATAGCAAAAGAGAATAAAAAAAGAAGAGGGAGAGAGGACCAAGAAGGAACTGTGTTGCTTGCAAAGCTCCAAGAGCCAAATTTTAAGTCACTGAGTAGTAGTACTCTCATTGGGAGGAGGGGTAAATAACCTTTTAGTTTAAAAAGAATGGGGATGTTACTGGAACTGGTCATTTAAAAGCATTTATTTTTTATCTAAAATTGGGTATGATTTATACATTCAAGTACACAAATATTTATTGGAAATTTATTAGGTACCCACCGGAAACAAAATAGACTGAGTCTTTTATCTCATGGAGTTTATATGATAGTGGGAGAATCAAAAATAAAATAGTTAACACATAAATATATAATATGTCAGATGGCATTAAGTCCTGTGAAGAAAATAAAATAGAGTGGAGAGGGTGTATGCAATATTTTAAGTAATATGGTCAAGGAGGGGTGCCAGTTATTCTCTGATTTCTGCCCCTCCCCCATCCTTTTAAATTCATTCTCCAGCTGTATCCCTGGTATCTCCAAGATAGCCTCCAATTATTCTTGGCTCCTGCTATTTACACCCTTGTGTGGTCTCCTCCTCCCCCACCCCCATTGACTCAGAACTTACCTGTATGACTAACAGAATGAGGCTAAAGTGACTGTGTGATTTTCATGTCATAACAGGCACTGTAGCTTCCACTTTGGTGTTTGGATCACTTATTCTGGGAAAACCAGGTACACTTAAGCAGCCCTGTAGAGAAGATCTCCTGTCTACTGCCCAAACCAGCAACAACTCACCTGCTGTGTTACTGAGCTCCCTTGGAATCAGACCCTCCACCCCACTTAAGCCTTCAAATAACTGACATCTTGACTGCAATTTCATGTAAGACCTGGTGCTGGAAACATCAAGATCCCTGACCCACAGACACTGTAAGAGATAGTTAATGTTTGTGTGAGGCCCCTGTGTTTTGGTATTTGTTATGCAACAATAGGTAACTTGTGCAGAACCCAATATTACATTGCTCTGACTCCTTTGGACTCTGATTTCCAGCTGTGTTTGGTCAATGTGCAGAAAGTGAGGTCAGTGTGTTTATTTCACAACATTCCACTCTGGTCCTGGTTTCCTCTCTCGGTCACCAGATCTCCTCCTGGACAGCCCTAGAAATCTCCAGAGGTGCAACTCTCTTTGGGCTCCTACAACACTATTTCTTCCCTTTGGCCTTTCAAGCCTAGATGTGGCATTGAATCTTGCCATTGGTTTTGTGAACCCTGCACACACCTCTGTAATGAATCCTTCCATTTTTCTAGAAATTCTGTGACTTCTATTTCCTACCAAGACTTGGGCTGATATGAAAGTCTTTCTGTAGGAGAGGACATTCGGAGACCTGAAGAAAGTGAGAGAAGGAAGCTTCTTAATATGTGGGGAAGACTGTTCCAGCAAGTGCAAAGACCTCCAGATGAGGAAATAGTTGGTGTGTTCAAAGAACAGCAAGGAAGGTGAGCGGGGTACAGTAGAATGTATGACCAGGAAAGTGTTCAGGTGTGAGGATGAAGAGGCAGTCAGGGGCCATATCAGGTAGAGTTTGGTGAGTTGTGGTTGTATTCTGAGAGTCATACACTGCCATGGGGATGGTTGTGAGTGGTCTGAATGGGTGTATCACGTGATCTAACTTGTATTATGAGATCAGGATGTAGGTGGATGTAAAGAAAACTCTTAGAATTGAGTCAGGAAGATCCTTTAGAATTTAGAAAGATGATGATGGCTAAAGCATAATGGATAATAAAAGTGAAGAGAAAAGACTGAATTCAGGATATATTTTGAAACCAGACCTGTAGAAATTTGCTGCTAAATTGAATGTAAAGGAAGTAAGAGTAAGGAAGGCTCTAAAGTGAAGGATGAATGTTGGAGCCATTTGCTGAGATGAATACAAGGGAGGGGAAGGGGGCATTTTGGAGGAAAGAGGGGTGAAAATCAAGAGTTTGTTCATTTCACCATCAAAAGAGGAAAGAGCGATATTCTGTTTTTTTTTTTTTTTTTTTAAAGAAAGAAAGATAAAAGAATTTTTCTCCCTTTACAAAGAAAAAGATCCACATTAACAGAGTAACATTTCTATGTCCTGGCTCACAAGGATATTTGCCATTAGAAGACTTTTAAAATCAAGTAGTGCACTCTCAACTTTAGTTCAAATGTGATCAGTTATAGGTCAGATCTGACTCACCAAACGTCAGACTAAATAAATCCAGGAGCCAAGTCTGTTCCCAGGGTCTAGGGCCCCTATTGTCATAAAACATAATCTGTCTATTGAGTGAGGATTCTAATTATCATGCCTGTAAAAGATAATCTCATTGGCTAATCTCACATGACTTTCTCTCTCATTTTTTAAATTTAAAACATGACAACTTTGAGCTCCAGATGCAGATGTGGCAGGAAACAAGACTTAACAGACACTTCCGTTTTTCTTAGGACAGCACCCTTTGCCCCACTTCCGCAGTCCTTACCATAAAAGTAGAGCTGTACCCCCACCCAAGCCAAAATACTCACTCTCCTTACACAACATTGGTTACCTGCTTTTCCTCTGAAGACCTGAAGCTTTAGGACAATTCACTGTGGAGCCTGTGCTTACAGACTTTCCTCTATAGACTTGGTAGGGGACCAAGCAGCACCCTATGTGCTCTGAGGGGATAAGGCAACGCCCTTCACCTTGTTGTTGTGATGTTTGCCATATACTCACTCACACCCTCATCTACAGCATGCTTTTTGATGCCAGCACACAGTTGTCTTGATGCCAAAAGGCATTTTGTTGTTATTGTTGTTGTGTTTATAATTACTTCTGTCTAAATATTCTTTAGGCTTCCAGGAAGGGACACAGCCGACTGTGATAAAATGGACTTCTCCTCCCTTCCCCCCTCTGGTTACCATGGCAACTCTGAATGACTGATTTCCTGGTTGCCATGTAAATGCAGTGGGATCCCAGCCACTGCACCACACAAAGACGTCAGTAAGAATGGTGAGAAAACAAAAATCATATTTAAAAAGACAAAAAATTTTATCTCAAGCTTTTTTCTAACATAAAAGTAGAGGAAAGAAACCAACTGTAATTAGAAATGGTGCTCTTCTCAAGACAAGGTAAGAGTGAGTGTGTCTCTCTTCCATTGGAGGGAAAACTGGAAAAAACGGAAATCCCTTGTTTGTAGCTGGAGGAGTTGGCATGGTGACAGAAAGACAGATGCCATTCTCAGGTGGCTAGAAGCCTTCAGTAAACAGCAATGAGTTCCACTGAGTAGAAATCCGAAATATTTCATAAGAGTAGAAGAATTAAGTTAGATTGAAAACAACAACAAAAAATGAGTCTCATGGACATTTTTTATAATTACTTTTATTTGTACAGTTTTATGATTTTTAAATTAAGATTCCAAATGCTCTAATTCAATATTTGCTTGGTGATGAATTTTTATTCCTACCCAATAATTTTGCAAAAAATAACAAAATGTAGGGTTTTTTTATTTTTCTATTTTTAAAATTGATTTGTAATATCCTGATAAAATCCACATGCCAAAAATTTATTAAGCCAGATTTTTGTGGTTTTCATAGCCTGGGTGTTACTTGTGTTTAATAATACCTATTAAAAACACCAGCATGTAAAAAAAAAATGTAAGGTATATTTTGTATCATCCTTTATGCATATAAAAACTAAAATTGTTGATAACTTACTTCCTCAACTTTTCATCATATCTTAGAATTAATTGGCATAAAATTAACCTGTTATTCCTTTTCTCCTCAAAAATCTTTCTGCCTTTTGACAAATGCTTCATATAAAGGTTTTAAAAAACCTAATTAGGAAGACTTTCCATAGGTTTGCTGAAAAACTCACACTATTGCTTTTTACTATTAATTGCACTATTAATTTTTGAAAGCTGAATCATGAGGTCATTTTGAACACTTATCTTATGGGAGGTTGGAGCTGCAATGAGCTAAAACATTCCATATTTTCTAGATGCTAGAGAAGTGACCCTGGGAGATAAAACTCCATGGTACAAACGATACTCCAGGGTACTGAGTAGACGGATCCAGGCCTTGTTAACTGTCATTTCTTAATATTCTTTCTGGCATTCAACACTGCCTCATCACAAAAGCCAGCATGTTCCAAACTGGGTCAATAAGTGTCACATGGCATAAAAAGTTGGGGCAGGAAATTCTGGGTTCAGATAATTTTTTAAAATCTTAGTTGTAGCACATTAGGTTTATTTACTACAGAACTCCTCAGAGCTTTTGATGTTCCAATGTCTATGGTGGGAGGGGGCTCTAGAGAATATGGTTTCCCAAATGTTTCTGGCCCCTGAGCCATGTCTTCACAGAAAACCTCTTAGTTCTTCAGAGCATACTTTTGAGAGATGCTGGGTCAGACTTCTCTAAGATCTAATTATTTTATTTTTGATTTAAAATTATAAAATTTTAAAAAGTTTTGTTCCCTGTGATTCTCCTAGAAGGGAACCACTGATGCTTAAGGGGCTTTCTTGGGCCTGAGTCTTCTTCAGTGGACTCATCCCACCACACTGACTCTTTATATGACTACCTCCCCCTCGCCCCACCTACCAGCTGTGAAAAACAACAGGGCTGCCAGCAACCTCACCACTGCTGAAGCTGATGAGAAAAGTGACAAAGGGAACGGACACCTGCTCCTCTGCCTCACTCTGACACTGTGAATAAGAAGGGGACCTAGTCCGAGAGAGATGCACGCCCCCTACTCAGCCTAGTCTGGCTGCCCTGGGGAGATGGAGAGAAGTTTGAATCAAATAGAAGATAGTTTATAGGATCAGACTGTTTTATCAAACAGAAGTGACAGAGGAGTTAAGGGACAGAATGAAATATTGTTCAGGAAGCTTGCTGCACAGAGGGAGAGGAGAGCTGACTGGAACAATTTGGTAGTGGCCATTTGAAAAATAAAACAGGTCCAAGTCTTTACTTCAACAAGTTTAGTGTCTTAAATCAAAATGGTTAAGTAGCTGACACAGCCATGTAACCAACATCGGGGCACAGATGGGGAAAATGAGAAGAAGAAGCATAGGGAAGAGATAGATTTATTTTGCCTGCGTTACCAGAAGATTCTTTAGAACAGAGGTAGCAGTTGTGATGGTGGCTGAGGGCCAAGTAAGAAAAATGGAGTTTTGCAGGCTGAGGTAACTGCCTTTTCAGAGGCATGAGGGTGGGACAGAGTATGGCATAGAGGAAGCAGGTGGCAGAGTGTGTTGGTGGGGTACTGTGTGGATTGAAGAGGCAGTCTGGGGGAGGTTTGGGTAGTTCCTTACATAATATTTCAACCAATGTGGAAAAATAAGGAACCATAGAAGATTTTAGTCAGAAGACTGATATGACCAGATTTGCATTTTGAAGAAACCATTCCTTAAAAATGCAGGGTAGGCTTTGAAAGAGGGTAGGGTGTAAGATGAAAGCAGAGTAGACACACAAAATAGTTGAGAGGTTTTCATAGCACTGAATAGTCAAGTGTTTGTCTGGGAGGAGGTAACACGGGGAAAAGAGCAAGAAAGAGGAGCTGAGGATTCCTCTCGAGAGCAAAACAACCAGAGTAGGCAGTTGTGCCTTCATCTGTCCATTCAACAATTACTCACGTGCATGAATATAAAAGCAACATCTCTTCCCTTTCTTTTCCCTGAAGACCTTCCTTATGATTTACAGTAGTTCAGGTAATTATAACTTAATTGGGCTGTTTGTCAGCCTTTCCACCTTATAATAACATGGGTGGGTCTTTTGCTGCAACATCTCAGTTTGCTACTTTAATGGCAGCAGAGTTCTCCAGAAGAAGATAAATTATTTTCCCCATCTTCAATTCTAACAAATAACTATGCTCTGTGAAAAAAATGTCACACATGGGCCCTCCTCCTGGCAACACAGGCCAGACTACCATCTTGTTAAATTAATTTTGGACCCTGAACAGGTTCATGGCTACACTAGTGGGACCTCAGGGAACGCCATTCCTGTGCTGAAACAGTGAGTGGCCTGCTTCTTAGTACTTTATGTGCACAGAGCCTCATGGCTGCTGCAGAAGAAATTCTGCCTGCCAATCACAGGTTCAGTTAACTGACACTGACAGCTCTAGAGGATGTAGAAAGAAGACACAGTTAACCGCCCTGGTGAAAACCTGGGAAAGATGTTTGCTCTCTCACTTTCTTTACAAAAATAACACATATTAAAATTAGATTTTTAGAAAACTTATTTGAAGACATCAACTCCAGACTAAAAGATTCTAATTGCACCTTTTTTCATGAGTCCCTGTGTCTAGACTAGATGTTATCAGAACAATTGTCTCATATCTGAATAAGCTTTTATAGAGTCCTGGCTCTGAATAGAAGGGATTTTTTAAGGACCTTGATCTCATTACTGGTTAGGTCAGGAGAAGGCAAATCAGCATGACATCATGGTGTCCATCTAGGTTAGACAAAAAAAGGAAGCCTTTTAGACAATGGGAAAATAATATACAGTGGAGTAAAAACTTCCTTGAGCAGACTTTTCAGAGATCAGCATGCTTCCCTTGATCAGGCTTTCTTAAGATTAGACATCTTTCTCAAACATATTTGTACATAATTCATGTACCATCTACAGGGCATAAGTTTTTCTCTTTTTTTGTGACTGAGTTTGCATTCTCTGGGCGCTGTCATTAAGACCATTGTACAGCCCTGAAGAAAAGCGTGCCACTGAATCTGTACCTATCACTTCATGCTGGAAGTCACATCTATTTTTCACAATAATTCCATAATTCCTATAGAAGGATTTTCTCATTGACTCTCATTTTTTCCTATTCTTTTTTCCATGTGCCCTAATATTTTGCTTTCTCATTTTTACTTTTTAAAGTAGTTCTATTGAAATATTATCATGGACTCTGAAGCCAGATTATCTGGGTTCAAATCCAGGCTCCATCCCCTACCAGCTGTGTGACCTCTCTGTGTTTGTGTTATCATCTCTAAAATGGGAACAATAATAGTACCTTCCTTATAGAATCATGGTGAGGATTATAAAAAATAATGTGGAAGAGTGGGGGGCTCTTTTCTTGGTAGAGCCTCAAAACATGGGGTTCCGAGACCTGAACAAAAGTTAGACTCACCTGGGGAGAGATTTTAAAGCACAGATTTCTGGGCCACCTGCCATCGATTCTGATTCAGTCAGTCTGGAGAGAAGACAACTGCAACTGATTTATGCAGTGGCATTTAAGAACCACTACTTAAAATTAAATTTTTGGTTCCTGTGGTGCTGTCCTTGTTTGTCCCTCCTATCCTCATGAGCTTTCCCTATCTTACATGGTCTCACAATGGCAAGTCTCAGATTTTGTAGATTTTGGTCAATTTGCCTACCAACGGTGGACCTCTGTGGAGCAACCCATCTTCTTACTTACTAAACTGGTTTTATATTATGCATTTGTAGTCACTCCTCAGGCTCTGTCTGTGAACTCTACTCTTAGAAAAAAAATATCAAATACATGAGGACTACAATGTATTTATGTTTGCTCTGGTGGGAGGTAATAAGTTTTAGGCATTGTGCGTGTGTGCAACTGAACCTAGCTTTAGGTTCCAGGAGGTAGGAGAATCTTCAGGGATTTGTTTATGTAATGTAATTTACATAGGGGAAATGGAAAGGCTGTCTTCTGGCTACAGGCCGAGGAGTCACGCTAAAAGTCAATCACGAATAGTGGTATGAAAAGCCAGACTAGTCTCCTGGCTGCTTGACATGGGAGCAGAAGGGAAAAGGTAGCTTTCTTTTTCCTTCTCTACTCACTGAAAAGTCCTCAGGCAATGGAATGAGTGATAACCCAGGCACAAAGTTGAGGGACAAAACTAAAGATGCAGGGTGTTTTAGGACATTGGGAGACAGTGGAAGTGAGAGGACAAAAGAGTGGCATTTATGGAGGGGAGAAGTCTATCAAGAGCCTGGGAACTGAGCAGCTGTGGGGGCTGCATCCAGAGTGGAGAACTAAGACTGTGCAATAAAGAGGAGGCAGCCTAACCAGGCTCAAGGAGCCACTTCTGATTTTCTCTTGAAGGTAGATTTTATGTAGAACATTTCATAAGAGTCATGGGGGACAAGATTGATAGACAGATGTCAAAAGACACAAAATAGGATCATGAAGTTTCTTAATGATAAAACATTAAGAAGTAAATCAAAAGACAAGGTGACATTGCTCTCAGACTTGAGGTACAGGCTTCCAGGTTCCCAGGCTCTGACAATAATATATAGCTGCTAATGAAGCCACCCAGGTGGAGTAATAATTGCACCAAACATGAGAAGCTCATCTGGCCCATTCTTACGAGTATTTTTATACCATCGTGAGTCCTTCATAGCTCCCTGGCTGCCAGATGTAAGCAATTGATGCAAAACAACTACAGTACAGTTTTAATGTACACTGCAAGATAATCAAGCAAAACCCAGTTTTCAAGAGCATCCTGCTACTGGCCAAAGTTGCAGGACTGTTGGAGATCTATTCCTAGAATTGCAATCATTGGTTTGTGTCTGAAGTTAGATGGTTCTGCATATATTCCTGGACTCATTATGTGTAATTGAATGACTAAGAGTAAAGTTTTTTTTTTGAAAGACCATAGTACATCTTGATCTTTTTTGTTTTTTAAAAAATTAAGGTAAAATTTGCATATATCGGTCTTTACGCTTTTCAAAGTACAGTTATGTGAGTTTTAACAAATGAATACAGTTGTATAACTACCACCACAATCATGATAGAGAACATCTGCATTACTCCCCTCCCCCAAATTTCCTCATGCCCCTTTGTAGTTAATTCTTCCCCTGGCCTCTGGTCCTTGGCAACCACTGATCTGTTTTTATTCCAATGGTGTTGACTTTTCCAGAATGTCAAATAAATGGAATCATACACTGCGTAGCCGCTTGCATCTGGCCTCTTTTACTCAACATAATGTACTAGAGACCTACACATGTTGTGTGTTAGTGGGTCACTCATTGCCAAGAGACACATGGAAAGATGCTCAACATCACTAATCATCAGGGAAATGCAAATCAAAACCACAGTGAGATATCACCTCACACCTGTCAGAATGGCTATTATCAAAACGACAACACAGAATATGTGTCGGCAAGGATGCAGAGTAAAAGGAACACTTGTGCATTATTGGTAGGATTGTAAACTGATGCAGCCACTGTTGAAAACAGTATGGAAATTTCTCAAAAAATAAAAAATAGAACTACAATATGACCCAGCAATTTCACTTCAGGATATTTATCTGAAGGAAATAAAAACACTAATTGAAAAGATATATGCACTATGTTCATTGCACCATTATTTACAATAATCAAGGTATAGAAGCAACCTAAGTGTCTATTGATAGATGACTAGATAAAGAAGATGTAGTACATATATACAATGGAATATTACTTGACCATAAAAAAGAATGAAATCTTGCCATTTGAGACAATATGGATAGGCCTAGAGGGTATTATATTAAGTCAGATAAGTCAGACAAAGACAAATAACATTTGATTTCACTTATATGTGAAACCTAAAAAACAAAATAAATAAACAAACAAAATAAAACAGAAACAAACTCATAGATACAGAGAACCAACTGATGGTTGCCAGATGGGAGGAAGGTGGGAAGATGGATTAAAAAAGGAAAGAGGATTAAGAACAAACTTCCAATTATAAAATAAGTCATGGGAATGTAATGTACAGAACAGGGGATATAGTTGTTATTATGATAATAACTATGTATGGTGTCAGATAGTTACTAGATATCATGGTGATCATTTTATAAAGTATATAAATGTTAAATCGCTACATTGTACACCCGAAACTAATATTGTATGTCAACGATAGTTAAAAATAAAAAAGTCATTGAATTGTATACTTAAGATTTGTGCACACTACTGTATGTATGCTATATCTCAATTTAAAAAAATTAAAACATTTTTCTTTTGTAGCAAGAGGAGTAAGGATTTCATAGTTAAACAGATATGGGTAATCATTTGTTATGCTGAATTTGGACAAATTTATCTCCTTGATTTTTGGTTTCCTCATCTGTGTTAATGGTTTTAATAATAATCACTTTCCAGAACTGTGTAGATCTCATATAATAAATTCTTCCATATAATATGCATAAAGTGCTGTTAAGAACAATTCTCCAAAATTTGGAAATTACTAAGTCTTTTCAGTGTTGAGTAGTAGTTGTGTATAGACACTTTTGGGGGATTATTTAGGTAGTGGGTACTTTTTCATCCAGAAGAGATGAAAATAATTTCTGAGTTGAAAAGATAACCCCAAGATTACATTGTTACTACCTTCTAGAACATGAACCAGTTTTGTATCTAAATTTAAAATTTTATTCAAGCATTTCTTTGTTTTTCAGCCTCTATAAATACTTCCATCTTTCTAATTCTTTTTGAATCACTGCTGGTTCCCTCCTTACAGAGTTACTTTAAATTTAAATGAGTCATACTTTTAACTTTGTAGCTGCCAATAGTTAGCAGAATGCTTTGCTCATGATAGTTGTTCAATAAATTTAAGCTCTTATTCTCATTCAACTTTTTCCCTTTCTTTCAAGCCTAGGCATGGGAAACAATATAATTTGAGATATGCTTAATAATAGGTTTTTCAATTAATTTTTGTTTTAACACACCAATGTTAAGATGAGAGCACTTAAAAGAATAATACTGGAAATATTTTACTACATTTATGAAAACAAGCTTCTCATTATTGTTTGGCATTGAGTCTTTTGAGAAGTCGTATTTAGGGGTAGGCGTGGATAATCCTATAAATTTGTCTTACAATGTCCTTCCAGGGGCATCAATTTAAAAGTGTGGGAGAGGAACATGCACTATGAGAAGAAGTAGGTTCGAGTTGATATATTTTGGTCAGATTATCTAATGTGAGATAAGTGACCAGGTGCTTGCTGAGTTGTGAGGAGGGAGAAGTAGTGAAGCAGGTGATATACTGAGGTAACCATAAAAACACATATTTGTATGGCTTTTTATAATTCTCAAAGCACTTTCATATATATGAGTTCATTTGACGCTTAAAGTAACCCCCAAAAATGTATTCTTCGGTTTCATATAAAAGGAAATAGAGGTATGAAGAGTTCAAGGTCACTCCCACTCATTGAATTAATTAGTGACAGAGTCGAGACCATCTCATCCTGAAACGTCCAAGGTTGGACATTAGTTCTTCCTTTTAAGATAAAGTTCTGACAATTAGCAACAAGACTAATATTTATGAAGTGGTAGGAAAAATAAAAACACAACATTTTAGCTAAGATTTTCTACTTAGTTAAATGCTTGTATTTACTTCCAATTCTGAAAAGAAGACAATTGGGAGTCTCATAAATGAGGGTCTTTTCTTTACTGGGAAGTTGTAAGTAAAGGGCAGGAGTGGATGATCCTGTAAGTTTGCCTTAAAATGTTTTTCTTAGGTGCATCTGTTTAAGTGTTTGTACGGGAACATGGACAAAAGCATGGATGAAAGTATGGAAACTGGGAAGGAGGAATGGGTTAGACGTTGATGGGCCTGGGTCAGAACGTTGCAAAGCAATGGTAGGTAATATTCTGGAGCCATGGGGTGAGAAGAAGAAACAGGGAGTACAGTCTGAAAACAGTTATTTTATTTACCTATATAGCATTGGACCTCTGAAATATTATAGGTAAAGAGAGTTGGGAGAGCTGGAGGTCTGAATATAAAAGTAATTTTTTTTCTTAAGATAAAAGACATGGGGTAAGAAGGTAGGTTTATATGCTGAAAGAATAAAAGACCTGGATGTCTAGACTTTTTCTTCACTTCATATTTTCTGGTGCTTTATGTCTCTTATCCGATAAGATTAAGTCAGTGTTCCTTCCCGCTTCTCATGGTAATTACTGAATCGGCTTCAGCTTCATTCTTCCTCTCAGCTGAGCCTGGGGCCATTAATAAACATCGGGTTAGCCTGGAAGCTTTTTCATGTCTCCTCTGTTACTAGTACCTCAGAGAAAGCTTCAAAAAAGCTAAGCCTTGGTGATAATTTCAGGGGCGAAGGCCCAATTCTGCAGAGATCATCCTCTGTTAATTTGCGTTCCACTGCTTTGGTGAAGACCCTGCTGACAGTCAGAGTCCCCTGCTCTTTTCTTTTCGGCACAGAATTTATCTTTATTCATTTATATAGTCGCTGGATGGGCATTTCAGGTATCGTTAAACCAGGCGTATAATAAAGAGTTCTAACTCAGAGCATATAGGAAAATGGGTCTCTTTGGACATACCAGAAATAAATGAAATGCCCTAAAGGGAATGGAAAATAAAATCTATTTCCAGAACATTTGCATTCTATTAATGAGCACTTCGGGCCACGTATTCAATAACTTTGCATTCATTATAGCCCTAGTCCTGTTCCCAGAATCCACTTAGGTGACATCCCTTATGCTTTCCTTCCCTCCCTCCACCCACTCTCCATGAAAAAAATTCTCCTAGAAAATTAAAGTGGTTTTAACAACCTCAGTATTGAGTGGCATATGTTTTTCCTTACCTAGGACCCAGTGGCACTAGCATCTACAGGGCACAGGAACACAAAGCCTGTTGCACAAGGCAAGAAAGGCTTTCCTTCTGACTTGCTTCCCTCTGAAGGGAATAATATTAGCACCTCTGCAGCCTTTCATCTACCACCTTTCCTAGAACTTGACTCTTGTCTCTCAGCTGGTAGACAAGCTCTGTTGTCAGTCACCAGGGAAGGCCCAGCTTCCACGTACTCTGACCTCAGCAGGGAGCCCAGGACCCACAGGGAGACCATCAGAGTGCTGACACCGGCATATTGCTGGGCAGGACCCACATGCTGAGTGCTGGCCGCATTCCAGAGGATTTTTTTATATATAAAAAAATAAGTATATTTGCATTCTAGTTAACAGAAAGACAAGAGTTTTTTTTGTGGTAATTTCTGCTCTCCTTTTTCCTGCCAGCCCTTGAAATGCCCTTCCTCTGCCTTCTCCAAAAGTCTCAATGTGTTCTTTAGTTAATGCATATCTGAATGAAATCAGCATTCTGCAAATATTTTTGTGTGCCTAGTTTTTGTCTCTTCCAATAATTGTCCAGAGAACAGGAGCATGTTCCTAACTCAACACGTATTGCATGATGAGGGTGTCTTAAGGGCATTCTAATAATCTTGTTGAGTAGATCTCAAGCCAGTGACTGTAAGCTATGAAACACAGTGTATCCCATGTAACCCATACAGCTACCAATACCATTGTAATAAAGAAAAGCATCAGGGAAAGTGGTGGCAGTTTTGATGTGATGGTGATTTCATTCATCATCCCAGCAGACGGCACTCAGAAATGATGTTGTGATAACAGTGACAGGTGAACAATATTCGATAGAATGTGTGTTCCTGGTAGCTTTTGTAAAAATCAATATTGCCATTCTTCATGCCCCTCGTGTTTTATACCATCCTCTTATCCCCTCTGCCTGAAATTCCACAAACAGCGGTGTTCATTCCTTTGATTTAAGGCTTCCTGACCATTGTTAAATCTTAATGTGTATCTTCCTCAAGAATTTATCTGTCATCTCCACTTTACTATAAGAAGACATTTAGAATTTTTCTAAAGAGTAAATGTTGAGGGATCAAATATTACTATATTTGTATTCACAATCTTACCCTACTCCAGGTTCTAATTTTTTTTTCTCTTGCTATAGTGGTAATGGGTAGCAAGAACTAGAAGATGTCTGGAGAAGTTAAAAGACATTAGAATAAATTCTTGGATCAAGGAGAGCTGAAGACGAGTTTTGAATGGGGAAAAAAGAATCAAGAAAAGAGATTTTTATGGAATGTTTAGAAGAGAAGAGAGATTTGGAGGGAAGTATGGGAATTGCTATCAAGAGGACCAGAGGTGGATGAGATGGATTTTCCATGAAGTTTTCACTAACATAGACCCCTTCTAAGCCCCTGGGATGCAAGCACTGCATTTACATGCTCATTTTATATTCTTTTACATTCTTCTTCATACAGAGCACCCTTCCCCCTAAGCTTCAGACCTCACAAGTCTGAATACTGAGTGGGTCTATAGAGAAGTAAATGAGTGATCTTCAGAAATTTTCCAAACTGCCAAAGGCAAAATGACTTTCTTGTCATGCAAGGGTCCTGACTAAGAAGCCTTTCTAAGGGTCATCTGAATTCAGAGGAGTGTAAAGTTGTCTGAATTACTAACTACCTATTATTTATTAGAACATCTTACAATTCTATAAGGGTATCCTTTAAATTTGGTGGGGGAGAAGACCGTTGGAAGACTGAGGCTGTCTGGCCTGGATGTGGCTTCTGGGCCTGTATACCTTTCTGCTTTACTGAGGTGTTTACAGCTGGTATCTCTTTTGAGTGATCAGTGCCTTTGGCCTATCATATTGTTACATATTGTGAATAATATTCCTAAGTCCAATTGAAAGGCTCACCGTGATGGACCTTGATATCCCCAAGATTGTGACAGGAGTCTTTGGAGAGTGACGGTGAACTAACAGCCTTCAGCAGTGGGGGTCTATAATGACTGCACATCAAAACCTTAGGTAGAGAGAGGAGGATGAGACTTTGTGCTTTCCAAACCCTGAGCCCCTGGGGATGTTTCTGAAGAAGGGTGAGCATGGGACTATCTCATGTGGACAGCTCAAACAGGATTTCTGGAGGGAAAAAAAATCCCCCAAATGGCATACAATCAGAAACAAATTTCAACAGTTTCACAATTTAGGCTTGGACCAGCAAGAATTGTACTGTTCTATAAACTAAGCTATATCTTGTGCCAATTAGAATGCCTAATCCATACCTGGGTATAATTCATTCCAGAATCCTCAGTATGACCATGAGTCAGACAGAAATCGTAATCCAAACTACATAGCCCAACAAAAAAGGACCTGTTTTCTTATGCTTTTGTTGTCATCTCCTTGATTAATCCCTTCCTCCCTTTCTCATCGTGCCTTGCTTATTGGTCAGAGTCAGGATAAGCAATATCTAAAAGTTTTCAAGGTTCTTCTGATTCTGCTTTCCTTTGTGATAACAATTGGGCCCTGGAACCATTTTCAGGCAGACACATCCTGCTGGGTAAAAGATCCAGAGCTCTTAGAAGGAGGAACATCTCTCTGGTGAAATTGCTAATCACAGACCAGGCTTCCCCGCTGCCCATCTACCTTGAGGCTGCTTCCTGAGGCCTGCAGCCTCTCTGCCCTAAACAAAGCAGCCTCGCCACAGACTGAGGCTTTCACCGCACAGTGACTCAGCTCCCTGGGGAATGGTGACAGACCTGTGTGACTATCAGCCACAAAATCACCAAATAACTCATGTTGAGGAAGCCAGTCATTTCTACCAAGGCCTCACCTACCCAAAGGCAAATGCCCTCCTCCCTTATCTTTCTATACCCAAATACCTATCTTGTATTATTCTCTCATCTTCTACAGCTTTACACACCTTTCTTCTGCTCCTCCCACTCTCAACCCCTCTCTCCACACCCTTTACCATTTCCACCATGCCCTCTGAAGTTACCATCTCACAGAAAATAAATGCTTCAACATTTTCTTCTTTACAATGTCCTTCTCCCACCATAAATTGAAGCCTACCTTCTCCCAAAGATGCATGTCCTCTTGTTTTCCTCTCCAATGGAGGCTGCCTCTGTCAGCATACAGGAGCCAAGGATTGGTGTCAGGAGTCTCCCTGCTCCTTGGTGC
The DNA here is from genome assembly GCA_004027375.1 of Macroglossus sobrinus. Classification (NCBI taxonomy): domain Eukaryota; kingdom Metazoa; phylum Chordata; class Mammalia; order Chiroptera; family Pteropodidae; genus Macroglossus; species Macroglossus sobrinus. Next base: position 20,701 of record PVKZ01002662.1, read on the forward strand.
TGTTTTTCCACCATGTGTAAACTCTGTCAACATTTAGACCACTTGATATTACCATTTTTTATCTTCCATAAATACCAACAATCTAGACCTGTGATTTGGACTATAATTTTTCTCACCATGCCCAAATTCTGACATAACTCTAGGGTATTTAAACATATACGTGGATGACCATCCAACACACTAGCATTTAGCTCCTTCATGAAAGGCTTTTCAAGGCTCAAAGATGAACTGGTTACCATCTGGCCATGCTTGAAGTCAGAGACTACTTCCAGCTCCCTCACTACACCTGCTCTTCAAGGGATTACCAGGACCAAGTTTCCTTTGTCTTCTAATTCAGTGGTTGTCAAGCTTTAACAAGCATCAGAATCACCTAAAGGACTTGTTAAGACATATTGCTGAATCCCAACCCCAGAATTTCTGATTCAATAGATCTGGGGTGGGACTCAAGAAATTGCATTTTTAACAAGTTCCAAGGTGCTGCTAATGCTGCTGACTCGGGGACCATTCTTTGAGGACCATTGTCCTAATATATGTGCCCAATGGTTCTGAAATTATCTTCATATTAGAATTACCTAGGAAGTTCAAAAAGTTCAGATGCCTGTGCCTGTGTCCCATGCCCTGGGATAGCAATTTAATTTATCTGGAATGTGGCTTGGGCTTTGCAGTTTTTAAGAGATCCTCAGGTAATAATTCCATGTTCAGAGAAATTTGGAAACTTGAGGGTTTTTTTTTTTTATTGTTGTTTCTTTTTTTTTTACCTCCTGCCTTGCCACACAAAAAGGAACTCTGTTTGCACTGTAAATACTGCACTTCACTTTATTTCTAAAACTTTGACTTCTTTGCTCAGTGTGTTAGGCACTAATGAGAAAGCTGCCTCAGAAGCCTAAAGCATTATACTAATGACACTTTTGCTGCCAACATGTACTTACTGCTCAACAGAAGGCAGGCATATAACTCCTATCAGCACAGTGAAGAAACAACAAATCCAGTAACACTTTGGGAAACCAGTTGTCTGGAGATTTGAGGATCTCCTATTCATATGATGACAATTCCAGCAGAGGCAGAAAAAAAAAATGAAGGAAAATGACAAAAACACTCACAGGAAGCACAGTATGGGAAGGAAGTCAATAAGACAGACATCAGAGTGTCTGTGTAGTTTTGTTTGTTCAGCTAATACAATTAAATAAAGCTTGGTTTGAGAAGAGTGCTTGCATTGGTACTGTGGTCCAGGTGTCAGACTGGGTTTCCAATGTTATGTAATATGTAGTGGATTTCTTTCATTGTGGCTTGGAAAAAATCTTAACATCAATTTAAAACAGAGTACTATTGTTTCTTCTATTCAAAATACAAAGTAAGTCACAGGAAAAACAGAAAGCTTGGTTCCAATTTTCCTCATAACATATCTTTAATATAATATTGAATATGATATATATAAAATAATATATGCACATAGGATGTTAAATACATTTGTATAAATTTTTTTATTTTGACAAAAAAATAGTTGATATTGAAAGCATGAAACTTAAAAGCAAAAGTTGCTAAATTAGACCTTACCAAAATTAAAATTTTTACCTTGGAAGACATCATTTAGAAAATGAAAAGCTAAGCCACAGACTGGGAGAAAGTAATTACAAATTATCTTTGTAAAGGACCTGTATTTAGAATTGTGATATAATAGAAAAAAATATATATATACTGGTCAGTGCTCCCAATTCTTGACACAGAGCTCCTGAAACCCTTGTACTTTCCTGAGTGATAGGAGCATCTTATGTTCTAATGACATGACTCTGAGTGGGCTCCTGGATGGCTCCTAAATGGGGACTGGTCACCAGAAAGAGAAAATCATGACTGGAAGCTTGGAATTTTCAGCCTCACCCCACATTTTCTTGAGAAAGGAGAAAGGCTGAAAGTGAATTTAATGATCTATTATGCCTCTGTGATGAAACTTCCATAAAATCCCAAAGGTATGGGCTTCAGAGAGCTTTCAAGTTGGCAAACACATCCATATTGGGAGGGTGACACACCCCAAATTCATGGGCGCAGAAGTTCCTGCTCTTGGGACCCTCCCAGACCTCACCCTACGTTATCCTTTCATCTGGCTGTTCATCTCTATCCTTTAATAAACTGGTAATCATAATGGAGAGTCTCTCTGAGTTCTATGAGCCACTCTAGCAAGTTAATCAAACCTGAGAAGGGGTTTGTGAGAACCTTTGATTTGTAGCCAAACCTGACAGAAGTTGTGAGTAACCTGGGGAATTTCTACATGTTTTGGCCTCTGAAGTAGGTTGGGAATTGTAATGTGGGACTCAGCCCTTCACCTGTGGAATCTGATGCTATCTTCAGGTAGACAACGTCAGAATTGAGTTAAACTGTAGGACACCCAACTAGTGTCAGAGACTAGCTTGTTGTGAGGAAAAACCCACACACACTTGGTGGCCAGATGTGTCAGACGTGAAGTGTTTTGTGTGAATTATAAAATAAACATAGAGATAGAACTGAAGTTTTTCCCTACAACTGGTGAGAAAGATTGGGTTTTTAGGTTTAGTAATATATAAAAATCTCTTATAATTCAAAAATAATAATATAACCCAAATTTTAAAAATGAGTAAAAGATTTGAATAGAAATTTTATCAAAGAAGATATACAAATAGAAGAACATGTAAAGATGCTAAATGTCATTGGTCATTAAGGTAATGCAAATTAAAACCACAATGAGATACCATCCCACACTCCTTAGAATGACGATTATCAAAAAGACAGACAGTAGTACGTGTTAGTAAGGAGTAGAGAAACTGAAACCTTCATGCATTGCTGGTTGGAATGTAATTTATACAGTCATTTTGGAAAACAGTTTGGCAGTTTCTTAAAAAGTTAAACATAAACTTACTACATGATGCAGCAATTCCACTCCTAGAAATCTTTATAAGAGAAATGAAAACCTATGTTTACATAAAGATGCAAATGTGAATGTTCATAGAAGTAGTCTTCATAATAGCCCAAACTTTTTAAATACCCTTCAACTGGTGAATAAACAAAAGATGGCAAATCTATGTAATGAAATAATATTCAAAAACTAAAATGAAATAACTACTGATTCATGCCACAACGTGGATGAACCTCAAAAATATTATCCTAAGTGAAGAAGGCCAGGTGTAGAAGACTGTATATTGTATGTCCAATTACATTTATATGATGTAGAAAAGGCAAATTACAAAAACAGAAACAGATCAGTGATTGCCTAGGGCAGGGGTGAGAGCTGTGTGATTAACTGTAAATGGGTATATGAAGTAACTTGGAAATGACAAAATGTCCTAAAACTAGATTATTTTAATTAACAAAGCTATAAAGCTATAAAAAATTTAACAAGTCATAATTCTTGAAATTACCAATGAACCAAATTTCCATTTTTAATTGCTAGAAATGAAACATGAGTAAAAACTTTCAAATATGGTGTAAGAAATAACCACCCTTTCCTCCAACCCCAGGATTACTCATTTACTACAAACTACATAAAAGCCTTCAGGGAGCTTCAAGTAGTTTATGAAGATGGTCAACACTGTGTTTGACTGGACTGATATAAGGCAGGGGTCCCCAACCTTAAGGCTACAGACCAGTATGGATCTGTGGCCTGTTAGGAACTGGGCCGCGCAGCAGGAGGTGAGTGGCAGGTGATTAAGCAAAGCTTCATCTGTATTTGCAGCTGCTCCCCAGGGCTAGTATCACTGCATCAGCTCCTCCTCAGATCATTGGGCATTAGATTCTCATAGGAGCACTGGTCCCTGGCGCCAAAAAGGTTGAAGACCGCTGATAAAGAACTGGATTTAACAACAAGAGAGAGAAGTCTGCATTTCTCTGGTCTCACTTCCCCTTACATAGGAAAAAAAAAAAAGCCAGGGGCTTGGATGATCCCCAAACTGGAATAATAAGTTAGCTAACTCATTTTCTGCCAGATGCCAGTTATTTTTCCATCATCATATGGTTAAAAGTTTGTCTTGTTCATCCTTAAGGGCCATCCAACAACATGGAATGAATGCACCTGTAGTATTTTCTTATCTGATATTGTACTGAAAGGCATGGGTGAAGCCCCAGAACCATGTTCAGTGTTTACTGAGAATTCATGTATGAGCACTTAGACTTATGAGCCATGCAACAAAGATGATGCACACTCTGTGCTCAAGGAGTTTGTAAGCTGGCAGAGAAAAAAAGCTAAGAAATAGTTATTGGTAAACTGTAAACAATAAAAGACATTGTAAAATCAAGTCAAAAATCTCAAAATGTAAAAGGGAGTTAAGCTACAATATGATTTCAGTTCCTTCCAGTGTGAATATTTTATTATTTTTTAAGAAAAAAAATCTGGATAATATGTATATAGAGTAACCTAAGGATTTATGTTTCTGTGGCAACTACTTATTTAGTGATTTTGGGGGGCCTGTTTCTTAAATTGCGTGAATTACAAAATTGTTTCATTTCCAAGTCAAGAGCTCAGCAATTAAGCTGAGCCAAACTTGTGTATGTGTGTATATGTGTGTGCAGCTGCAACAGTTTTTCTTTCTCTTTTTTCTGATGAACTCGATTCTATAAAATGATAATGCTGATATTATAAGAAGTAAAGTCTTTCTGTTATGATGTCTAAAAGAGCATAAGGCAAATTTCCCAGTACTGTGCATGGCACATTAGCTGACCTTGGCCTACCAAACCAAACAGAGGTCCTTGCCAACTGGTGCTAGGTGCACTTGAGTTTCCAAATAAAACTCAGATCTATTAAGTGAAGGCAGTTCACAGCCATATGTACTGATACTCTTGATCCATACTTATGGTGGAAAAAATTATCTCATTAGTGATTTCTTTCCTAATGGAAAATCACCTCGACTTTTGAATAAGTATATAAATTACATGTGTCAATAATGACAGCCTATATTTTTGCAGACAAATTTGCATTCGGTTTACATAGTGTTCCTCTAGTCTTTAAAATATTTAGCAACTTGTGGAGATATGAGTTATTCTTAATATAGGGTCAGGATTGAGGTTTGGATATGAAGTAATGCAAATTAAAATAATATCTTCCCCATCTGCTCTCTCTTATTCCTATCTCATTGTATTTATAGACCCCCCAGAAAATGGAAGTGGCAGCACCATACCTAGGCATTGCTAAATTAATCCTTTGTATGCGTGAGTGCTCCTGAGGCTGAGAAGTTCCATAAGCACATTTCTACGTTTTCTTTTGCAACTGCATTAGCCTGAAGATACTTTCAGAAATAGGACTTTTCCTGCTTCCAAGATATAACTCAGACTTGGCCCCATCCTGTCCCTGCCTCCTGGAATGCCATACCTTTTATTCATGTTCCAGATTACATTATGAGGTTTTATTTCATCAGAAACATTATCTTGACTTCCTTTTAGCAATCTGGTCTTGAAATACAATACAATGAAGAAAATTATAATGTTGTTAAAAATGATAAAAATTATGCTTATCTAACTGCTTAACTCTGGAGAGAAATAAGTTAGACCTTTATTTCACATGACATACCAAAATAAATACAAGTAAATAAAAGCATTAAACAAAATAATACATCAAAACATAAAATTACTAGAAAGAAAGATAGCTAAATATTTGTCTGATTTATAGATAGAAAAGCCCTTTCTAAAGTTACAATCAGTTGAAGAGATCATAAAGAAAAATATTGAATTGACTATATAAACAGCAAAATCTATATATAAGTAAAATAATAAAATTAAAGAGTAAACAATAAGCTAAGAAAATTTTTTGTGAAAAATATCAATAAGTTATTCTGATATTGAGAACTTATTTAAATAAATAGAAAAATAACAATTTTTATAAAAACTAATATCCTAAAGGCATAAACAAGAAATTATAAAAAGAAGCTAACTTATAATATTGAAGGCTTCAACCTCATTAGCGATGAAAGTAACAAAAATATCTGAGTTTTTTTTTTTTTTTTAAGATTTGTCAATCTGATAGACAATAATATCCCAACACTGCGGAAGAGTACAGTCACAAATGCCTTGTCCTTTTAGTCGGGGGACAGACTGGTAAAAACTTTCTGGCAGGCATTTTGACAGTATATATCAAATGCCTTTATAATCATATGTTTTGACAGATTAATTAAACTATCAAGAATTTACATTATAAAACACACATAAGAATTTATGATATTTACAATAATTTATATCAATTTTTGCAAGTAGTCTTTAAGTTCAACATCAGCAGAGTAGTTGAGTAAATTATGGAGTAATCATATAATGGACTAGCATGCGTTCATTAAAAACTATTTGGAAAATATTTCAAATGACACAGAAAAGTGTTTCTGATATCATAATGGCTAAAGGAATCTGTAACATTATAAAATGTAGTTCAGCCATAGAAAATTCATTTTTAGAGAGTATAATAAAATATGTAAAATATTAATAACTATATCTTTGAGCAGTGGGATTATTGTTGATTGTTATTCTTTATACTTTCTGTACTTACAAAACTCTCTAATTGGTTTGTAATAAGAAACCAAAACATTTTTTCATAACGATACCATGAATATTTAACAATATGAAAAAATTATGATATTCAATGTTCTATGCTATGACTATCTCCAATTAAAAAGCTTTTGCACAGCAAAAGAAAAAATAATCATTAAAACTGATGGAATGGAAGAAAGTATTTGCAAATCATATATCGAACTAGGGGTTAATATCTAAAATATGTAAGAAAGTTATATAACTTAATAGCAAAAAAAATAATAATCTGATTTTAAAATAGGCAGAAGACTTGAAGAAAAATTTTTCCAAAGAAGACATACAAATGGCCAACAGGTACCTGAAAAGGTGTTCAATGTCACTAATAATCAGGAAATGCAAATCAAAACTACAATGAGATATCACCCTATACCTGTTAGAATGGCTACTATCAAAAAGACAAGATGTAAATGTTAATGAAGATGGAGGAAAAGGGAACCCTTGTGGACTGTTGGTGGGGATGTAAAATGTTATAGCTGTTACAGAAAATTTAAAAATTAAGGTATCATACGATTCAGCAATTCCACTTCTGGGTATATATCCAAAGAAAATAGAAACACTATCTTGTAGCAACACCTGCACCCCCGTGTTCTTTACAGCATTATGTACAATAGCTAAGATGTGGGAACAACCTAAGTGTCTGTTGATTGTTGAATGGATAAAGACAATGTGATATATACACATACAATGGAATATTATTCAGCCATAAGAAGAAGGAAATCCTGCCATTTGCAACAATATGATAAATGGACCTTGAAGATATTATGCTTAAGTAAATAAGTCAGAGAAAGACAAATACTGTATGATCTCATTTATACACAGACTCTAAAAAAGCCAAACTCATAGCCAATAGAATCATTGGTTGTCAGGGCTTGAGGAGAGGGAGAAATGGGAGATGTTAGTCAAAGGGTACAAGTTTCCAGATAGAAAATGAGTTAGTTCTGGGAATGTAATGTACAGTATGGTGAAAATACACCCAAATGTGACTATAGTTCAGTTTGGGTGGTAGCACTGTAGGTAGCTTTTTTTTCTTCTTTTGTACATGGATCAAAATGTATTAATGAATTTTAATAGTATAAAAATGTTGTCAGCCATTTGTCAAATAATGCATGCAACAAACATTGATTTTGTAACTACAGTGTGTAAGACCCTATGTATGCTGGTTGCTAAAGATGCCAAAAACTGTTTATGGCAGAGTCTTTGCCCTGGAAGAAACAACAGTCTAGTATAGGTGATGAAGAAAGAAACACATGATTAAAATATCTAATCATAAGTTTTACAATATAAGAATGGGCTAAGCACTAATGGTGCTATTGGGTCCCCAAGACAGTGCAACTAAATCAAGTTGGCTTGAAGGGGAACAGGCAGCAGAGGTAAATTTCACATGAGGAATACTAAATAATGACATACTGGGATGAAAGGTTTAAAGAAACGGTTAAGTATGTCACGTATTCAAATGGCAATATCTTAATAAGGGTGACCATCTCATAAAATGCATATGTAAGAGCATTCTAAGATGACTTAAAGGCTTCTGAATTACAGATACCTGTGTCCTTTAAAAGAGAGAAATCCCATTTGGTGCCAAGAGGTTGTCTCCATTCTTGGCTATGCTGAGTTTAGTGTACTTGTGAGCTATAGCAGTGGAGATATCTGTAATATGTGGACTGTGGGAGAGAGATAGAAACAAAGGTTTTAGTTGTGAATCTAGAAAGGACCCAGGAAGGATATCGAGGGTGAGAAATAGAGCTGAGCTTCCAAGGCAAGGCTCAGAGGAAAACAAATATTTAAAGAGGCATCTGAGAAGAATCACTCAAAGAACAAAAACTAGGACAGAGTGAGGTCCAGAAGCCAAGGAAGCAAGAACTGCAGTTAATGGTGCTGAGTGCTATGGAGTATGTCAGAGAGTAAGAGCTGAAGTGCCACTCAGGAGTCAGACCTTTCATCCAATCTGCGTATGAAGGGAAAGTGAGGTAGGAAGAGAAACTGGAGAAATGGTAAGAAGATGGGAGTTGGGGAGTCGGGGTTGGGGGTCATGGTGACACCGAGGCATTGTTGAAGTCCAGGAGTTGGTGTTAGGAGAAAATTCACATGTGCCAGAGATTAGGGTAACAGTATAAAGACAAGTAAGATATCTATTTTCTGCTCTTCCCGAATATAAAATGTTATGGGCGAGAGGCAACACCCTAATGAGTAGTGAAAAAAATAACTACTTATCTTAAACTTCTTGCAAACTTAACTCATGGTCACAGAAGGTAATATGTCAATTGGATAGCTGCCAGCAATAGATGCCTGGCCATCTGAAACTTGATCTGAGAGCCTGCCCAGGCCCAGATAATGTCATTGCCAAAGAAGTCCTTATTCTCTGTTGCCTTCAGTCACACCTCAACTGCTCTGCTGCCAGACCCATTACACGCTCTCTATTTTCAGCCACCCTGGACCCCTGCCAAGACAATATTATCATCCAAGAGCCTCTAATACATTTGTCTGTCTTCCCAACAGAAAAGCGGTGTCCATTTAAAAGACAAGTAGACACAGATCTACTCACTTCAGGTGTGCAGGCCATGATTTCTGGAAGCTTGCCTGGAACTGAAGTTAGCCTAGTGACACAGCAGAACTGCAATGTGGTGGGCAGGGTAGACCACATGTGGGGGTGGAAGCCAGCAGCCATGACCTCTATTTCGTTGTTCCTGTAATACTTGTTTGCATACTTCTCTTGGTGCTGACACTGTGTTGGATTTCCTAGGGTGAATTTTATCTCCCCATGATAATTGTGAACTCTTGTAAGACAGAGTGATTGAATCTACTTTTTTAATCTGTCTTGTAGATTTCAGAACACACTATATTATACAGCCCACACCCTTTTCCCCTTTCATCCTGCTTTGAATCTAGACATGATGTATAAAACTTGAGCAGCCATCTTGGGACCAACCAGTGACAAATGTAAGGGAAAGGTCAAGCCCATCAATCACCAAGTTTCTAACTATGATATCATCAAGCTGCTGAATCAATATCTGTAGTCAGCTAATGCAATAATTTGTGTTATGAGAGAAAAATACTTTTGGCCTAACCTCATTGTAAGTTGGGTTTTTTGTTTCCTGAAAGTAAATATAATTTACCTAGCCTCCATTCCCCCACTTCCTCACTAAAAGAACCCTGACTTTATTCAGATATCCATTCATTCTCACTCATCTAGGTGCCTCAGGTGATGCTGATTACATCCCAGTTCTAAGGGTAGCACTGACTGACCAAGTGTAGTCCCATTACTCTTGCCAGTGTTGAGTTAAGGAACTAGTGAGGCTTGGGGGCTGAAATCCGTTGGGACTTCTGGGGAAAGTTGCCTATGATATAACAGCAAGCAGAACTTGTGTGTTCTGAACTCCTATCCCTGGTTTATTTATGTGATGAGACATGGGACTTTTGAGCTGATAAAAATTAGGTGAGATTTGATCTTAAATTGATGCTTCAGTAGGTTGAGACTTTTGTGAAAGTTGGGATGTGGCAAATGTATTTTGCATGTGGAAGAAACATGAATATTTGGGGGCTAGAAGGCAAACTGTAGTGGGCTAAAATATGCCCCCCAAAAGATATCCCCATCCTAATTCCTGAAACTGATTAATTTTACCTTATTTGAAGAGAAGATCTTTGCAGATGTGATTTAGTTAAGGCTATTGACATGGAGAGAAAAGCTTGGATTATCCAGGTGGGCCATATATCCAATTATAAGTGTCTTTATAAGAGAGTAGAAGAAGTTAATTACATACAGAAGAGGAGGAAGAGAAGGTGGCAATGTGAGCACAGATGCAAAGACTAGAGTGATGTGGCCACAAGTCAAGACATGCCAGTAGTCACCAGAAGTTGTAAAGGGCAAGGAACCGATTCTCCCCTAGAGCCTCTGGATGTTGCACAGCCCTGCTGATACTTGGTTTTTGCCTAGTGATAGTGATTTCAGATATATGCCCTCCAGATCTCTGAGAGAATATATTTCTCTTGTTTTAAGCCTTCCAGTTTGTGGTCATTTGTTACAGGAGCCACAGGAAATGAATTCAGGTCTCATTTAATACAACAATACTTGAGAAAGGACCTAAGTAAGCAAGGGATGAAACCACAGGGCTACCTGGGGGTATATGTTCAGGGAAGAGAGACTAGCAAGTGCCCAAGAAGAACTGTGCTTGGAGTATTGAAGGAATAACCAGGAGGGCAGTGTGAATGATTGGAGTAAGAAAAGAGAAAGTGGTAGGAGATGAAATCAGAGAGCTGAGGGCAAGGCTTTCTAGACATGGAATGCACTGGAGCATTGTGAGCAGAGCAGTGATATGATCTGACTTATATAAGAATCCTTTCTGGGTTCTGTATTGACAAAAGACTCCAAGGGACCAGGGTGGAAACTTTAAGACTAATTAGGAGCCTCTTGCTAATGTCCATCTCTAGGAATGAGATGATGGTGACTTGAACATAGATGGCAAGCAGTGGGAGCAGGGAGAAGTAACTCGGGTCAGGAAACATTGACAAGAATCAGGATTGTATGTGAAGGGTGAGAGAAGAAGAGTCAAGAATGCCTTGACCTGTTTCTTGGCCTGAGCAACTGTGAGAATAGAATTACAAGTTCTCGAAATAAGAAGACTATGAGAAGAGCACATTTGTGGGGTAAGGGATGAAGACTTTGATTCTGGATATATAAAGTCTGAGATGCCTGTTAGATATGCAGGATGTTCAGTAGCCTGTTGTTTATCTAAACATGATGGTCAGGAGAGACTTCTAGGCTGGAGGTATAAATTTTCAAGTCATCAACAAAGATGGTGTTTAACACCTTGGAACTGATTGAGATTATCTAAGAAGCAGGTGAAGGTAAAGAGGAAAAGCTGTCTGGAGAACTTAACCTAAGTCCTGCTTCACATGACTGGGGGCTTTGTGCTGTCAGCTGGGGCACCTCCGTGCTCCTCCACATGGCCTCCTCCAAGAGATGCCTTGGCCTCTAGTGTTCTCCACAGACCTCTCTCTCCAGCACCTGGACTCCCTTGCACCTGGATTCTGACAGGAGAAAGAAAGAAAGCTATGGTACTTCTTAAAACTTAGTCCTGTACCTGTACAATGTCACTTTTACTACATTCTATTGATAAAAGCAAGTCACAGGGCCAGCCCAGGTAGACTCCACTTTTTAAAGGAAAGAATGGCAAAGAATCTGTGGCCATCTTTAATCCCCTGTGCCATCTCATTCCTTCCACGTACCTCCTCTCCTTATTCACCTCACCTCTACTCAATATTCCTTTTTACTATAGTCACATTATAGTGTTTAATGAGTGGGCTCCAGAGCTGGATCTGTCCATGTTTAAATCACAGCTCTACCACCTACCTACTCTGTGAGCTTGAGCAAGTTACCATACCTCTCTGTGCCTCAATTTGTTCAACCATAAATTGGGATGTGGAAGGGAATAAAAATCCTACATCATAGGGTTGTTGTGAGGATTAAATGAGTAAATACAAAGTGCTGGAACTGTCCTTGGCTTTAGTGTTTCATAAATGTTATTTATTGGTATTTTGTAAATCTGGTTCTTGGTGCAGAACACAAAGGAGTCAAGCTGGGCCCGGGTTAGGCTCTAGGGCAGTGGATGTCAGAGGAAGAGCTACATATAATCCCTAAATTAACCTTGCAGGAACCTCCACACCTGCCCCCTTAACTTAGTTAATTACATGAGGAATATTTTAAGGGATGGGGGTCTTTGTCAATTTTAGGAAGTGCGCCCCTTAAGATAGAACTCCTATTTCTGTAAAGTTTGAACTCCACATCCTTTACTCTAAAAGGTAATCTCAAAATCATCTGAAGTTCAGTTTTTCTGATTTTTTAGTGATTCGACTTTATCCTGTCAAGCCTTGGACCCCCAGTACTTACATACCCTTTCTTACAGGGCACTTTTCAGATCCACAGAAGAAGCCTACAGTGAAAGCTTGTCTGTATGACTCTGGATATTGGCAATTGCAGTCCTGGCATGCAGCACTCTCAGCCCTAAGCAGCCATGATTAGAGCAGAGTCTGGGCAGGAAGTCCAGCAGCTCCTGCTACACATGACAGAACAGAGCCCCAAGCACACAGACCATGTGGTGAGGGGAGTGGGGCTGAGTGGCGAGAATGAGCTGGGAGCCAAGAGCAGACCTCTGTGGGTATTGCTAGTCTCTCTCTCTGACCATTAGTCATATTCTGTGGTTGTGAGTCTCATTTTTTCAATTCCCTTCTCTCACAAACAGGTTAATCACTGCTCTTACTAAGAGAGAGAAAGGAAAAAAATGATTCAAATTCACTCAGAGGCAGAGAGTAATCATACTATTGCATTAGTTCAGATGTTACTTCAGGGCAAGATTGCTATTAGTCTGCTATAATTCATCTGAACGTTCTGTCATAAGCCTTCCTGCCGTTATTTATTATTTGGTTTTACAGCACAAAATATGCAAAATATAATCTGAGAAATGCTAAGGTAGTACATAGAGCTGGTGCCTAAAATTCTGAAATAAATTGACTTTGTGTCCTTACTGTTTTCAAGTAATATTTTTGTAGTAGCAAGCATGGATATAGCACTGTGCTAGGCACTGGGGAAGGGGAATGAGGTACAGGATAAGAGAATCAGATGTTTTTTGAGCCCTTACTCTGGTCAAGGCACCTTGACAATAGTGGATTCTAATGGGTCCTGGCAGTCACAGTCTGTCCTCAATAGCTTATAACGTAGATGTGGAGATGGCACAAACATAGATGGGTAACATTTTCATTTCACCCCATATTTTTTTCTAGTTTTATTGAGGTTTAATTGACAAATAAAAATTGTATATATTTAAGGTCTACAAAGTGATGTTTTGATATATATATGCAATGTGAAATGTTTACCACAGTCAAGCCAATTAGCACATCCATTACCTCATAGGGTTACTATGGTGGGGCAAGCAAGAATAATCAAAATCTACTCTCTTAGCTCATTTCAAGATACAATACAATATTGTTAACTATAGTCACTCGGCTGTACGTAAGATCTCCAGAACCTATTCATCCATATATCTGAAACTTTGTACCCTTTGACCAATATTTTCCTATTTTCTCTACCCCTCAGCCCCTGGAAACTATTATTCTACTCTTTGCTTCTAAGAGTTTGACTTCTTTAGATCCTTCATATAAGATCATGCAGTATTTGTCTTTCTATTTCTAGCTTATTTAATTTTGCATAATATCCCCAGATTCCTTCATGTTGTCGCAAATGACAAGATTTCATTCTTTTTAAAGGCTGAATAATATTCCTCTCTCTCTCTCTCTCTCTCTCTCTCTCTCTCTCTCTCTCTCTCTGTGTGTGTGTGTGTGTGTGTGTGTGTGTGTGTGTGTGTGTATGTGTGTGTTATTTTCTTTATCCATTCATCTGTTGATGGCCACCTAGGTTATTTTCATATCTTGGTTATTATGAATAATCCTGCAATGAATATGGGAGTTTATTTATCAAAATGCTGAATTTATTTCTTTTGATATATACCCAGAAATGGAGTTGCTGGATCTTATAGTTCTATTTTAATTTTTTTGAGGAAACTTCATACTGTTTTCCATGACAGCAGTACCAATTTACATTTCCACTAACAGTTATAAAGTTTCCTTTTTCTCCACACTTTCCACACTTATCTTTTGTCTTTTTGATAATAGCCATCCTAACAGGTGTAAGATACCTCATTGTAGTTTTAATTTTCATTTCCCTGATGATTACTTACATTGAGTACTTTGCATATATAGTTGTCCATTTGTATGTCTTTTTTTGAGAAATGTCTATTCAGGTCCTTTAACTACTTTTAAATCAGGTTATTTTTTTCTTGCTTTGAGTTATTTGATTTTCTTGTATATTTTAGATATTAACCCCTTTTCAGATATATGATTTGAAAATATTTTTTCTCATTTCATAGGTTGTCTCTTTACTGTGTTGTTTCCTCTGCTGTGCAGAAACTTTTTAGTTTTAAATGCAATCTCATTTGCTTTCATTTCCTGTGCTTTTGGGCTCATATCCAAAAATTCATTGTCAGACCAATGTTAAGAAGCTTTTCCCCTATGTTTTCTCCTAGTAGTGTTTTAGTTTTAAGTCTTAAGTAAGTCTTTAATCCACTTTGAGTTTTTTTTTTTTCACATGGCTTGAGATAAGGGTTCAATTCTATTTTTCTACATGTGGAAATCCAATTTTACCAATACTATTTATTGAAGAGACCATTCTTTCCCAATTGTGTGTTCTTGGCACCTTGTTGAAGATCAGTTGACCGTATACACATGGGTTTATTCTCTATTCTGTTTCATTGATCTAAATGTTGCTTTTATGCTGTTACCATACTTTATACCGTGATGCCTCCAACTTTGTTGTTCTTCTTGCTTAGGGTTGCTTTGGCTTAAGACAACATATTTATATTAAGAAATATCTTGAGGCTAAATGAGAGTATGGGTGGTAAATGTAAGCTCCTATTGTCATGGAATGCTTTTTTGAAGAACAGTACCCTGGATTATGAATGTAATCTAGAAGTCAAGGAGCATGGGCTCTGAGTCCAGATTCAGGTTCTGGCTCTATTATGTTCCAGCTGTACGAATGTGGCAAGCTACTTGACTCTTCTTGCATTGGTTTCCTCATCTGTAAAATGAACATGATTTACATTTACCTCACAGGTAAAAATTAAGTGAAGATAAAATATTTACGCTAACCATATCATTAAAGTCATCCAAGTGCTATATACATTAGTATCTTTATTGTTTTGATGATCAGAGAGGAAGTACAAGCAACAAAATCAACAGGCAGAGGATGATATGGGCCATCTTTTACAGGACAAGAGTAATTAGCATAAGGTTGTCACAGTCTCTCCCACTTTCCATCTCTTTGTTAGCTTGGCTTTTAGAGCCAGTGATTGTAGGAAATAGAGGTAAATGAAGGAAGACACAGGATTTATTGTAGTCAATCTCTTGTATTCCCTTTGACATTCTTTAAGAGATTCCAGGAGGGTTTGAATTTCTTTTCAATTATTCTTGCCCTTCAACTGCTCTGTACTTAAATGTGGAATGGGCAGAGACTGGCAAGAGGGGCTTCTGGTTATTTCCCCCTAATCTGAAGTGATCTCAGCCACTTTTGAACTCTCAAGGCTCTATTTTGGAACTACTTTTTTTTTTTCAACCCTTGATACAGTCTGTACCATAGTATGTTTACTTTCCCACATGTCATGTGCCCCTGATGAACCCCATAAAGATAAAGATTGGGCCTTATTTGCTTTGTATTCTGACCACAGTGCTTCACAGAAAGTAGCTTGCAATAATTATTGCTGAAATAAATAAAAAGGTGTTTTCTAGGGTCAGTGATAAGCCCAACCTTAAACAGTAAAAGTTTTAAGAATTTTATAAGTCCCATTTTGAACAAGATTTCTGTTCATTTCAGAAATTGAATAGGTATCTTCAATTTGAAGGTAAAATGTGACTTCTTGTTTTTATTTTAGTTACTGATGATGGGCAGAATTGAGAAGCCTCAGCCAGCCTTGGACAAGAAACAGCACTGTCTCCCCACCGCCCCTCCTCGAGGTATAGCACTTTATTAAGAATGTGCTGGAGCTGGGGCTGTAATACTGTTAATGTAATTGGCTTCCTAGTCAAGAGAGCTGTGAGCATAATTTGAAGTCTGGAATAGATATTTTAAGATAAATTGCACTTTCAGCATAGGCTGCTAAGAAACCTCTTCACTACACAGAATTAAAAAAGCAACTCATCCACATTGCACTGTAGGAAATACCACGGGAAAGAAAAATGCCCAGGTAAATTTTGGATTTGTTATTTTTTTTTCAGTCGTATCATTATATAAGAAATACTTACAATTCAAAATGGAAGTTTACAGAAGTAGTTTAATATTTACGGCATTTAATTCACTCCTTCTCACTATGCCCCAGGACAGTGGGGATGAAATCATGAGAAGGCAAGTTTCAGTGGGGTTAACTGAAAGAAGGATTTCAGAGAAATAAAAGGGACAAGGTACATTGCATTAACAAAGCAGAGTGTGACCTATTTGTTAAATGCCATTTTGAAGCTGGAGGCTACAAAACAGTGGTTTTCAATCCTAGCTACACATTAGAAACATTATTTTTTCTTTTTTTCTTTTACTTTTTATTGAAATATGACATACATTCAGTGAAATGTGTCAAGCTTTACATGTGAAGCTTGATGAATTTTTAAAAGGCACGCATCTGTATACACCATTAGATCAAGATAGAAAACATTTCTAGCATCCCAGAAACCTTTCAGGAGATAACCACTCTCTTATTTCTATCGCTGGGACAAGTTTGTTCGTTCTTAAACTTCAGATAAATTAGATCATATAATACATGCTCTTATGCATTTGCTTTTTTTTTCTGAATATAATGTCTCTGTGACTCATCAATGTTGTTGAATGTATTAATTGTTTATACTTTTATGCTATATATAATAATATATGTTATATATGCTGTGTAATATTTCAATGTATAAATATATCACAGTTTATACTCATTCTGCTGTTGATAGACATTTGGATTGTTTCCATTTTGGGGCTATTATGAATAAAGTGTCTGTGAATAATCTTGTTCATATCTTTTGGTACCATATCCATCCAGTTCTCTTGGACATATACCTAGGAATGGAAGTGCTGAGTCATAAGAAAGGCATATGTTTAGCTTTAGTAGATACTGTTAAACATTTTCCTAGATGGCTGTATCAATTTATATTCCTATCAACAATGTATGAGAGTTCCAGTTGCTCTATGTCTTCTCCAATAGTTGGTATTATTCTATTTTAAAAATTTTAGCCAAGAGAGCTTTTATAAGATACCATCTTCAGAGAGTCTTATGTAATTCTTTTGAGGCAAGACTCAGGCATTGGTACTCTTGGATGGTCTCCCAAGTTATTCTACTGTGCAGCCATGGTTGAGAACCATGCATTAGAATGATGTCTTAACTTGGCTGGCTATCAGAATTAGCTGAAGAACTTTAGAAGAGATAGGCTCTTGGGTCCTGTACCAGATATACTGATTCAGAGTCTCCAAAGGAGAACCTGTGGTTTTGACTACTTCCTGATTTGCATGCAGCTAGTCCTAAATTGGGCAAACACAAATTTAAGACGTCCATTTAAAATTTTAGTTTTTTTTTTTAAATTGTAAAGACTTACATGCATAACACAAAAAGCAAAAGAACAAAAAACCAGTCCACTTGCATATATAATGAAATGTAAGTCTTCCTCCTAACCTGGACTCCCAGTACCCTCCCATAGAGGCAACTGTATTGCTAAGTTTTATGTTTTGTGTTTATCCTTCTAAAAATTTTTTGAACCTATTGTATCTAGTTCTTCCATTAGCATCAGGCCTATTCCCTTCATGGCAGCAAATGGCTGCAGTAGTTCCTGACCTATGAATTTCACGCCAGGACACCTAGGTTGCCATTATTTCTGATCCCTTCTCTACAAACCCTGGTGTTTACTCTGTCTCATTGCTCTGAATTGGGTCACACACTCATCTGTGAACTAGTCACTGTGGTCAGAGAATATGGAAGATGCTGATTGGCTTAAGCCAATTCCCTAGAGCGAAAGACTAGGTTATTTTACCAAAATAAGTGTCTATAAATGTGAGTAAATTTTCCAAAGGAAAATTAAGTGAATATTTTCCACAGTCATAATGGTTAACACTTAATAGCATTAAGAGAGTATACTCTAGAGTTATCAAAATCCCACTTCTGATAACATGTTACAGTCCTTTGGTCAAGAAAGTTTCTCCCAGGGAGTCTGGCCTAAACCGGAAAAGGTCCTCATAATGTTTGTTTTCTGATCTTCTTTCCCCTTATCTTAATAGTAGGTGAATGGAGGATATGTTTGGGGACATAAATATGCATATGTTTAACTTTAGCATATAATGCCAAATAGGTCTTCAAAGTGGTTGTGCCAGTTTACGCACCCATCATTAATGTGAAAGATTCCATTTTTGCCACATGATCACCAACACTTGATATTTTACATCTTTTTCTTTTTGCCATACTGGTGGGTGTATACTGTTATTACAATGTGATTTCAATCTGCACTTTTCCTTATTACGAATGAAAATGAACATCTTGTCATCTATTTCTTGGCCATTTGGATGCCATCTTTTGTAAGATATCAATTCTCGATCCTTTATTTTTTAAATCTTAGAGTGTTTTCTTCCCTGCTCTCTTTTATTAATCTTACTGTGTAAAGACTTTCCCCTTCCCCTACTTGTGACCTCTAAAGAGTCTTCATAACATTTGAATTTTTAGTGTAAAATTATTTCACTTTATTTTTAGGGTTGTGATAAATAATTCTTTGTTCTTTTTTATTTAAAAAAAAACAAGGAGTATTTTATTTTATTTTATTTTAATGATCAGTTGTTAGGGCACTAAAAATATAAAATGAAGAACTTCATTTCTTCAGAAAAGTTTAATGTTGTTGTATAACTGACGAGGCAAATCAATTCTGCTCAAATCATTTGTTTTTGGCAGATATTTCAACTTTAGACCAAACCAGTGACAAAGAAATTTTTGTCATATTTGTAATATTGAGGGGTTTCTGATAAATTTTAAACTTTAATTTAATTATTTTAATTTGATTTATTTGAAATGGGATTAAAATGCATAGTAATACTTATTAATAAAATGTATACAAGATTATAAGGTACAGATGTGATTATAAATTACAAGGTTACTTTTTTACTCAGAAACTTTACCTAGAATGATTTCTATAAAAGTTTTTACGAAATGATCTGAGTCCATAAACATTGATTATAAGGAACACATGTATAAATGAATTAAAGCGTATTTCAGATAAAATTCCACATTCATATTATATTAGGTCAATTTTTATTAAACATTTTTGCACACAATTTTCATCAGTATTTTTTAATAGCCTCAAATTTTGTATGGGCTTCAACTAAGAAAGTTAGGTTGCCATTGCTTTGATGCAAATATCCACATTTTTTTGCACCAAGATAATATGCCGGGCTCATACTCCCTACTCTGTGTTCTTTGGCGCTTGAATAGCTATTGCCAGCAAACCTAACTAGTAAAAATTGAATCCTAATTTCATATGGACTTATCTTATGTAATACCTCATAAAGTACCCGGAAACAGACACACACATATACAGTCAATTAATTTATAAAAAAGGTATGAAGAATGTACAATGAGAAAAAGTTTCTTCAACAAATGCTGTTGGGAAAACCAGAATAAAACTGGACCTCTTTCACCATAAACAAAAATCAACTCAAAATAGACTAAATACTTAAAGACAAGATCTGAAACCATAAAACTCTCAGAAGAAAATACAGGGAGTAAAGTCCTTGACATGAGTTTTTGACAATGATTTATGGAATTAACACCAAAAGCAAAGGCAAAAATAAATAAATAAATAAACAAATGGGACTACATCTAACTAAAAGCTTCTGTACAGATAAGAAAACCATCAACAAAATGAAAAGGTATGAAATGGGAGAAAATATTTGCAAACCGTATATCTAATAAGGGGTTAATATCTTAAATATATAAATAACTCATAAACTAAAAATATATAAATAACTCATAAAATAGAAAAAATACCAATCTGATTTAAAAATGAGCAGAGGATCTAAATAGATATTTTTTCAAAGAAGACATACAAATGGCCAACAGGTACATGAAAAGATACTCAGCATCACTAATCATCAGGGAAATGCAAATCGAAAGCACAATGAGATATCACCTCACACCTGTTAGAATGGCTGCTATCAAAAAGACAAGTGATAAGAAGTGCTGGTGAGGATGTGGAGAAAAGGGAACCCTTGTGCACTGTTGGTAAGAATGTAAATTGTTGTGGCCACTATAAAAAAAGGTACAAAAGTTTCTCAAAAAATAAAAATAGAACTGTCATATAATCCAGCTATCCCACTTCTGGGGTTATACTTGAAGGAAATGAAATCACTATATCAAAGAGATGTCAGCATCCCCATGTTCATAGCAGCATTATTTGTAATAGCCAAGAAAACCACCTGAGTGCTCACCAATAGAAGAATGGATAAAGAAAATATGAGATATATAGAGATGTAAATATTCATATATAAAATAAAAAATTATTCAGCCATAAAAAGAAGGAAATCTTTGTATTTGCAACAACATGGATGGACCTTGACATTATGCTAAGTGAAATAAGTCAGATGAAGAAAACAAATACTTTAAAATCTCATTTATATCTGGAATCTAAACAAACAAACACACAAACACCTGAACTCACAGATACAGAGAACAGATTGGTGGTTGCCATAGGTGGGGGTGGGGGTCGAGTGAAGTAGGTAAAGGTGGTCAAAAGGTACGAACCTTCAGTTATAAAATAAGTAAGTCCTAGAGATGTAATGTACAGCATGGTGACTATAGTTTTTTTTAAAAAGTATTGTGTATTTTATTTATTTATTTTTGTTTTTGTTTTTATTTTTTATTAAGTTTATTAGGGTAACATTGTTTAATACAATTATATAATTTCTATGTGTACATTATCATTTGACATCTGTATATTCTATTGGGTGTTTAGCACCCAAAGTCCGGTTTCCTTCAGCTACCATATATTTGATACCCTTTACCCACTTCACTCTCCCCGTAACCCGTATATTTGACTCCTTTTACCCCTTGTAGCTCCCCTCTCCTCCTCCACCTCTTACTCAGGTAACCACTAACCTATAGTCCATGTTCATGAGTCTATGTTTGCCCTGCTCATTTGTTGCTTTTTGATTTATATCCCACATATAAGTGATACCATGTGATTTTCAACTTTTTCTGTCTGGCTTATTTTGCTTTGCTTGATTATCTTGATGTCCATCTATGTTGTTGCAAATGGCAGTATTTCACCTCTTCTTATGGCTGAGTGATATTCCATTGTATATATGCACCACAGCTTCTTTACCCAATCGTAGAATACTTCAGTTGCTTCTATGTCCTGGCCACTGTGAATAATGCTGCTATGAACATCAGTGTGAAAATATTTTTCGAATATGGGTTTTCAAGTCTTTGGGGTAAATACTCAGTAGGAGGATTGCTGGATCATATGGTAAATTAATTCTTAGTTTTTTGAAGGACCTCCATACTGTTTTCCATAGTGGCTGTACTAATTTGCAGTCCCACTAACAGTGTATGAGGGTTCCTTTTTCTCCACGTCCTCTCCAACATTTGTTATTACTTGTCCTGTTGATTACAGCTATTCTAACAGATGTGCAATGGTATCTCATTGTGGTTTTGATTTGCATTTCCCTAATGATGGTGAGCATCTTTTCATATAGTTGTTGGCCATTAATATGTCCTTTAGGGAGAAGTGTCTGTTCAGGTCCTCTGTCCATTTTTTGATAGGATTGTTTGGTATTTTTGTTGTTATTGAGTCATATGAGTTTTTTGTATTTTTTGGATATTAGGCCTTTATCAAAGGCATTATTTGCAAATATATTTTCCCATTCAGATGGTTGTCTCTTTGTCTTGTTGAATGTTTCTTTTGCTGAGCAGAAGCTTTTTAGTTTTAGTCCCATTCATTTATTTTTGCTTTTATTTCCCTTGTCTTTGAGGTCAAATTCATAAAATCCTCTTTAAGTCCAAGGTCCTTGAATTTCGTTCCTGTTTTCTTCTATGCATTTTATTGTTTCAGGTCTTATATTCAGGTTCTTAATCCATTTTGAGTTAATTTTGGTGTGTGATGATAGACAACAGTCTAATTTCATTCTTTTGTAAGTGGTTTTCCAGTTTTCCAAGCACCATTTATTGAAGAGGCTTTCCTTTCTCCGCTGTATGTTTTTGGCTTCTTTGTCAAAAATTATTTGCCCATATAAATATGAGTTTACTTCTGGACTCTTGATTCTGTTCCATTGGTCCATGTGTCTGTTTTGCTGACAATATCATGCCATTTTGATTACTGTAGCTTTGTAGTATAATTTCAAGTCAAGCAGAGTGATCCCTCCAGCCTCGTTCTTTTTTCTCAAGATGGCTTTAACAGTTTGTGGTCTTTTGTGCTTCCATACAAATCTGATAGTTTTTTTGTTCTGTTTCTTTAAAAAATGCCGATGAGATTTTGATGGGGATTGCATTAAATCTGTATAATACTTTAGGTAATATGGTCATTTTAACTACATTGATTCTTCCGATCCAAGAACACAGAATATCTTTCCATTCCTTTGTATCTTCTTTGATTTCTTTTAATAGAAAGTAAAATTATAGTTTTCATTGTATAGGTCTTATACTTGTTTTGTTAGATTTATCCCTAGGTATTTTATTCTTTTTGTTGCAATTAAAAAATGAATTATTTTTTCCACTTCTTTTTCTGACGCTTCAATATTAGAGATACTTTACTGTATTTGCTTATTGTTTCTAGTTGTGTTCTTGTGGAGTCTTTAGGGTTTTCTATATAGAGAATCATGTCATCCTCAAATAGAGACAGTTTGACTTCTTTGTTTCCTATTTGGATGCCTTTTATATATTTATCTTGCCTGATTGCACTTGCTCAAATCTCCAATGTTATATTGAACAACAGTGGCAATAGTGGGCAGTCTTGCCTTGTTACTGATCTTAGAGGGAAGGTTTTTAGTTTTTCACCATTAAGTATAATGTTGGCTGAGGGTTTGTCATAGATAGCCTTTATTATGTTAAGATACTTTTTTTCAATACCAATTTTGTTAAGTGTTTTAATCATAAATAGATGATGTATCTTGTCACAGGCTTTTTCTGCATCTAATGATATGATCATATAATTCTTATTTTTTAATTTGTCTATATGATGTATCACATTAATTGATTTGCTATGTTAATTGAATTGATATGTTGAACCATCCCTGTTCCTCTGGGATGAAGCCCACTTGATCATGGTGTATAATCTTTTAAATATGTTGCTGTATTCGGTTCTCTTGTATCTTATTTAGGATTTTTGCATCTATGTTCATGAGAGATATTGGTTCGTAGTTTTCTTTTTTTCTGTTATCTTTACCAGGTTTGGTATCAGAGTAATATTGGCCTCATAAAATATGTTGGGAAGTTACCTCCTCTTCAATTTTTTGGAAGAGTTTGAGAAAAATAGGTATTAAATCTTCTTTGAATGTTCAGTAGAATTCACTGGTGAAGCCATCAGGTCTTGGGTTTTTATTTTTTGGTAGGTTTTTGATAATTGTTTTCATTTCCATATGGCTAATCAGTCTATTTAGATTTTCCAGTTCTTCTTGATTCAGTCTAGGAAGGCTGTATTTTTCTAAGTACTGGTTTATTTCTTCTAGGTGATTAAATTTGGTGTTATATACTTTTTCATAGATTCTTGCATGATCCTTTGTATTTCTGCAATATCAATTGTAATTTCCCTCTTTCATCCCCAATTTTGTTTATTTGTGTCCTTTCTCTCTCTCTCTTTTTTTTTAGTGAGTCTAGCCAGAGGTCTGTCAATATTATTAACCTTCTCAAAGAACCAGCTCTTTGTTGCATTTATTTTTTTCTATTTTTTTTGCTTGTTTTCAATTTCATTTATTTCTGCTCTAATTTTGATTATTTCTTTCCTTCTGCTGACTTTAGGCTTCATTTGTTCTTCCTTTTCTAATTTTTTTAAGATGAAGTGTTAAGTTATTTATTTGGGCTCATTCTTGTTTTTGGA
Source organism: Macroglossus sobrinus (assembly GCA_004027375.1). Classification (NCBI taxonomy): domain Eukaryota; kingdom Metazoa; phylum Chordata; class Mammalia; order Chiroptera; family Pteropodidae; genus Macroglossus; species Macroglossus sobrinus. The sequence continues at coordinate 44,869 of PVKZ01002662.1, forward strand.
GATAGGCCTGTAATAATATGACCTTTCCTCTTATTGCCACTTTTGCCATGTCCCATGTTTTGATATGTTGTACTCTCATTATCGTTCATTTCTATGTATCTCTTGATCTGTCTTTTTATTTCTTCTCTGAGCCAGTTATTCTTCAGTAGCATGTTGTTTAATCTTCATTTATTTGTGGTTCTTCCTGCTTTCTTTTTGATATCTAGTTTCAAAGCATTATGATCAGAGAATATGGTTGGTATGATTTCAACTCTCTTATGTTTGTTGAGGCTATCCCTGTGGCTTTAGAGCTGAGATTTGTCTCCTGGAGGCAGCATATGGTTGGGTTTTGTTTTTTGATCCAGTCTGCAACTCTGCCTTTTTATTGGTGAGTTCAGTCCATTTACATTTAGGGTAATTATTGAAATATGAGGTCTTCTTACAGCCATTTTATCTTTTGCTTTTTGGTAGCTCGGTGTTTCCATTGCTTCCTTGTCCTTGTGTTTCTGTTTTCTTTACTTTGGTTGGCTTTTGTGGCTTTTGCCTCTGGTTCTTCTTGTTTTATGTTATATACTTCAGTTCTGAATCTTTGGTGTATGGTTACCATATGGATATGAAAAGGATAGTTATATATACATAGTTGTCCATTTTCTTCTGTGCGTGCCTTATCTTCATTCCTCTTTACAAACTTGGATTTTTGAATTCTCCCTTTTTCAGTCATTGTTATCTCAATTTGTCTCTATGTATGCTGAACGTTCATTACTATCTTATAACAATTACTTCTTATTATTTAAGTTTATAATACCTTGTTCTTGGTAAGGATTATACTTCTCTGCTTCTATTTGCCTAATAGACACTTTGCTCCTAAATATGTTTTTTTTTGTTTGTTTGGTTTTTTGTCACTTTGTTTTAGATGAGCTGACCCCTTTTAGTATTTCCTGTAGTGCAGGTCTTGCAGTGGAGAATTTCCTCAATTTTTGTATGTATGGACAGGTCTTAATTTCTCCTTCATATCTAAAGGAGAGCTTTGCTGGATACATTGTTCTAGGCTAGTAGTTCCTTTCACTTAATAGTTTAAATATTTAATTCCATTCCTTTCGGCTTGTAAGGTCAGCATTGAGAAGTCCGATGATAATCTAATGGGTTTTCCTTTATACGTTACTGTTTTTTTCTCCTTGGCTTCCCTGAGAATTCTGTCATTGTCATTGATTTTTGATAATTTTAATACAATGTGTCTTGGTGAAGGCCTTTTTGGGTTGAGATAACTGGGTGTTCTGTTGATTTCTTGAATTCCAAGTTCCAGCTCATTTCTTAGATTTGGGAAACTCTCATCAATTATTTGTCTGAATATGCTTTCTAGTCCCTGTTCCTTTGCCTCACCTTCAAAAATGCCCATTATTCTTATGTTTCCTCTCCTGATGGTATCAGCTAGTTCTTGAATTTCTCTTCATTATTTTTCATTCTTCAGTTTCTTTCTTCTTCCTTCTGATTCATTTCTAGATTTCCGTCTTTGATAACACTGATCTTTTCCTACATTTGGTTGACTCTATTTCCCAAGCTTGCTATTTCATTTTTCAGCTCTTGCAGTGTGTGTGCGTGTGTGTGTGTGTGTGTGTGCATGCATGTGTGTGTGTGTGTGTGTATGTGTTTTATCTCCAGAAGATTTATTCTGTTCTTTTTGAGGGTCCTTGCTCTACTCATTTAGTTATATTTTCAGTTCCTGAAATTGTTGATATGACTCGTTTTGGAACTCACTGAATTTTTTCAGAAGTACCATCCTAAATTCTCTGTCATTTAAGTTGCGTATTTCTATGTCTGTAAGCGTATTTTCTGGAGATTTTTCTCTTTCTTTCTGAAATGCCTTGTCACCTTGGTTGTTCATGGTGTTTAATGGACTATTTTCCACCTGGGCATTAATGGAAGTGTATTCTACTGGTTTTCCAGAAAGAAGATTCATTATATAAATCTCTCTTTAGCTTGTTGCAAAGAAGGCACTTTTCTTTTGGTTTACAGTAGGTGGCGTCTAAGCCTCTTGGATCCCTGCTTTATATAAAGCCTTAATACGCTTTTTAAATTTTCTTGTAGATATTTAATCACGCTCATTACCCTCAGTATCAGTCCTTGTCAGTGTCAGCCACAGTCTTGGCAGTGTTTGCTCAAATTCCCCTGGGGTTCCACGGTGTTCAGTCTCGGAGGATAAGTGGGGAGTGGCCCTCTCTGTTGGGAGCTGGGCGCTGGGGCTCAGCCTCCAGTTTTGCAACGGTTGGCCAGCAAAAATCAACTGTTGTTTCTCCGTGGTCTCATCCCACTTTTCTGCTTTCTGTCCTAATGACTGGGCCCTGCAGCTGGCCAGCCCTGGGGGGCTCACAGCTTTCCCAGGCAGGGCTGTTTAGGGAACTTGCTACAGGAACTCGCTCCTCCTCCCTTCCCTCTCCTCCTACAGGGAACGCAGGAGGCTGCAAAAGGCAGCTTTTTTATTTCTACTGCCCACACCCAGGGTTCTGACCTGTGGTAGCTCTTTTGTGCAGATCCCATGCTCAGATGTTCTGGTGTGCAGTTTGGGTGTTTTTTTGCTGAGTTAGATGTTCAGCTTATTGTTGTTTCAAGGGGAGAGATCTGGAGATGTCTCTCACTCCACCATGTTTCCAAAGGTCGAGATTCCATGTTGTGTATTTTAAAGTTGCCAAGAAAGTAAATCTTAAAAGTGCTCATCACAAGAAAAATTAATTTTGTAACTATGTGTGGTGATAGGTGTTAACTAAATTTATTGTGGTAATCATTTTGCAATATATACATATATCAAATCATCATGTTGTACACTTAAAGCAAATACAATTTTATATATTAATTATATCTAAATTTTTTAAAAAGAAAAAATCATTGAATTGAAAGATAACAGGATTTTTTACTTCTGTTAGGTTATTTTTTTTTACCATCTTTTAATTTTTAATTTAATAAAAACTTCAAAATTATTTCATCAGTATTTTAATTAAAAAAGGGGGTTGTAGTGTTGGAAATTACGCTGTTACTTTCCCCTGCCCACATTATGGCCCAGCAGGAAAAGCACTGACCAAAGGCCAAATTCATAAAAACTTTCAACTAACTAATAATTGTCAGCATGTTTCCATTTAAATATCTTTGCCTCTTTATCTCTGGTTGATTTTCATATCCTTAGGTCACTAAAGTCTGCTTTTGAGACAAAAAAACGATTTCTCCCCTGAAAGTCAGGGGAAATATAAAAAATGAAATTAGTGATTAAGGATATAAGTTAATTAACACCATCATTTTGGCTTAATTATTTAAAGTCCAGTTTTTTCCCTCCAACACACCTGAAAATACACTATTCCCAGCTATGAGAATTATATGGAGATCTGTAATTTTTCATTGATGAATTTATAGCTCTAACATACACAAAGGGAAGAAATAGAATCTTGATGCAATCTACACAAAAATTGTTTTGCAAACACACACACCATTTGAAAAGCAAGAGGGTTTTTTATACCTGAAATATCTGGGCTGACAGACTTACTTATGTTTTGTTTGTAAACTAACTTATGTCAGTTGGAGTAGAGAAGAGATAGTAGAAGAGATGGAGGTAGCACCACGGTTCATTCTCATAGGACAGAGTGGTGCTCTGGAGTTGAGCCCTCATATTTATTTGAAGAAATGCTGCCTGAGGATTCTCCAGTGGATCCTCCTCTAACTTCTTCAGTGCCATCTGATAAGTCCCTCATTCAAATAAGGTTGTAGCAAGAATTGGAAATTTAGAGTCATAATTTATAAGTTTCTCCCCTGTCCCCACTGACAGCTTCTCCTGGATCCTCTGTGCTGGATCCCCTTCCTCACAGCCTTTAAATATTGGAATGCCCTGGAATTCTGTTCTTAGATCTTTTTTTTTCTAGTCTATCTACATTCATTCCCTACGTGACATCTACCAGTCCTATGCACTAAATAAATGTGTATGCTAATAACTCCCAAGTGCATATCTCCTGTCTTATCTTCTTAAAACTCTAAATTCATTTATCCATCTGCCTACACAGTATTGCAAATTCTAGAAGAATGTTAAATGGAATATATCTAAACTCAAACTCTTTATTTTTTCCACCCAAGTAAATTTTAACGTTTTCTCTTTCCTAGTTTAGAAAATGGCTCCACAATCTATCTAGTGGCTCAGGAAAAATTCTTATTGTAATCTATTCCTCATTCTCAATTGTGACATCTAATTCAGTCTGAAGATATCATCACTTTCATCTTCAAAACACATGCTAACACCTACCACTTTGCGCCTCCCTCACTGCTAATAACCTTCCCCTGTCACCACCAGCTCTTTCCTGCAATGGCTTCCTAACTGGTTGTCTTGCTTCTGTGCTTGCCTCTTTACAGGCTAATCTCCATAGTGTTTCCAAGATCAATCATTAAAAAATATTAATCATATCACATTGCCTCTGTTCTCATACCCCAAAGGGCTTCTCATATTATTCCCAGAATAAAGCTCACCTTGTCAAGACTTGTAGGTCATGTAAGGTCTATGTGATCTGTCTCTGGATGCCTCTCTTATTTTCTCTCTTACTGTTCTTTGCCCCCATAACTCTATGGTATCCACAGGGGCTTCCGGATAATCCTTATATCCAGCATGCCCATCGCAAAGTCTTGAAACTTGCTTCCCTCTAAGTCTGGAACACTCTTCCCACAATGTTTACTTGGCTCACTCCCTCACTGTATTCAGGTCTCTGATCATATGCCACCTTCTCTGAGAGGCCTTATGTAGAATCTCACCCTCCCCACAACACAGTAGTTTGCACCATATGAAATTACCATTTTTGTATGTCAAAAATTGTAGAATAGTCTCAATTTTAATTACATACATATAACATTGTTGTATTTACCTGTTATCCTTAATATACTTAAAGGTTTATTATTTATAGGCTTATTGTCTGTCTCCTCCCAAGGACAGCAAGTATCTTAAAGACAGCAGCTTGAATCGTTCATCTCTAGACAGTACCTGAAACAGAACATTTACAGATCAGGTGCTCTCCACTTCTTCCACCTTTTGCCTGGCTCTCTGATAAATTAGGCTTATTAAAGTGCTTTCTGTGCAGTCACACTGGCATTTTGGGTGTCCAATCTCTTTCATTTCTTATCAAGCACCATACTCTTGTAGTCTCAGAATTTCATGTTTGAGATCCTGTCATCCCTCTTACATTGGTTTCTCTTTCAGATCGTCTGGTTATAGGATTAGGCTATACTTTCCTTTTAACTTGTGAGAGCTATGTATTGACTTTAAAAACCATGTCAGAGGCTCTTCAGAATGGTTTTTCTTGGGCATTTTAACCCCTCATGTGACAGACACTCCCAGATTCCCAGCCCTCTGGGGTTTCTGTACTTCTGCTTCAACAATCAGTATTTCTTTGGAGTTCAAAATTAAATCTGGGAGAGAAGTTCCCTTTGTTTCTTCCTCTGCTTCTGCATAATGAAATTATCAGCAAGACGAGATTGAAAATATATTATATGTTCTGCTTTTAGAGAAATGAGATTTCCACTTGAAACTCAGAGGGCTGATAAGTTCCCATTACTGCTATGACTTGCAAATGTGTCAATTCTGTGATCTTTTTAGGAATATATTCATCAGAGCTGCATCTTACTTAGCTCAGGCTATTATATTTGCTTATATTGTGCTAGGTGCTTTCCAAACTATTTAATAGTGGATGGAAACTTCAGTCATCAATATGGTAATGTTTAGGACCTTCCCCCAAAAATGCACCCAAAGACTGTAGCTTGAGTTCTCAATTATAGTTGATTCAAAATGTTGTTTGAATGTCAGTGTTAAAGAAAAAAATAGTAATCACACTTGTTTAAAGATGGTAAGGCAGACTTTATTCAGGACTATTGCTAAGATATAGGAACTATTATGGTAGAATTTTCCATTGGAGGAGAGAGATTGGGTTCAGCTCTGAATATGCAATGGACAAGTGGGAATTTACAGCCAAGGAGCAGGGTGGGGGTCAGTGATGGGAAATTACCAAGAGGAAACATCAGGAATAAGTGTGGGGCAGGTTCTGGCTAAACCAGACATAATAGCATTCTTGCTGAAGACAGGCCAGCTGTGATCAGACACCATCTGGGGGACGGTGGAGGATAAGGGACCTGATCAGATGTCAAGGGTGATAAGATATGAGGGTAGAGGTCTGGTTAAGCTGACTTAGAAGGGTTCTTGGGTAGTAAACTAGATTTTATAAGGCAGTGCATAGATAGGCCTATGCGAAGTTTCAGGAGCTTGAGTAAAGTTTGGTCAAGTGAAGGTTTTGGGTAGCAGGTTGTAAATGAGGTAGGGGGTATAGCATAGAGTAGAAATCGAGGGCCTGGATTTGGAGTCAGACAGACCCGATTTTGAACCCCATTGCTTCTGTGTGTTTTAGTCAGAAACCAAACCAGTAATTTTCACAGAAAACAATTTAATAGAGGGAATCAAGATATGAGTATTGGGGACCAAAAAAGGTAAAAAGAGGATATTGGGGCACCAGACATAGTAATTTTAGAAAGCAGCTACTGCCCCTGGGGCTAGTGGAAACAAAGAGGATAAGATCAGGACCTGGAAGCTGGGCTTAGGGAGCCTTTGTAATTGGAATGCAGATCTCAGGGAAAGGGTTGCTAGTCCACTGGTGTTTGTACATCTGAGGCGCTGTTTCTGGGAATGTGGAAAATTACTGCTGCTGAGGTGAAACAGCTCTACTGGGGTGATGGTGACACTACCAGGAAGCAAACAGAAAGAAGCAAGTTCCCTTTCCCTCATCCAGCCTTAGCATCTCCTTCTGGCATGCCAACAAAGAGCCATTGACAAAGCAGAAATGTGGTTTGCAGAGTCCCAGTCTCAGCAGCCTAGAGCAACGCATAGAAGAGTGGTTTTGAAACAGAAAGAAATGGCCTAATAATAAGTATAACGGCCTTACATAAATTACACAACCTTTCTAAGCCTCAATTTCTCTATCTGTATAATAGGGAGAAATGCCTCCTATCAATGTTACTGTGAGGATTAAATGAGTGATAAATATAGATTTCTGTATAAATATATTGACAGCAGCTTCAGATCTATGTCCTTGACACCCCATCTTTAGCTCATTCCAGCAGCCAAGGGAAAGAAGGAAAGAGAGAAAGAGAAGAAAAATGAGAGAAAAATGAGAGAAAATGAGACACATATAGCCACTTCTAAGGGGAGATTTAACACCACTAGAGAGAAGGGCCGAAGCCCTGTGGACAGTTCCTGGTCTCCTTGAGAAGGTTTTTCCTACTTGGAACAAATTACGTGCCCCAGTTCTTTTAATAACTCTGGGGGTTGTTATGATTTTTGCAAAATTGAGGAAACTAATAAATGTAACTGGAGGTACGTGATCATTTTCTAAAACGTGAAGGCTCAGTGGCTTGGCAAAGGATGACAGCAGGAGGTCTTAATGAGTTAGACCACAAATTAATCCTGCCGTGTTTCTCCTTTAACTGCTTTTTTTTTTTTTTTCCCTGTGTCTTTGGCTGGTTCCAGCAGCTGTTCCAACTGTGTAATTAAGTCATTTCTAAGAGAGCTGAGCAGCTGGGTCAGCACTATATGTTCTAGTGATCACTGGCTGTCAGGGTGAAGCTTAAATTAATATTCTGCGTAGTTATTGAACTTATGGGGCCCCATTTTCATGGAAGCCAGTAACTAGAAACAATATTGCTATTCAGGATTCTACTTTCATCAATAGATTCAAGGAGGGATAAAATGCAGAGCCAGCCTGATATCACCAACAATATTTCTTAGAGTAACTGTTGATGTGAAAAACAGATAAGACTAAATTTAGTGCAAGGAAATGAAAATGTTTATGTTCGCCGTGTCTCCCCAAACTGGGCGAGACGGTGTCCCCCCACCACACCGAGGTGTCTCCCTTTGCCTTTAGGCCTCATTTCCTTCCTGGACGATAAACATAAATTTCCTACAATGCAAAAGGGTCACTTTGTAGGGGCATAAATGGAAATATACTGGCTATATAAACTTACGAAATTAGTTTTGCAGGCAGAAAGAATCTTAATTAAAGGACTGCTTTGAAGTAATGAAGAGTAATAAAGCATTATTCATTATGTTCACCTTGGCACTAGCCCCATTCACTTTAATGATCTAATTTCTATTTTTCTTATTTAATGGATGACATTAGATTAGCTTTCCCAACAAGTGCATTTCCAAAAAGTTAATGAAGTTGAGCTAAGTCTATATATTAGATTATTAGGGTTTCTGCTGAGAACCACCAAATACCCCACAGCCTTGGATTCCACTTCTGTTTGTAGACAGGATAAGATTTATTAGAAAAATTACTCCTTTTTGTACTAAATGGTTATGTCCTTCACACTAGAAAATCACTACTGAAATTATAGAAGAAAGAGTACCTTGTCCATCTCTTCCAAATGAATATATTTGCCACATAATCAGGCTTTTTATGACTTTCCATTATAAAGACTTGAACAAAAGTAATCATTTAATGTATGAGAATCAATACTTGGGAATTTAACAATTGGTATGTAATAACCAAGTCTTACTAGGGAGTGGGAGACGGGGTGGGTAGAGTTTTAAGCATTTATTGAAAGCAGTAACAAATAAAATGTATTTTTTATTAAAAAAAATTTAAGGTGGGACTAAGATTCTCTTAAAACAGGCTCCTTCTGGAAAGGGTACAGGATTTGCCACAATGGCCTTGGTTTGTTGGTCTGCCATTACCAGACAAAATGGAATAACAAGGACTTCATAAAACTAACTAACTAAATAAATAAGTAAAGTAAAATAATAAAAAATGAAACAATAGTTTTCAAAATATGAACATTAGGAAACAAAGGATTAGGACACTTAAAAGATGATAAAAAAGTAAATGAGGTGACCCTTACAATCTATATAATCAATGCAATCCTAAACAAGATCTTAAAAGTGTTTTTTGTGGAAATTGAAAAGCTGGTTTTAAAGTTCTTACTAAAATGCAAAAGACCAAAAATAGTCAAAACAACTTTGAAAAATAAAAACAAAACTAAAGGGCTTACACTATTTGATTTCAAAATTATTATAAAACTACAGTAATCAGACAGTATGGTATTGGCATAAAGATAAACAAATAGATCATTGAAACAGAATAGAGATTATAGAAATAGAATTACATGTATCTGGCTAATTGATATTCAACAAAGGTGCAAAAGAAATCCAATAAAGAAAGGTTGGTCCTTTCAACAATTGGTACCAGAACAATTAGAATATTCATTGTGAAAAAAGAGAAAAATTTTAAAAGTAAATAAAACACAACTTCAGTATACATCTCACATCACATAAAAAAAATAACCAAAATGGATCATCGACCTAAAAGTCAAATCCCAAATTATAAAACCTCTGGAATACATAGGGGGAAATCTTTGTAAGCTCAGGTTAGGTAAAGACTTTTTAGACATGACAGCAAAAACATGATCTATAAAAGGAAATGTTGATCGAATGGACTATATCATAATTCAAAAGTTCTACTCTTCAAAAAACATTATTAAGAGAATGAAAAGACAATTTACAGAATAAAAAAATATTTGAAAAATAACATCTGATATTTATATCCAAAATAAAGAACTCACAAAATTCAATAATAAGCAAAGAATTCAATTAAAACCACAATAAGATTTTACTACATGAGTATTAAAATGTATAAAATGGAAAATACTGACCATACCAAGCATGTATAAGGATGTGAAAAAACTGGAACTCTCATACACTCCTGATATGTAAAATGTACATCCACTTCAGCTGTTTCTTAGAAAGTTAAACATATACATATCATATAACCCAGATATTCCATTTCTAGGTATTTACCTGAAAGAAATGAAAGCCTATGTCCATTACAAGGACTTGGACCTCAATGTTCACAGCAGCTTTATTCATAATAGTCTCAAAATAGAAATAACCCAAATGTTCATCATCAGGGGATAAATTGTGGTATATACTTATAAAGGAATATTTCTCAAGAAAAAAGAATGAAGTACTGATACATACAACAACATGAATGAATCTCAAGATAAGTATGCTGTATTAAAAAAAAAGCCAGACTTAAAAGAGTGCAGACTGTAAGTTTCCATTTATATAACACTGTGTAAAACTAAAACTCTAGTCACAGAAAGCAGGTCAGTGGTTGTCTGGGGATGGCACTGTGAGGGTGGAGAGAAGACAGATGGGGTAAGGGAAGGGATTTCCAAAGGGAAATTTATATGGATAATGCATATGTTCATTATCTTGATTATAGTAATGGTTTCACCATTTTATACATTCAAAACCGATCAAATGTCACTTTAAATATGTGATGTGTATTGTATGTCAATTATGCATGAATAAAGTTGTTGTTGTTGTTGTTGTTTTAAAAAAGGCCTGTGTTTAAGTTATAGTTATGTGATCTCAAACAAGTTTCTTAACCTCTTTGCACCTGAGTTCCCTCAGGGTCAAACACAGACAATAATAACACGTCAAGGTGTATCAGGGGAGACACTGCAACCAAAGGCCTCAGAAAAGCACTGCATCAATGGCAGGTACAGCATCTTGTCCTCCCTTCAAATGACTTAGTGTTCCTATTAATCCCCCAGACAGTGTTCTCTCTCGAGGTTGTATCTTTCATCTTCAGAACTCAAAGAACACAATATCTGAAACTAAGGCAATTTTATCTCTTAAAATGCCTTTATAAACAAAGTCATATGGGAGAAAATGAGAAAACACAAGAAATTAAAAAGCAATAGCATAGCATCTGTAGCTTTGGTGAGAACTAAGTGAAAAATGCACTTGCCCTATCATCAAAAGACACAATAAATTTGAGCCATCTGGATTATGTGTGGCCCTCCCCCGCCACACACACACAATCACATGATAAAACAGTATGAAAAGAAGATACATAAATTAAAAAAAGATAAAGACCTTCCGCTTTGGAGTCAAACCTTGGATCAGATTCTGACCCATCACTTACTGGGTCTGTAACCTTGGACAGCTCACTCACTCTGGCTGAACTTCAGTTTCCTTATAGAACCAGTGTCCTGTAGGTTGGCTACGAGGGAGAAACTGAAGAAACATTTTAAAAAGTACCTTGGACAGCACTTGACACAGTGAAAGTGCTCATCAGTAAGCCTCCCTAAGGTAATATGCAATATTGTGGTAGCACTTGGATAGAAATCTCCTGTCCCCAGGTCAATGCTTTTTTGTTAGCTCACCTGGCTATCTGTGGATAGACACCAGATGTCCTAGGTGTCATTCTGGTTTTCTGCAAGGTCACTGTTGTTTTTAAACCACCATGAATCAGCATTCATGTATTAACTAGGAGATGAAATCATCCAATGGATGCTTTGGGCCCTACTCCAATGCTATTAATTACTAGTTCAGTCCTCAGTATCTTTGCACTGGTCCATTCTCTGATTGCTATTGTCCCTGAACCAGAACACTTTCTAGAGTTTACACTGGGGAACCCTGGTGCTGAACTGGGCGGGAGGCTGTGGGTGCATAATCACTGTTGTGGCAGTCCTCAACCGCAAGATGGCACACAACTCTCTTTTTTTCAGAAGAGAAACATTAGCAAAGCAATTTAAGTCTGAAAACAGGTATGTTTCAAATCAGATGAAAATGCATTCCTCATTCTTAAAATGGTAAGAACAAGAAAAGAGAAAACAAAGAGCATAAAGGAGATTCTGCTGAGGCTCAAGAGATAATGGGAGAAGGAGTGAGTGCTTGGGGAGATCCTGGAGAGTCGCATGGAAATTGCAGCACTTGCATTCTTGGTGCTTGAACTTGGCCTTGTTGCCTCCCTCTTTGCTCATATTCTTGTCGAAGTTTATAACTTCAAAATGGGCTATACTAAGGGTCTCTGCCTTGATCCAGGATCTATATGAGCTGTGACTAAACTTTAAAATGCTCGAATTCCTCCTATAAAGATGTTAATGCATTCCTTATCTTTTCCTCTAATGGCAAAGGCATGTTTTTTTTTTTTTTATCTCTCCCATGTTCTCTGCTGCTGCATGTTCACTTCAGACATTATTCATTGTTGTGTTTATGCCACTGGAGGGATATGGGAGTGGATTTTAATTTCCATCTTACCTCAGATATACCTATGCAAGGGCCATAGGGGCCCCACCTTATCTCAGAGCCATGGCCCCATGCAGCCCCTCTGCATATAGCATGATTAGCTTCTCTCCATGTTCTTCTGCCTCACATAGAAGCTAAACAGCTTATGAAAAGCATATTATGGAACCTAATGCATTTATAATGCCTCCTCTGTAGTTCATAAATCTCACTTTGTAGTAAGAGAATATCTTGATTGCCTAAAGTAATCAAAAGCCCTGTTCTTAAATCATCTTTCCTATTAAATCTTGAGGAAATGTGGTACAGACACATAGAAAAATAATTGTGATATAAACCTAAGGGGATGGAGAGGGGAGTTTAGAGATGGCTCCCAAAGACTGAATAGTAGTTAGGAAGGCCTAAGTGGGTACAGGAGTGGGACTAGGATGAGGAAAGATGTTATCCTTAGACACCATTACATGAGGGGTGGAAGTAGAAAAAAACCAGCAAAACATTAAGCAACAGCATAGGCAGTTCTGCTGTGCTAGAGAGTGAAATGCAGAGTCGCTAAAGAAACAGCTCCCACAGTAGATAGTTGCTAGAGATAGAGCCCTTGTGTGCCATATTAAAAGACTGGGGCTCCTGCTCTAAGTGATGGACAACCACAGAAGAATTCGATGAAGACAGTTTATACTTTAAATAAAACCTCCAAGGTGGAGGACGGATTTAGAAAGGATATGGAGGGAAACCAACTAGGATGTGATTACAGTGATTTAGGCAAGAGATGATGGTGACCTGAACAGGGCAGTGGTAAAGGTATAGAGAATATTTACAAGGCCCACTCAAGTGGAGCTCATCAACCAACTGAATGCAAGGGAGCATTCAGTTTCTACCTTACAGGAGAAAGGAGATGGTGGCATCAGGAGGAAGAGTTGATTTAGAAGAAAGGTTATAAAACTGTTTTTGTGTATATTGAGTCTGAAGTGCTCAGAGAATACCCAGGTAGAGGAGACCAGCAGGTGGGAAGATACACACAGCCAAAACTTGAGGGAGAGCCAAGGCTAGCAGTATTTCTTTGGGAGACAGAAACTGATAGGTACAATTAAAACCAGGAGAATGGATGAGATTGTCTTGGAATAGAGTGAAGAGGAAAAAAAGTAGTGGAGTAAAGGAGGATTTTCTGGGAATAATGACAGATAATAATAAAAGATAAGCAGAAGAAGAGAAGCTGTTGAAAAGAGAAATCCATAAAAGACAAGGAATGGTAGACAGCTGTAAGCAGAGGCAGGAAAGTGCATTGCCATAGACACAAAATGTTAGAGCCTCTCAAGAAAGGATTTGATGTCTTCTGATGCAGCAGAGGGACTGGCACGATAGAGACTGCCAGCTCCCCACAGCGTTTGCAGAAGTTGGATGGCAGTGGACTAGGGAGTGAATGGAAGTTGAAAATGTTGAGATGGTGAGAGTGGATTACCTTCTGGATGGCACTGAATGAAAAGGAGAGGAACGAAGTGAGTGATGGGGTAGGTAGCTGGTGGGGTGGGGACTGGACAGGGTGGAACCTGATAGAGGGTAGAAGTTTTTGTTTTATTGTGTTTATTTGTTTGTAGATATGTTTAGCAAATGAGAGCCTTTGACACATTTATGGGCTGGGGATAAAGTAAGAGTCATGGGAGAGGAGTAGAAGGTCCAGGGAAAGAAGATGAGTGGATAGTCCTAAGAAGGCTGGAGGAGAGCAGAGTGATGAGAGAGCTTTGACAAGAGGATGTGTACCTTCTCCCCTGAGACTTGAGGAAAGACTGTCAGGATCGGTAAATGGAAAGAGATAAGTTCATAAGTGAGAGGGTGATAAGCTGACTTGAAGCAAGAGTATAGCAGAAACAAGATTAGAGGTGGAAGACCCTGGATGGCATCATCACCTGGGTGCAAGCAACATGGCCTATGGATTCCAGGCTGATCTGGATTCCAGTACCAGTTCCACCACTGACCGATGATGTGACCTTGGCACACTATCTTATCTCCCTAAGAACTTGATTTTCTCCTTTGTAACATGGGGATAATAATAGGAGCTCCCTTGTAGAATTCTTGTGAGAATTAAATAATATCCTATGCACTCTATAAATGACAGTGACAATGATAATGATCAGCAAATTAAAGAGCTAAATATGCCAGATAAGCAAATAGCCCAAATAGTTTGATAATTTTTGGTTTATGTGTCTTTCCATTGCTTCCCTCAAGAACGTGAGGGTAGGTTCCATTTGTCTGACTTTTCTTTGTCTTCCATGCATCCACGTGGATGCCTGCCTCATGGAGGGCTCTCAGTAGAATCTGTTAAATGACTAAATAAATGGATTGCCTACAATCAACCTGAAAACAGCCTAGGCTTCTGACTCTCAGATGGCATTTCGCCTCCTCCACACTGTCTCTCTTGGTTGGGCTTTCTCTTTTCTGTGTTTGCCACTCTTTGTTACACTAACTAATCTTTCTTTGCAGTCACTAAACAAAAGAATAATAACTCCCTGATTTGGGCAATATACAAGCATACCTCATTTTATGGCGCTTCGCTTTACTGCACTTCACAGATGTTGCATTTTTTACAAATAGAAGGTAAGATTCTCCACTAATCCAGCAAAAAGATTAACTCACTCTATTGTGATGCTCACTTTATTGTGGTGGCCGGAACAGAACCTTTAATATTTCTGATGTATGCATATATTTCAGTTCTGGAAATGCAAAAGTATATTATTATTCATCATTAAAGTCAAATGATCTATTTCAGTTGGTTGTAAATGCCCAAGAATTAAAAGGGAAAAAGAGGATTAAACATTGCTGGAGAGATTTCTTTAAATTACCTCTTTTTATGACCATTTGCATCCTGGAAGGGACTGAGCTTTAGGAAGTTAAACAGCTTCGGTGTCTAGATGCTAAGCAGAGGGACAAAGAAATAGCTGCAGCAGCAGGGCAGTCGGCTCATTCCACTCTCGGGTGTGCCAGCCAGGCGAGAGGTAGAGCTGGATTTAGACTGAAGAGGAAAAGGCAGTGGCATGAGTAGCAGAAGCCACAGCATTCCTGTGTCAAGTTGCCATTTTGCTCACCGTGGCCACCCCCTCTCAAGTCCTTTATAAAAATTAATGTATCGTGAAAGCACTCAACTTCTCTTTGTCCTCCTCTCTCTTACTCTTCTCCCTCGGATGAGATGCATAAATGCAGCTAAAATGCCACCTACAGACGTTCAGGGGAAGGAGTGCCGACGAGATGAGTAAGCAATGGATGCAAAACAAGGAATTTGGAAAGTATATCGCCCCACCTCAAATCATCCCCGTCTTGGCAACTGAGCCTCTGCAAGCAGAGGTGGAGTTTGTAAGTTTATAACTTTTCCCCAGAATCCCACAAAGCTGAATGCTCTGGGTCCTTCCTACCAAACTACTTGCTCTGACCACCAGGGGTCAGGCTGCAGCTAGGAACAGGGCAGTGAACACCCGAAAGCAGAGCTCCATCCATGTTCCCCCCAGGCGGGTCCCACGTCCCTAAGGGCTCACCCAAACTCAGCCAGGCTGGTCTGGCAGTGGCCTGTGGAATTTCTTTCCCGTTTCAGTGGAAGCTGCCAGAGTTGGGTTAGTCTCTCAGTGAATCATTCTGTCATTTCATTTGTTAAGTTTGAAAACCACTCACCTCAGAATCACGGTGGGAGGAGCATAATAAAAAGCAGATTCTGTGCTCTGCTTATGGATGCTGAATCTGGAATAGAGAGACTGGGCCTAAGAATCTATATTTCATGCAAACTCTCTGAGTGCTTCTGATGCAGGTGGTGCAGAACCACACTTTGACAGAAAATGGATTAAGCAGTAGTCGAAACCCAGAGCAGTCCCGAAGCAGAGCCTTTGGTTTTGTATCATGCCCAGGATTCAAGCAGGCAAATAAAAGTAGCCATACATACCATGCCACCTGAGGGCTGTAGGTCATCAGAAGTGTGGTATTTGCCACACCTGAGGGGACGCAGTTACTGTTGGCCACAGGAATAAACACTCAAGGTAGGATGAAGGAGGTTGGAGATGAAGGAGAAATCTCACTGCCCAGGTTGAATATCAGTGCAGGCCGGCCTTGCCCTCTTCCGATGCCATTCATGCTCTTTCCTTCTCACCATTTCTGGGTGTTGGTTTTCTTTATCTCCTTTATCTCCCTCCTCCTCATTGCAAAAAAAAGCATCTCGTTGGTGCTAAGAACCATGTTATACAACGTGGTACCCCGATGTACTAACAGCTTTCCAGGGAAGAGAGGGCGTGAAACCCAACATCGAACATGCACATCCATTGTGAAGTGTAGCCCGGTTCCAAAATCCATTTAAAAAGTGTTTTACTGCTGAGAAGATTTCTCTCTTCTCATAACTTAACGTTACTTTATTCATTCAAAGTTCATTAAGTGCCTGCTGTGCCAAGAACCCGTTCTGGCCGCCGTAGGAGGTTAAGCAAGATTCACGAGGCCATTGCCCTCACAGTGCTGATATTATGATGTAGGAGGCAGGTAATCCAAGAATAATACACAGATGAATTAGTGAATTAGAGAGTTGGAGACTGTGACTGGTGTTATGAAAGTAAAAAGGGTTATGTGGTAGAGATGCAATGGAGGGGCCAAATTCTGATAGGGATTTCAGGGAGGAGCTTTCTGAGGAGGGGTTCATGGATCAGGTTAGAAGGAAGAGACAGACCAGAGGAAGAATATTCCAGGTAGAAAGGACTTCCATGTGGTTTCAACAAGGCTACCCGGCACTTTGGTCCATGGCTGCGGAATTTTCACTCATTGCTTAACTCAGCATTTATTGAGTGCCTTTTCTTTGGTGGCATGATGCTAATTCCTCAGAGTGCAGTTGCGAGCAAGAAAGTTTTGGCCTTCATAAAATTTATAATTTTTAAAGAAAATCATCTATGGAGGTCACAAGAACTTGGATACAGTGTCCAGGGGCTCAGATAAAAAAGATCTAGCCACTATTTCTTGCTCATATTTTGGGGGGAAAGAGCATCTCTTCACTCTTTAGAATTCCTTTTATTTTATCCAGTTCTGGGTAAGAGGAAATGGGTTTCTAAAGCAGAGCTTACATCTTCCATAACTAAATTAAGTCCATTCTGGCATTGTCATTTTGGGTGTCATATCTTGGTGCTGAGCAAAAGTACAGTGGCCTGGCCTTCCCCTGATGGCCCCCTGTCCATACTTCTCAGAACTTGGAGGCTATCAAAGAGGAAATAAATATTTGTCTTTGAACCTCTTGGCTGCCTTTTAGAAGTTCTCACTGAAGATGGATGATGGGAATAAAAATAGCAACAAACTACAGGTGAGCTTTTCTCCTACCCATCCCAGGAAGCCCCTGCCTCTCCTAGAGCACAAAATCATAACTGACAAGTGCTGCCAAACCCCAGGCAGAAAACTGATTTTTACCCCTGGGTTTCGGAACGTTTCCTCTGCATCTGAATTACTAACAAAAAAAAAGAAGAAAAGAAACAGGTGGAATAGGGAGAGGCCTGCTTCAGGGCCACAGGCAGGAGTGGTCTGGAACTGGTGCATGGGACTTTCGGGAGGGGTTAGAGGAATGAACGGGTTCATCAGAATCCTGGGCCTTACCTCTAGAGGTTCTGATCAGTGTGGTGTGAGGCCTAGAAATCAAGCTATCTTAAAAAATCATTTTTGGAGCTTATGATAATCATTTAGGTTTCTAAGTCCTTGAACTAGGGAATGATCAGCAATCTCCTAGTTAGCTCTCCTCTCATCCTGACATCTTCTGTGTCTCCACCCCCTTTCTCCAATACCAGGCCTCAGGTTCAGTCTTATTTTGTTATTATCGCCTAGGGGGCTGTGGCTGAAACCTAAGTCAGTCCCAGCCCCACCTAGGTGAAATAATTGACTTAGGCCTGTTCAGTAAAGGCTTTGGGTTACCAGAAACCCATCTGCTGGCTGTTCTCACCAAGGAAATGGGAGCCAGATCACTTTCACTGGGCATCAACCCCATGCATCCCAGTGTGCAGGGAGGAAGGAAGATCCATCCCACTTCTGGCACTTTCACTACAAACAACTTCCATGTGCCTCCCCAAAGCCCTTTTCATTAATATCTCAACACCTCCCAGAATAGCCTGCATGGGTTGTCAGGAAGAGCCCACGTCAAAGGAATAACAGCTTTGCTCTTCCATTCCACCTCCTGGGCTCTGCGCCCACGCACTCTGTTCATTTGAGACACATTTAACAGCTGACTCCTCAATACACCTTGCTGCCGTTTGCTGGTCCTTTTTTCTTTATGGTTTCTGAGAACCTAGGGTTCTACGCTAGTGACTGAAATATTTTTTTTCATTTTAAAAATAAATTTAAAAATTTAAAGTAATACATTTACATAATTTGAAAGTCAAATGTACTACAAAGCCTCTAAGAAAAAAAAATAGCATTCATTCTTCCTTCTCTCTACAGATGCTAACACTTCCAACTCTTGGGGTGATTTTAGAAGAGAAGTATTCTATACTTCTAAGTAACATTCTTATAATATTTGTATAGTGCTTTTTCAATTTGGAATATTATCCATTGACTTCCTATTATGTAAATTGAGAAGACAGCACTTTTACACACATTCATTCTCACCACCCCACCCAGAATTTTCCTCTCCTCCCAAGAGTTATGTCATATTTTTTATTAAATTGGTATAAGTGTTTACAGTGTGATTGTACAAGCTTTTATTGTTGACCCAATTACAGTATACAAGGATTGTTTTTCTTTAATATTTTGTTCTCAGAGTTCCTTTCTATTTGCTCAGTTATTCTATGTATATACCATCAAAATTTCCCACGTTCTTCACAGAATTATAAAACTCCTCTCAATACTTTGTTCTACTTGGTCAAATGCACTGAATGATTGACCAATTTTATTTCCTCTTTGGAGACACTTCTGGAACCCTACGTTTCCCTGCTCCTATGTGATCTGGCTGCTCAGCTTTAAACCTGTGTCTGTCTTTGCGTCTCTCTGTACTGGGGCTCCTGTTTTCTGGATCTCATATCCATCTTCTTCTTAACTGATTTCCTAACCCATTTTGTGCAAGCACATACCTCAGTAGCTTCCTGAATATAAAGATATCGAACATGAACTTTAAAAAGCTTCAACTTTTATTGTACTTTTATACTTGATCGATTCATTATACAATTCTAAGTTGAAAACCATTTCTCTTAGAATTTTTAAAGTTTAAAGCATTGTTCACTGTCTTTCAGTTTTCTGTTACTGTTGAAAACATTGATTCTATTCTGTGTCCCTATTTTTTGTTGTAACTTTCTCTTCTCTCTCTCTCTCTTCCTCTTCTTTTCCTCCTCCCCTCCTCCCTTCCTCCCTTTCCTTCTTTTTCTAAAAAAGCTGTGCTATGTGAGGGCAAAGAGTTTGAGAAATCTCTGTACATAAGAAATTGCTTTACCTTCTCCTCAGTTTTGCAGTGAACTAAAAACTGACCTAAAAGTAGTCTTAAAAAAAAAAAAAACTCATTCAGGGTTAGGGTGAAATATATAAAAGCTTTCAGGATTTTTTTTCTCTATCCCCAGTATTTAAAATTTTATGATGATATGTCTAGATTGGTCTTTATTACTCATTTTCTAGGCATTTTAACTTTTGCCAAATTGACCAATTTGCCAGTAAGCAAAAAAATAGCTCTTCATATACTTATTTGCTGTCTTTAAAATTTCTTCTTCTGTGAATTTTGTAGTCATATTTTTCCTATATTTCTACGGTGTTGTTTGTATTTTTCTTACTGATTTGTAGACTCTCTTTAAATGCTATAGATACCAATTATTTGTTTGTTATAAAAGTTCCAGATATTTTCTCCCTGTCTCTCGCCTATCTTTAGGGACAGCTATTTTTAGGTAATACACAAGAGTTTTTAAAGCTTTTTTTTTCTGTACTCAAATTCAGCAACTTTGTTTTTTACTTGTGAGTACTGTTTATTTTAGGAAAACTTCCCCAACCCCAAGTTTACAAATACATATTTCTCTATTGCCCTCTAATATTTTTATAGTTTTAATGTTTAGCTCTTTAACTTATTTTTGTGAATGATACAATGCTGAGATTTAATTTTATTTTTCAAAAGAACAGATCATTTTTCTGGCACTAAATATTGAATAATCCATTATTTCCCCTACAATTTGAAATGCCAACTATTTCATTTACTAAGTTCCCTTTCATATATTGGTCTGCTTGTGGTCTATTACATTGCTCTAAACCAGGGATTCGCAAACCACAGCCTGTGGGCTAAATCCAGACTCCTGCTTGTTTGGTAAATAAAGTTTTATTGAGACATAGCCATACTTATTTGTTTACATATTCTCTCTATGGATGCTTTCACTCCATAATGGCAGAGTTAAATAGTTGCAAAAGAGAATAAATGGCCTGCAAAGCCTGAAGTATTATTTGGTTCCCTGCAGAAAAGAAATTGCCAATCTTTGAGTACTATTAACTGGAACTCTACAGTATGTTTTGCATTTGGAAAGAAAATATGTTCTCATTGGGTTTATATTTTTAAAAATTCTTGGCTATTTCTTGTACATGTCTTTGGGCAAATTCTACATGTAAGTGATTATTGATATGGTTAGGTTTAAGTGTATCGGCTATTTATTTTTTTACTTGTCCCGTTTGTTCTTTATTTTCCTATTTGCCTTCTTTTGGTTAGTAATTTTTATTGTTTTATCTTTTATGTTTCTGTTTTATTTTTAGTGTTTGCTTTAGAATTTATAGTATACGTCTTTCAGCCATCATAATCTACCTTCAAGTAATAGTACACCACTTCACGTATAAGAAACTTACAACAGTATTGTATTTTCATTTCCCTTTCCTGATCTTTTATGCTAGTGTGGTCATATAATTTACCCTTTACATGTGTTATAAACTCCACAATACATTGGTTTATTTTTACTTTAAATGGTCAATTATTTTTAAGAGCTTTATGAAAAAATTGTGTTTTATATTTGCCCACATATCATTTCAGCACTCTTCATTCTTTGTGCAGATAAAGTTTTTCATCTGGTATTTTCTTTTTGCCTGAAAGACTTCTATAAACATTTCTTGAGCAGATCTGCTGGTGTTGAATTCTTTCAGCTTTTGTAGGCCTGAAATAGTTTTCCATTTTTGTTTTTGAAAGAGATTTTTGCTGGGTATAGAATTCTAAGTGGACAACTTTCTTTCAAAATTTAAAAGGCCTGCCTTTTAAGCCTTGTTAGGCAGGACCAAGAACAACCTTTAGTCTCGGAAAATACCCTTCTGAATACTTCACAGGATGCTCCATGTATTGTAAAGTTCTTCACTCTAGTTGGTGGAAACACAGACTATTTCTAGCCCTATATGAGCTCTAGGGATTGTTTTGCCCCTTTCACATGGTTCTCTCCCAACCCCAGATGTTCTCTCCTTCCCTCCCTCTCTTCCTCCTATTCTGTACAACTCTCTCTTCTCTGCCCTGTGATTCTAGTTACATTGGCCTCCCCAAATTCTCCACTCTGCTTTTTCAATTCAGGGAGACCTTTGGGATGTTTGAGTTCCTCTTCCTACATTGTGGCCTAGAAACGCTTTCTAAGCAGTAAGCCTATCTTGTTTCTCTCCTCTTGGCAGTACTCTACTGCACTGACTATTGTTGAATGTCTAAAAAACATTTTTATACATATATACATTTTTAGTTAGAAAGGGCAAAAGTAGCCCCTATTACATCATCATGGTTAAAATGATTCATTTGGGATTTTCATTAAAATTGATAGAAAAATGGACATTTAAATTACTGAGTCTTCTCATTTAGAAACATGGTATATTAATTTACTTAGGCCTTTTTAAAATTTCTCCAGTGGAATTTATGTTTTCTCACATTTATATTAATGTTGTGTTTAAAGACTCTTTAAATACAGACTCTTAACTTCTCTCTTATAGCATATTAGTTACACCCTGTAGCAGCAATTCAGAGATATAGAGTCTAGAGGAGACCCTGGGGCTTCTGCTTTGTTGAATAGCTCCTAGACCCATCCTCTTCCTCCCACCTCTGTAGATCAGAAGAGAGCCTGTGACGTGACCATAGCTGTTGGTTTAGTCCCAGCTGACTCATGATGGCAGAAGGGTTGAGCAGTGCTGGACTAGGCCCTTGAGTATGAATGAGAAAACATGAGAAGCATTCCTCATGGAACTCCAAAGTAGAAACTGGCTTAGAACTTTTTCATTTTGGCTTGGCTTGCCTATAGCTTTTTTTTTATTTTTTTTTCCTACTTTTATTTATAGGTGGACATGGAAAAACTGAGAAGTAAAACCTGAAAATCGAACCATTGGCCTGTTGAGGGTACTAACATCTCTATCTGGCTGTGTGATCACCTTATTTATACTCTGGGTCTCTTCTTTGATAGATGGTTACTAATGCAAGAGAAAAAAATCATCTCTAATAATATCTCTGGGATAAATGGGCATTCATGAGCTAGTTAGGGAGGTTGGGGAAGTGTTCTAAATATCAAATGACAAATTTAGAAATAAACTTGCAACATAATTCCTTTATAGTTGGGAACACTCTGTTCTTAATGAAATTCATCTCTTGCTGTAATGACAGTAATAATTTGAGGAGACCTGACTACAGTTGACACCAGATGGGTAAACACCCATCTTAAATAATGAGTTGGTTAATTATAGCTGTGCCATGTTTATAGACCTTCAATTAATCTCTTGAGAGTATATAACTCTATCGTCTATGATGGCTCATAGTATTTGGGCAGAACATTTCAGAGGTCAGCCTCCTCTATTACCCAAAATACATGTCTTAAGAATTAAAGGGTAGGGTGGAATTTAGCTTACTTAATTTCATTATACCTCAGTGTGGGGATCAACTTATATAGAGCACTGGAGAGGTGATGAGGCAAATAAAACAGTGACAGGGAGGCAAATAAAACAGGGAGATTTTAAAATATTTTATTGTACTCATGTAACCCCTACCCTTTTACTTAGCTGAACACTCATATACATGGAACACCCAAGTCTTTAGAATGTGGGTGTATTCAGACTTTCTGAAATAGTAAGTTCAGTGCCTCATTTGAACATTGGTCCACTTTTGGATAGGTATACTGGCAAAAAGAAAACAATGCCTCTCTCACAAAATGCAATATATCCAGGCACTCTAGAAACTCAACTCATCCCAAGTGTGGATCATGCTATACCAGGAGCAGATAACCTGGTTGGTCTATATCTCTTGGGCTCACAGACCCTGATGCACATTAGCATCACCTGCAAAATGTTTGGTAGTACCATGCCTATCTCAGACCAGATAAATCAGCAGCTCTGGTCTGGGCCCCAGGCATTGCTTTTTTAAGTTCTCCAGGCCATTGTAATGTACAGCCAGGACTAAGAACCACTGCCAGACCAGAGAAGAGTGGGGTGGGCATTGTGGCAACTTTCAAAGTATTCATGCAGAGCAGACTTTTAATTCATGATATAAAGCAGTAATTAATTCTTTGGTTCATCCAAGAACATTGCCAAGTATGGCAAAATTGCCTATTTCTCCAGCATTTAGCTTAGGAGGTGACAACCTTGGGTGTGTGTGGGAGGTGGGGAGCACATTCCTGTTACTCTGCTTCTACATAGCTTTTGAATTTTTCTTTTTTCTCCCTGCTGTCACATCCTCAGTTCAGGTCTTCAGCATCACTCTGGTCTTGCTCCCCCTTTTCCACCTTCTACTAGCACTGCTCTCGTAATTTCTCTCAAACCCCAAACATGTCTTTCCTCTCATCATCTTCTTCAATGCCTCCCTGCCATCCAGAAAAATCTGTGTCCTCATCTGGGCACCCAAGGCCTTTCATGATGAAGCTGGAGAGAGTCATTTCTCAAGTCCAAAGGTCCCTTGCAGGTCCCTGACTGATCAGTTGTCTCTGGCTTCTAAGCCTTTGCCTGGACAGTTTGTATCTCATCTCATCCTGCCAGAAGTCCCCATTCAATGCTCCTCTGAGTAAAACCTTCTCTGATCTTTCCACCTCCTGTTCCCACTCCTTAGATTTTCACCACCTGTGCCAAAGCAATACCTGTTTAAGCGTTGTATATATCTGGCAGAGAGTGGGTACTCAAAAAAAAAAAAAGAAAAAAATAGTGCATGAACAAATAGATTTAATTTATCACAGTATCAAAATTTTAAGTCTGTCCTCCCTATTAAATTCTGAGTTTCCCTAAGGGAAGTGGATAACAAAGTCATGTATGTAGTAGAAAAAGCAAAGCTTTTGTAGACAGACTAGGGTTTAAAATTCTGTTCTATCCATTACTAGCTGTAGGACCTTGGACAAGTTTAACTGTTTCCTCAGCTATAAAATGAGGATGACAACTCCTTGAAGGGTTAAGAAGATTAGACATACTGTGTGTAATATCAGACACATAGTAGGTAAACAGGTATTTTTTTCCCTTGCTGCCAATTTACTTACAATTTATGAGACACTTTGCAAAATTCACAAGTTACACCCCACTGGAAAGTTTTTGTTTTAGATTTTATATTTCCAAATGACCAAATGACTCAATTCTATAAAAGTTAAATGTTTGTTAGATTTGAAAATCTTTCTCTCCCCCATCTTAAGTCATCTGATGCATATTATAACCTATTACCTTATTTAACCCCCTACTGTCTTTTAAATCATTCTTCTTGTTTTTATAGTTAAGAAAACAGGAGTCAAGAGAGGTAATGAATTTTCTTGTAGGAGAACTGGGGCATTTCAGAATCCTATTGGCTCTAAGCTCTGGGCTCTATTCTTTATGCCATGTTGCCCTCACATTCAGTCCTGTGAATACGTGCTTTTAAATACAATCACTTAGTTTTTTTGAAATTAAAACCAACACTCTAATGATGATTGTTTTAAGGGCAAAAGTTAAAGCAGTTACTTTAATTTATAAAATAAAACATATTATATTTGAAGAAGAGTTCTTTTAGCCCCACAATCTGGGGCTGAATAGATCACTGGGACTTAGCCTCCTGGAGCCTGAGTTCCTTCATTTCTGACTTAACAATAATAATGGTACCTGTCTTCTGTGAATGTGAGGATTAAACGAGTTAACAAAAGAACTTCTAACACGTAGAGCAGGGTCTGGCACATGGCAGGGCTCAGCACCAGCTATTCCCATCATCACCATGAAGACTGTTCTGCACAGAATTCTATCACACTGGAACTTAAGTCATCCTTTAATGTGATCTATTATAAGAAAGAACACAAAGAAAACATTCACTCTTTAACACTTCTTGCTTAACTGAGAACTCTAACAACAAAAAAATGCACTTCAAAGACAAATAAAAAGTAACTTTATTGACTGTTAATCTTACCATGAAATGCCTATAAGAATAATTACAAAATAATGTAGTTTTTTTTTTTTACACACTTTTGGTATCATCTTGACATGATGATCCTTTCACAGAAAGGATTATTTACAGTTTATGTAGATATAAAGCTCACTGTTGCAAGTACAAATGTAGATGTGTAGAGGCAATATATACCAAATTGGTATATTAACTAGCAATGGATATTAACAAATGCAGAATAAATAACAGCTTTACACTTTTCTTTTCTTTTTTTATTTTTAAACCAATTTCCAAATACAAAAATGTAGGTATTCAAAATGGATTTTCATATACATATATATAATTCTGCTGCAAACAGTGGATCAAAAAGCAAAAATGTCCTTAGCATGTTTCATTTTTGAAAACCCACAAGACTTCAAAAATCCAATTACAAAGAAGGTGTGCAAAACTACTAACAGTGCTGGCAAAACCCTGAAGACCTGATTCTGATTGAAGGAGGGAGAAAACAAAGTATAAAGCGCTACCTAGTTAATTAAACACGTTTTTTCTTGATATTTTTAAGAAACTCTAAGCACTAATTTAATGCACCACATTATGAACTGGGCATTTAGAGCAAATGGTGGATTATTCAATGACTTATCAGTAAAATAGCCATTATAAAATCCTTTCATACTTTCATCCTTTTATACAGAGACTGAGATACTTGTATACATTCTGATATCCAAAACTTTGGTTTTTTAAAAATATCTGATAAAAGCAAAATAATTTCATGATTATAGAACTCTTTGGACTTTTTCCTTTTAAAGTGTCAAGTTAAACTATTTTCACCAGGCTTGTTGTTTACATACTGCCTTGTCACATCCATGTGGGGACGTGACAGGGGCAGCATAGGTGGAGCTTCCTTATGTTCTCTATGTGTTTATAATACTGACTCCCGTCCATGGGTAACACTGCATGTTCTGCTGTACCCTAAATCTATTTCCTTGTTACCTGAAAACTTAATTTTGTATAAAAATATGACTGTTTCTTTAGAAAATAAGATATAGTTTTTTTCTTTTTAATAAAACCTGGTAGATAGAAAAAATGGTATATCAAAATGTGGTAAACAAATGTTTTCAATACGGAATCATTAAAAACATCTCATATAAAGACACTGTGCTAAAGTACTCTCCTGAAGTGCGAGCCAAATTGTCACTGTACATCTAAAGGTTAGCAAGTTCATGCTCCTGACTTGGTTTCATTATATATACTAACAGCGGTGGCAGTAACTGTCTTTAAAATGTCTCTTTCTCAAACAGTAGCATTTTCTGTATGCTTTTACTTCAAAATTAATAAAAAAGACACCCTCTGAACTGGTGGCTTTCAACTCTGCTGCACATTAGCTCCATCTGGAGAACTTTAAAAGTAAAGGCAATTCCATCTGGGTCACACTACAAGAGAATGAATGATTTAATCCATTAAAGGTGAGGCCCAGATATTGTTATTTATTTTTTTTAAAGCTTCCCAAATGATTCTATTATGCATACTTGGTTGAGAGTCATAGCAAAAGACACATGAGAAAATAGTCATTTTTAACTGTATATATGTCAACTGATTGTCTGTAGGTATCATTCCTACAATGATGCATCCTCCATATTAAACAAGAAAGACCATGTATACAAGAAGATAGTCACAGAAGCCAAAATGAAGTAGTAAGCTTTAAAAACAAATAGACACGCACAATCTCCTGTATTTATATATGTATAATAAGATATATGTATAGTTATGGTATTTTTGGTTAAGCAGAAACTAGCATTACCATAATTTGTTCTTGATTAAAAAAAAACACCAAGCACAAACATTTTCTAAGACATTTTCATAATTTTAACAGAAAACAGTGTTGGAAACTCCACAAAATACATTATGACATGAACACAATTGATCCATTACTTGGATGAGGAACTCAACTGAGTCTTAGAGCTTTCTGGAAGAGCAGGAGGAAGACATGGGCACGAAGGAGTCACAAGGCATCGCAGCATGCACAGTCTTCTGGTTATTGCTTAATTCACATCTTCTTGATGCTGGGCTGCACTTCTGGTATGTCCATATCTTTGGCTTGCTAGAACCACTCGATTTTGACTGCTCTGTCACAGTTCACTTTGGGACGGCCCCCGTGAAAGGGCAATGGCTACGTACTAGGCAAGTCTCTCTATTCAAAGAGAGATTCTTTTCTCTTCTCCCTCAAAACAGGAGCATTTCAAGAGTGAAAAAAAAACTTACAAGCAAACAAATAAACGTAACATCACTCACATAATAAAAAATGTGATGTTATGTGTAACTGAGCTAAAAAACAAAATGATGACCAAAACACCACAGTTCAACATTCTGAAGGCTTGGTTACCAATAAAGCACATTTCCTTCCAAAGGATCATGAACTTCAGGGCACTTGTCTTGCTATACATTCTCTTTTACCTTAGTGTAATACTTAAAGTGCAATTGTCCCAAGGCTTTTATTTCCATTACAAATATCATAAAGAGCTGTATTTTGGGTGGAAAAAATATGGCACAAGAAATATGTAAAGAAAGAACCCATGGCTTTCATAGCCTTTAACAAACAGCAGGCTGCCCATACAGCTGCACGCAGATATACTTTATACAACGAACTCTGGAACTTCATCATGAGTGAGATCCAGAGAAAAGTATTTACTGGTTCTTTTGACTGGAAAAGCATCTTGGATGTTAACACACTGCTGAGCCAAGCAACTGTTGCAGTAGAGGCCTTCTTCATCCAGTTCATGGCCACAACCAAAAGTATAACTCTGAGCAGTGTCTTGACATAGACCTGCAATGCGCAAGAAGTCTTTCTGGTAAAGTCTGATGTCATCGAGGCTCAAGCTATGTCGATCAGTGGAAGTCTTTGGTTTTCGACATATAGTCTGCAAAACAAAGGAAGACTTAAACTACTTCAAGAGTATATTTGCTCTGTAAAGAGAGAGGCTGCAAAATCATAAAAGGCTAAGGAATGCCTATATATTAGAAAATGGTCTCCAATCTGTCGTCTCTGGGTCCCTGAAGCCCTGTGGAGAAAAATCCCAGCACACCACCAGGAATAATAACAGCTAACATTTACTGAGTCTTTCTTATGTACTAGGCCCTGATCTAAACACCCTACATATAGTATTAACTCATTTAATCTTCCTGTTAGCCTTGAGGCAGGTGCTATTACTCTCCCCATTTTACAGATGAATAATCCAAGGCACAGATAAGTAAATATGACAGGAATCCAACTATCTCTAGCATTTCAGAAATTAAGCAATTATTTTGAAATAAAGCTGTCTAGGTAAAGATACTGTTTCTTTGTTTTTTCACTAAGATATGGCTATTCAGTCTGGCAACACTGTCATGCTGAGGTCTATTATTCCTTTAATAAGAAATGGGAAAACAAACCAATTATTGCTCAAGAAACACAGTTTGAAAAACTAATTTTTTAAAAGCTAGTATTCTTAGGTAGAAAAATAATACCAAGTGTTCTTGGTGCAGAAAAGGTTGGGAGGCATGTGCCAGCATTAACAAGCAGCTCTTGAACATTGCAAGAGGCCGTGTTCTGCCAAATGCTTCACACAGCAGGTAGCAGACTTTTGGAACTCATTATCCCAAGAGGTGGTACTGGCTGAAAATATAAATAGGTTAAAAAATGGCTCAGCTAATTACATGAATGGAAGATGCTAAATGAGTTATTTAAGGAAATAAGGTATCATATCTCTAACTTTTGCTTTTTGAATACCACAAAGGCCGACCTTGTTAGAACAAGATGTCACTTTTGCTGGAGGCAAAAGAACCAGGAGGCGAGAGCAGAGTCTGAGCCCAACAATATTTAACTGCGAAATGTCACATCCAAGCACTCCTTGAAGATGACAATCCCTGTACTAATGTCATCTTTCCAGGGGCCAAAGCGATTTCACACATAGAATTCACCAGGTCATCACTACAAATCCTCAAGGCAAGTGCACAAACACACTTCCCATTTTGTTGGTGTACCTTAGCTGTACCCCATGAACATTTATGTACAATAAGAGGTAGGACCTAGTGGTGGAGCAGGGGTGAAAATCCAGGTAGTTTGACCCTGGAGCTCATACATCCAATCATTATGCTACACATACTGCTTTAAAAATTACTCATTGGAGTGTTATGAAAAATATTTAATAAATATCATTTCACATTATAGCTACTTAAATGGAAGTAAGTGAAAGAAAGGACGAATGGGAAAAAGGAAAGAAAGAGAGAAAAATGTAGGAGGCAAAGATTGCCAGAATGTAAAGAAAAAAAGAAAGATAGACAGAAATATATGGGGGAAAAAAAAACAGAGAGAACCTAAGAAAAGCGCATGAGAGAGTGCTCAGAAAATAGAAGTGAATATAAGTCATACATTATATTCAAGTGCTGCAATCGTGAATATTAGAGTATTTTAATTTATCTATATCTTTTGACATTTTAATAGTCTAACCAGTGAACACAGGCTATCAATACCTCTTGCTTAGCATACTTTGAAATGGAATAATCAGCATATGGAAACATTTCTGCCACAACATACCTGACAAGTTGCTGAGGTCAATCTATATTCACTCTCTCCCTCTCTCCCTCCCTCCCTCTCTCTGTGTCTCTCTTAACTTAAAGCCTGAAGACTACAGACTTCCCACCTACATAAAGAGTGAAACAAAATAAATAATCTATCCAAAAACAAAATCAACTCAATGATAAATGGAACTAGCAAACAAAATGGGAATAAATTCAGAATAAAACCAGAATCTATCTGGTAAGAATCATTTCCTTACGATTTTTAATTTTCATTTGTTATATAAATATCAGTGTTACGTTCCTATTTAAAATTTTCAATTCCTTCCATACCTGTGGAAGAGAATCTGTACTCTGGCCACGAAGCCTGACGACGGTCTCTGAAGAGCTGGAGGTGGAAGAACCGATTTCTTTCACAATCAACCCTAAAGTGAAACACAGAGGGGAAAAAAATGAAGACTTCAAATTTTTCATACCTCTTGCTACAGATCTGACATATGCTACTACTACTAAAAATGATAGATCAAATATTAACTATTATTAAAAAACCATATTGTGCTCTGGTGGTGGACAACCAGGATAGAACATGTTATCTCGTGTCTCACAGTAAAACGTGTGTGGGGGTTGGGGGGAGAGGAATGAGATAAATGTGGAGTTTAAGTATAGGAAGGAGTTTAGAGTTTGAATTATCTAACATAAACTTCTAATTAAGCTATTTATGCTGAAGTTAGTAATAAAAACGAAGACTGTAGGTGTAAAGCAGTCTCTTAACTATATCTCCTAAAGGCTTCCCAGTTTCCACGTGATGCCATCTTTGAATTAACTACATCTGAACAGTTCTAGGTTCTTCTAGGTTCTCCTTGGCCGTGCACTGGGGAAATGTGAGGGCTCTGGCTCTGAAGTCACACAGATCTGGGCTGGAACCTGGTCCAGACACATAATTATTTAGCCACCATGTCTCCTCCTTTTATAAAAGGAGGCTGATAACAGCACCTGTCAATAGAGTTTTATGATGACTAAAGCGCAAAGTACGGGCCCTGCATATGAAACACACTTAGTTCACAGAAGCTTGTCCTGGCTGACGAGGACACCATGACATGTGCCCCCTACTGAAAGCAAGAGGCCGCAGTGAAAATTCAGTTCTGGATCTCTGAGATTAACAGAGCACCTAATCGCCCCAGTGCTCATGGGCAACCTGTTATGGAAACAGATACGCAGGGCAGACACTTTCTCATGAGTCTGTGGCATGTGAGTAAAGCACCCAAAAAAACGTTTCATAAGGTAAAACTGCCAACAAGAACAGGAGATATAAGGGAAGGTCACTGACATTTTTCTTGCAAAAAAAAAAAAAAAAAAGTGAGTACGTCAAGTTCCAGATCCTGAAGGCCAAATAAATGACTGAAGTACCTTCCTACCTTATAAAAAAAAAAGAACTCAAGTAACCTTCAGCCACTGCTAGTAACTGACAGAAATAATTTTTTGTGTTAACTGCTTCCCTCATACCCCCTTCCCACAGGCATTTTCTTGTACATTGTTTTAGACATTTTCTTTATACATACACACAGTGACTGAGAATATGCTGTCTATGCACCTATAATGTGCATATAATTGTGAATTGATATTTAATATATATTGAAATGTATTTGTAAAAAAAATTCAATACAATTAAGCAAATGGGCAAAAACAAAGCGGGGAAAAGCTGGGTATAAGCATTCTAAGCCTGACCAGAGCACCAGCCCGCCGAGCCTTCATTGGTCAGGCAGAGTGATCCCATGCAACAACTGGCAGGTCTGTTGCTGGCAAAGCATCCGAAGGCCATGGTTCCTCTAGGCTAGCAAATGGAATTCTGTAATAAAAGGTTCCTTGTGCCCTTGCAGAGTCAGTGCCAGGATGATGGGGACTGCATGTGTTGGCCTCATTCATCCCAAGCCCTGGCACACGGGAGAGGTTCACTGTCAGGGCTGGGGGTCTCGATAGGGCAGTGGCAGGGCACCCCAGTCCCAACAGGATCTTTCACTCAATCAAAGCTTTACATGGAACAGCAATAGGCACGTAGGCCATTTGACAGTGCTGGTTCCTAAGGAATACTTCTCTAAAGAACAGACTAATCCATGACATGATAACAAAAACAGTTAGCAATAACTGAGGTTTAAAAGCACAACCCATGCTGTTATTTTTTCAAAGATAATATCTTTCATTTGATAGAAATATAGATTATATATTACATTACATATATTTTAGTACCCTAAAATAGGGTTATAGTGAATGCATGTTTTCTAGAAGATTTCATCAAGCATGGAATTTAATTTTTATGTGACCCTTTTTCCTCCAGACTCCTGTACCTAGTATAATACAGTGGGGGGAAACAAAACAAAACAAACCTGGAGACCTGACTTCCCCTTCTAACCAAGAAGTATCTGTCCTCTCTAATCTCCAGGTTTCCTCATCTGTAAAAAGGAGGCCAGTCTAAAGTGTCTGAGGCCCCTTCCGGATATATTATGATTCTCTGATTATCATTTAAAATAGTGAGAGAAAGAGCGAGAGCAGAGAGAGAGAGAAAGAGAGAGAGAGGGAGGTTGGGGTGGGGGGAGAGAACAAACCCTATTTTACAGCTTACTCCAAACTAAGGGGTGGAAGATGTTGCTTCCCAATCCTGGGTGCTCCATCCTCTTCCCTTTCCCTTTCCTCCACAAAAGGCCTTGACCTAAAATTTATGACACTGACTTGGAAAGGCTCTAATTCCAGCCCTGCCTCTGATCTAGAGCCCCTACTCCACCTTTTTATTCTGAGGCACCTGCTTCTCAATCCAGGGCAACCCACTAGCAAAGGAGAGCTTCCTGTGAGAGCTCACCAGAATGTCCGTTCAGCTTTCGCGACAGGAGCATGTCCTCCGTGATATAGATGCACATGTCTGGGCTGACGTCCAGAGACTCTTCATTCATCTGTTCCAGGTCCCTGGGATCATCAACCAACATCTCTATTTCTGACACACAAAAAAGGAAGACATTTAATGACATAAACGGAAATGGCCACCATGATTCAAAGCCACACTTTGAGGGAGGCTATGTAATTATTCATATTTTAAAATTTGCTAACGAGACTACTAGGAACTCTAGCAACAATTCTCAACTAGATGCTACTTGTACTCTTTTCCACAGAATTGCTGTGTTATCTGTATGTCTTCTGATGCCGTGATTTGACTGTCTATCATTTATCTTTAGGTAAGAAAAGCTACACTACCATTCTGCAATGACAAAGAGCAAACTGAGACTGACTGGCCATTGGCCTGATGCTAGAGCAGACCGCTGATAGACAGAATTAGTAGTTCACGAAGCTCCCCATTTTTCATAGCTATCTATTCCCAGGGCGTTTAGTGATTCGATTTGCGATCCACATGAATTCTATAGTAACCAAACATATGTTCTGCAGTTTTCCTTAATGAAGTGAGTTTCTTTTCCCCTCAGACTATTACAACAATTATTTGAGACAAAAATAATAAAAAAGATGTGCACGAATGATAAGTTTGGCTGATATGGCAGCAGCCATGGCTGGTCACTGTGCTGTAGGCCTCATCTTAATTCCTTAACACAGAATTAAGCAGCCAGTTGCTATATTTCTTTCATACTTCCTGAGTTCTGGTGACATGGGAAGTATTTTAGAAATACTTACTAATTAATCAAATGGCCTGGGTACAATTTTTTTTTGGTCGAAGTTCAAGTCGTTTCTGTTACTATTATAGTATCTAATCTGCTGTCCTAACCAATGCCTATTTCATCTGGAAATCAGAAATGCAGAGATAAGAGCTGTAGGACTAACTTCCACTTTATACAAACTGCTAAAACTTAGAATCCACAACATCCAACCCTGCTGTAGAAAAAGATCATGAGTAAAGGGATATTTTGTCCACAGTCAAACACAAACAACCGAGTCATTGGGGAAGATGGTAAGACTCTCTTTTTCTCTATTACTACTTCTTAGTTGCTCTCCAGACATCAATTCTATAGAACTGATACTTGGGAAAAAAAAAAAAAAAAAAAAAAACAACGAGGAGGAAAAACAGAAGAGAACAAGTGAGAATGAGTCAGTATTGTCCGCCTGAAGGGCTGGGGGAAAGGTTACCATCATCCTGTGAGTCCTCTTCCAGACGGTCCTTGCCACCGCTCTCCACCCCTGAAGTGTGGGAGCTGCCATGGCTGGTCATTGAGCTGCAGGTCTTCAGCTTGCGGTGGATGGCACTGCCGGAGTAGCTGTCCTCTGGCCCCGTGTCCCGGGGCTTGGTGTCTGCCTCAATGCCCGAGGTGTGGGAGCTGCTGTGGCTGGCAGTGGAGTGACGAGACAGGCGCTTGTGCTTCATGCTGCCCGCGCTGCTCCCGCTGGCCCGGGAACGTTTTTCCAGCTGTTCCATGTCAAGGTCCAGGTTGTCACTGATGTAGGATTCCCGGTACTGCTTCTTCTCTGTGTGGTGAGGAACACAGCTTGTCATTACATTCAGCCAAGACAGAAAAAAAATAGTAGGTTAGCATGAGTGAGTCATTAGGCCAAGAAGAAGTATAATTTCACACTCAGAACCTAGTAAATGAAAAATGGTCATAATTCTAATAGGAGCTCCACTTAAGGAGACTTAAAAATGAATAAAAACCAGTACAACAGGTTTGAGGGGCATATTTAAACTACTCAAAAAGTTTTACAGTTTTGAGCACTATAGAACACAGCTATTCAAAGTATAACTCAGCAGACTACTTCTTGTCAGCAAACTGTTAATGGTCCATAGTGAAATAATTTCAATAATTGAGAATAAACATTTAGCAAGTTTTAGAGCAATTTGACATTGTCATGATAGCTACTAATGTGATTTTGTATTTTGCGAAAGTATCAGTCCACAGTGGATTTGAAATTTTAAAAACTTGGTCCTTCCCTAAAGATAATTTTAGAAGCACTGCTATAGGAGACTGTTTAATAAATATAATTATGCTAACTGCCATTCATTTTATCAGTTCACTTGTTCAATTTGGTCCATTGTTAGCTTAGCTCTGTCAAATACAATATAAAATAAAACTATTCTGAGAATTTCTTTCAAAGAATTCTAAAATTTAGATTTATATTAATGAAAATCACTTTTCTCCATTTAGGCTGAAAAATGAGACCTTATCTATCATTTAGAAAACATAATAATTACTATTGGTTTGTCATGTGGCCTCTGATTGGTAAAACTGTTCTTTAACATGTCAGTGCTGTTCTTTCTATACAAAGACAAAATATCAGAAAGTTCCTTTTATCAAATTCTAAACTTATGTTAAGGCACAAAGTAACAACTGAGGTGCAGGTATATGACTGACAAAAAAATATTATTTTTGTATTTCAGGCAGGGATTTAAAACAAAAAAAATAGTTTAGCTCCCTTGTATTTTTAATACTGATGAGAAACAACACATTGAAACAATGCTAAAAAATGAAGATTGCATTTGGGAAATGTTAAGTTGATATTATTTCAGAAGCTGCTAACTAGTAGACTAATTGGGTTCTCAGGGGCTGATAATGGATTTAATTGTCTTATTTCTTGGTGAAGTGAAAATACTTACACTCCTGATGTCTGAACCCAGCTCTAAAGTATAATCGCCACAGGCTCCCCAGAGAGGGAATGAGCATCAGCAGAAAGAGAAGATAATGCTTTCCAGAATACAAAATGGAAAAAATGCTTGGAGGAGGCTATGCGTACGTTTCTGGGCTCTAGCCCATTCACTTTAATTCAGGATCAGGCTGAAACACAAAGGCGAGTGCATGTAACCACACAGAAAGGAGACTGGAATCGGACATCACAGACCAGCACACATATCACTGAGACCAAATTACATTTAACTCATCTTTTAGGGCTAGACTGGGTTCTAATGATTCCTATTTTTTGAAGGCAACAGAGACAAAGATGGAGAGCTAAAAGCATTTGCAAAATTCTCATACAATTTCTATTCACTGTAGTTCCAAAATAATAGCCATGTGGCCCTTAAGGAGTGGAAAGTGAAGAGAAAAAAAATTAAAAAGAAATAAGTTCTATAACATCAAAATTCTAGGACAATTGGGAATTGTGGATCTAATAATTTAAAAGCTTTTCTAACTCTTTATAACTAGTTCTCTTACTCCCAACTTCACGAAAGATTTGGAGCCAATCATAGTTCTTCTATACTCACTAGTATACTCACTGGTTATACTCACTGGAAGACGAGCACTTGCCAGCCTGCTCTCTTCCCAGTAGGAGTCTAGTGTAAATCTATCTACTTCCTTTCAAAGTGTCAGCTCAGCCTTGGAGCTCTGCAAGGCTAGCCTCTGTTCCCTTCACAGTGCTACATCACTTAGATCTTCTGCAAACATTTAAGAAGCTATGTACCACTCATTACAAACTGAGGAAATTTTGAAATAATTCAGAAGTTTATTCTAAGAAAGGCAAAATGCAACCTCTCATCCTCCTAATAACCGCCAGCATAAACAGCGCAAATGGTCAACATGTCAGTGTTCTTTTATTCCCCCTGTGGTAAAAGCCCAGAGACCACAAAGTTTTTCATACATTGTTTTGGAATATATGCAGTCAATGTGGCCTCTGGACATATGACCTGAGAATAAGCTCCAGCTATTAAATAAAATTGGGTTAAATTTTTTTTTTTATGAAGAAGCCCACCCTCTGAGAACTCAAAATACATTATAATTTTACCTTAGACCCTATACGGGAGGTTCTTTAATTCTCTGAAGCTCTAACAAGCTCCTCTTAAGATCACCTAAAAAAGAATTTACTAAAATGCTGCTGGTAGAGAACTGATGGAATAAATAAACTTCTCAATAGTTAGGAACAATGCTGACTTGGCAGATGAGGGCTCTGCACCTCAGTAAGTCACCTATTCTCAAAAGTTTCCTGTTCTGTCTGAATTCCTCTTAATATTCATGTCAGCCTCAGAGAGATATATTTGTTATACCAATGAGTCATCGTGGTGAAGAACTGGCAGTCTGGCAGCAGCAGAAGCCAACACACCTGACAGTTTTACCAATTTTCTCAGAAGATAGATGCAGTTTGGTGGCAGACAGTGGGAGATGATTCATGTTCTAATCACTACTCAAATTACAATGACATCTCCAAACTGGGTCTCGTTTAGAGAGAGACAGCTTTTGAGAGAAATCAATCAGATGTGAAAACCTCTAAAGTTTTCTGTCTGTTAAGAAAAGACAGGCATTTGTCTTGTTTCTGTTGGAAAGGTGGGGTCTGAGAGGTCAACAGTTGTTTCAGACATGGACCTAAGGTATTAATCTGCCTCCTAGAGATCAGGCAAACACCCCCAAATCTATGAATCTAATAGAATTCCCAAGAATTAGTGAAACATGAATTTTCCAAACAAATTGAAGGCATTAAATATAAACAAGGAGGCAAAGCAGCACTTTGGGGAATGAGATGCTGGAGTGTGCTGACTGGGCAAACGATGAGGTTAATACTGGAAAGCTCAAGCTGCTGTCGGAGGCCCCATCCCTGCCTTCCTCTTCCTTACCATGATGTGTTCCCCTTCTCAGGGCCAGGACTCTGGAGCCCCAAATAGACTGCTCTATTCTGTGTCGCAGAAAAGCCCCCACTGCACTAGCTGATAAAATCCTCAAATAAAAAGTGCTTTCTCCTTTGTTTGTCATTCCTGCTGAGGCCAACTTGGGGGCCTCCCAGCAGTTAGTAAGAGGGATTGGAAGACATTACATTTCTGTGACCTGCCTTGATTGCCTATGGATAATAGAGCCAAGGTGACTTGGTGTATATACAGAGCTCTGAGATGCAGATAAACTTTGGCCTGCACCTTCATGTGGTGGCTTTTTGCAAGGATTTTTCTAGCCAAGTGTGAGGGAACTTTAAAGAGGCTGTACTCGAGGGGTAGCTACAGGATGGGATAACCACAGGTATTTGGGATAGGTGCTGTGGTTGGTGGGCCTCAAGGTTATCCTTTGCCCTCTGGAACAGTGCTGAGATGTAAACAGGAACAGTGCTCTGAATCCAGAGAGGCCCAGTCCTCAAAACCCACTCTTCAGGACCCTAAAGCCACAGTTCACGGCAGCTGTAGAGTAAAAGACCATGGATGGCAAAGCACCATTTGCTTCTCCATCCCGGACCCCAGGATACCTTCATTTTCCTCCAGTTTCCGGATGTGTCGCAAGACAGGCTGCAAATTCATGTAGAGGCGGTGGCTGTTGCTCAGGAGTTGCAGGAGGTGTCTGGAGCGCATGGGACACCCTGTGTAGTATATGAGTTTCCTGGCTGAGGGCAAACCATCTGGCAAAATCTCAAATTTCTTACCCTATGGAGAGAAAGCATCAATTAGATTCAGGAAGAAAAGTCTCTAATTTGCCAAGGTTCCCTTCATTTTTTATTTAGTAAGGAAAACTACAGATTCAGAAATAGATTTATGTACAGCAGGTCCTTGAAAAACATCATTTCATCATAATGTTGATGAGATGTTATAGGAACTTAACTCTTGTTTCTATCTATTAGCCTGTGATAAAACTGGTTTCATTATATGTCATTTTGCTTAAAGCCATTGAACCTATTCTGACATTGAGGATTTACTGTATAAAGCTCCATTCAAAGTTTATTGAGAGATAAATTACTATTTTCCCTTTCAAAAATGCCATGGGACGGGGGAATCCAGGAAAAATCCAGGGAAGTGTCTAGCCAGTATCTTCTGGTAAACACTAAATGGGTATGACAGTTGAAGAGTATCTTTGGTTTCTCTGGCTAGTCAGGCCACTTATATAATGGAGAAGAAAAAGGTCCATCATGAAAGCGCTCTCAAATGTAATCCCGACACTCTAACTCAGCAAACAAATTCTAGAAGTGTAATGCATTCAAATATTTGTTAAACACTTGTGATGTACTAAACACTGCACTAGGCACTGAGAAAATGACAGTTAATAGTACAGACAAGGTCCCCACCTTCATGGAAATACATCCTGGTGGAAGAGATGGCAAACAAACACATAATTATAGTTTATGATAAATTCTGGGGATAAAATAAATAGAATTATGATAGTGAACAACACAAGATACTTATTTAGAATTTCAAAAAAATATAAAACCCCTCTAGCTAGATAAAAGAGAGAGCTGGTATCTATAGGGACAGTTAGAGGGATGAGACAGAAAAAAGAAAGAATTGTTATAAGTTGTATAAGTATCTATCAGTAGAGATATAAGGAATCTCATTAAGTCTAGGATCATTAACATAAAGTTCAAAGTTGGTGGTGAGAGCTTAGTAAAATTTCTTAGTTATGAAATATTATAAATACCTTTAACTTTGCTAATAATGAATAGGGCAGCAAGACTACAAAAAGGAATATGTCCGACACAATGATTCTCAGCCAGAGGGAAGAGGTAAAGCAAAGAGGGAGGCATATTCTAATTGTACATTTAAAGTCGCCACAATGCAATATTGGTTTTTGTAACTCAAACAGGGATGGAATTTTTCACCTCTGAACTTTTTAGTTTAAAGAAATCACCAATGGATACCAATGCTATAACGTTATAACTGATACTTAATGAGCACTGAGCAAGTATTAACTCATTAATCCTCACAATAAGTCTTTGGGGGAGAGCTGATTATCCCTATTTTGAAATGAAGAAACCAAGACACAGAAAGGTTAAATAACTTGCTCAAGGTCACACAGCTAGGCAGAGCTGGGTGGAACTGGCTATGAGAAGAATCATCTGGGAAGTTTGTTAAAGCAGACTCTTGGTCTCCAAACCACATCACTGAACTAGAAATCTCTAGGAGAGAAGGATGAGGCCCCCAAATCTGTTATCTTAAACATGCTCCTCAGGTGAATCTAATATACAGCTGGATTCAGAAACCACTGAGCCCAGGACCCTTAAAACACTCAATTTCAAAAGGCATTTCATTACTACTTCATTTGGGACATGAAAGGGGCAGGTGGGGTAAAATTTGCTCATTTCCAAACAGCTCAGATCCTGGATGAGAGAGAGCCAGTGAGGAGGAGTCAGGTCAGGCTCCACTTAATTTATGAGTAAAGTGAAATCGGATTGAATTGTACCCAAGTAATTAAAGTAATGTAGTCAGAAACAGGTCTTTTGACTAACAGGGCAGTGTGGAGTCAGTGCCCAAATGCTGTTTGGCAATACAGTGCTTTATTTATATAGGCCATCTTCCTTATGGGAGAGAAGCCCATGTGTACAAATCCTTAGCTTCCTCCTTCTTTTGTGTATTTATTTCAATAATTTTTGAAAAAAAATGGATTTTAATGACCACTAGATATGTACATTATTAACTATAATTTTTGAACCCTATCAAAAAATGGATGTAACTGGCAAGTAGAGAAACAGCTGAAAGAATCATGAATTTGCTCTAACAACAACAAAGTGTACCATTCTTAATATTCTAAAAATAAAATTATTTTTCCTGTTAAGAACTATAGATTTTTCTGTATAATGATAAGTTTTAGAGAATCAGATATTAATAGAAACATCTTCTTTTTATATCACTCTTTATTCTTTGTTCAAAAGAAGTAATTTCCAAAAGAACTGGCCAACCCCCACACTAAAAGTAATTTACACTGTGATTACAGTTTTCTGTTTTATAATCCCTCTGCTGTGGGCTTTTAAAAATAATTCTATTCAATGAACTCATCTTTGACTTTTCTCACATTTTCTCTGAAGCTAGAATAATTTAAGGTAGTACGGTGAGGACCAGACACAAAATTATAAATTAATAATTTCTTTTGCTAAGATTCTTTAATTTTAGGTTCACTACTGATGAGTGACAAGGATTATAGCACATGTATAAGAATGTAAGAAAGCTAATTATCTTTACTGTCAACTTTTAAAAAATATCAACTTTTCTGTTAGAGACAATATTGTTTTAAAAAACAAGAAATGACAAAAATCCAAAACACCAAACAATTGAGGGTTTTTTTTTTCAGTTATTTTAAACTTACCACAAACACCAACTTTCCAACATTTGTCCAGGGAAAATCATAAAGTAATTGTTTCTCTTCATCTAAATTCTGTGGGAAGAATTATAATGCATATAGAGTTACTGATAAAACCGACACTCTAAAATGGCTCTAATTTCTCTCCTGGAAAACTAAAATACATTAATTAAAATCTGAAAGAGGTCCTCAACTCTCTTGGGATACTTGCAGACAGTAATTAGGATTAGTGATACAATTTGTAGCTTTTGGTTCTTCAGTGACTGCATTAACTGGCCCCTTTTCAAGGCAATCTTTTCTCTTTTGTCTTATCCTTAAATTTAAATAAAAAGTCCGAAAGACTCAAGCATTCAAGGGATAAGGCACTCAGACTTTTATAATTGGATATTTTGCCTACATCAAAGATAAGACTTCCTATATTCTACGAGGTCTCACAGAATGAGGCATTTTCTCTCCCTACTGATGGCTGTAGGATTACACCATTCCACCTACTTATTCAAGGGACAAACTTTATCAGAAAAGTGTAACGGAAATTAAAATGCCTGGTCAGGCACTGTATAAACATTTTTCTATAGACAGTTTTAAAAGTTCCAGAGGATAAATGAGAATATTTAAAATCAATGACACACCAATAAAAATGTTTGGATATTAATGATCTGTTGGTGATGAACGTGGGCCAATCTTTGGCTTTTCTGCTCTAGAGGACTCATTACTATCAAGGTTTAGACTACATCACTTCATCCGTCCCACATCATCCACATCTATGTTTGACAGGCAGGAAGTAATGACCAATCCATTGTCAGAAATGGACCAGTGAACCTATGGCAGGACCACACAGGCACATTGTCAATGTAAAACATAGTGGAGACTATCTGACACTTACTAACCTGAAAAATCTGTATCCCCCGCATGGTCAATCCAAGGGTCAGAGAAGCTTCAATTTCTCTTTTATCCTATAGAAATAAAATTGTATAAAAACTATATTTTTCTTCTACAATGGACAATTTAGCACCAAAGAAAAGAAAGAGAAAGAAATTTCAGTATTGGAAAGTTTCTGGTTTAAAATAATTTTGCTCATCTTACACATCCCTAATTTTCTACGAGCTTTAAGAAACTCATGAGCATGTAGTGAATCAATAATAGTATATTATACTTTTTAAATCCCTGAGATTTTAAAAATATTAGTGTTTTCATCATATTAAATTTATTTTCATATCTGACAATATTCTAAATACTTATGTTGCTGAGAACTCTGGTAAACAAGAATATTTTTGCTTTCATATGATTTTTACCTTCTGTCTTACACTTAACCTTTTCTTAGGTGTTAGCATCTTGAATCTAATGTCATAGCTACACTGTGAGATGCACTAGACTTTCTTTCTATGTTTCAAACCAGGTAAATCTCTTAGCTTTGAAGCTAAAATTAGAGGTAAGCCTAAATATTTAAGGGTCTCTCAAGAAAATAAATAATAAAGCTGTAAAAGTTTTATTTTCAGTTAGTTCGGGAAAAAATTACTTATTTTTAAGTTCAA
Source organism: Macroglossus sobrinus (assembly GCA_004027375.1). Taxonomy (NCBI): domain Eukaryota; kingdom Metazoa; phylum Chordata; class Mammalia; order Chiroptera; family Pteropodidae; genus Macroglossus; species Macroglossus sobrinus. The sequence continues at coordinate 87,247 of PVKZ01002662.1, forward strand.
TTATTACTTACCAAGATGATAGACATTCTACCAGCTAAATTAAAAACTAAAAAAAAAATAAAGTACAACTACATAAGGAAAAAATTCTACAATTAAGAATGCACTCAGAAATTTGGCCACACCTTTTAAGTGCTCATCTGTAATAAGTTGATATAAAATATGAAATTTAAAAAAGAAGATAAATAACATTACTAAGTGGCTACATTGTTTTCATTATGAGATTTCTCAATGAAAACAATAAATGAATATATACAGATCTTTATTACATTTAGCCAGTTTTCTCATCAACACAGTGAGAAATATTTTTCAAAAATGTATCCTGGCACAGAAAAGATAGAGCCTATTTTCACTATTTGGGCCTTTTCTTTTTTTCTTTATACCAACTAATATATTTTTATGGCAAGAAAGGCACAAATAGTATAAGTTTAAAAGGAGAAACCAATCCATCACTATGAGTTTAGGCCAATTTCTCTTTCAAGGCTCTTCTGATTACTTCCTGAAATAAAACTGTGCTCATAAAAATGATGGTTGTGCATGTATGGGGTGTGTAGTACTGGAAAAGGGACACAGATTTTTTTTCCCATTTGGAATGTTTCCTGTCCTCTGTCTACCTTACTAACATTTTATAAGCAGGCCTTAACTGAAGCGGATTTAATGGCTGCCACCTGATTTCTTTAAAGAATGAAAACTTAGCCTATAAGGTAATAATATCTATTCCTTACTTCATTTAGTTACATTTTTATTATTAATTATCTTGTTTTAAGAAGACAAGAATCATTTTCTATACCATGTAAAAGTATTACACTATAAGTAAATTTTAAAGATTAATTTTTACACTAAAAATAAATGGGGATTATCTACTTCAATAAAGGATTCTCTAAAATACTGATCTTCCCTATCAAATAAGAATTTTAAAAAAAGTAATTAATATTTATTGAACATCCACTAATGTGCCAGGCACTCCACCTGGTTATTTCAGATTATCTCACAGAATCTTCTCAACATTGTGAAATGAATAGATGCATTCTCACTTAATAGATGGCCCAGGATTATAGTTATATTTGCCTAGGATCCCAGTATTACTGAGTGGTGATATAGGGTTTCTAACTGATATCTGATTCCAAAGCCAAACTCTTCAATACATCAGTACTTCTAATAAGTTTTTAAATTATAAGGTGAGTTTCAAATATAATTTATTTGCATTTTCTCATATAAATTGAAGTGTCACAAATAAAATCTCTTAAGGAAAAAAAATAACTCAGTCCTTTAGGAACTTAGCTAAAGATATTATATGGAACTCAATTACACCTTTCAAAGATGACAAAGCATTAACAGTGTGTCTCTTGGGCATGGAGGAGAGAAAAAAATACCATCCTTTGGTTCCTTACCAAGTTTTCTGAACCAGCCAGGAAGATTACCAAGCAATATATCTAAACTACAGTCCAGTCTCCAACGGTCTACTTATGCTAATTTTACCACAAAGGCTTACAGGCATGCCAACAAGCATAATAGCAACAATGATAATGGTAACAGTTTAATGTCTGTCATGCTTAACATGTGCTGGACACTCTTTCTGAAGCACTTTTCATCCATTATCTTTTAAGTCTTCACTAAATCTCAGAGACAGGTATGTTACCATCCCCATTTACCTATGGGGAAACTCAAGCACAGAGGTTAAGTAACTTGCCTAACTAAGATCACACACTTAAGAGGTGAAGCTGGGATTCAGTCCCAAAAGCTAGGCCCAATAGAACACACTCTAAACCACTTTAGCCTAAGAGAATATACCCTTAAATATGTAAGTGGGAATTCAGGAGTTCTTGCCAAGGAAGTAACACTTGTGAAATAGGGAGAGGAGAAGGGAGGGGGTGGGAAGAGAAGACAGAGATGATAAACAGCAGTGTGTGACTGATTCCCTGTAGAGCCTGGCCCCAGTTGTTATTTGGGTGTATAACCTCTGACCTCTAGAAAAATGAGACTCGTATACAGAGGACACAAAAGAGAGTAACAAACTTCAGAGAGTGAGGGAAACACAGAGTTCAGTGGTGAAAGCACACAGCTTGTTTTCAAGTAGACCTGGGTTGAATCCTGGCTCTGTCACTAGTTTTGTGGTCTTTAGTCTGTTCTCACATCTGTAAAATAAAGATTATGGTTCCTATTTTACAGGATTGTGAGGGTATTTTTTTTTAAAAAAGATAAAGTGTGCCCCATAAACACAGTATTCAATAAAGAGTAGCAGTTGTGATAATGTTCTTGTTATTAATTGATACAAGGCAGGTATGGCTTCGCTTTGAGGAATATTAAAAATTACTTACCAAACAAGTTGCCAATATTACTTGCTAGGCAGAAATGCAGATTTGGGAAGAAGAAAAATAACTATTTCTTATCACTGAAAAGCCAGATTCACAGTTTGCAGCCACTTGTTATCTCAACATTAGAACCATTAAAAAAGACTCCATCCTACTCCTAGGCACAAGGACTCCAAGACTGAATTATGATGGCAAACAGCAAGTCACACGAAACTTCTTTAAAAGCCCATTAAAAAGTAAAATGAGAACTTTTATAAATTAAAGTTCCTTCTGCTCAAGAAGGTATAATTTCCTCAGAAGCTGCAGACTCACTGCGGTTCTGTACCTTATACAGTCTGTAGTAATGAACCGCGACGTCATCCAGTCGGACGGCCTCTTTGATATATTTAAGATAAGCCTCGGAAGCAGTCAGTGCAAACTGATCTTTGTGCATGTTTGGAATGTGCTTCAGGATGTAGTCCTTCCCTCTCTTGGAAACAACCTGTTGGAACACAATGGGTATGCAATGCAACATTTGTTGGAGGGATGTTAAGTACTACCCTCGATCCCCAAATGACAGAAAGGACAGGACCTAAAACAGGGCCTGTAAACTGGCTAATTCGTATTAGAAAATTCCCACTTTGTTTTCATCATCAGTTATGACACAAGGCTGAACCTGCTAATAAGAGAAGCATCAACGTCAATTCAGCTGTAGTACTGCATATCCGAAAGGTCACAAAAAATGAGAAAAATATGTCCTCTTGGCTTGAAACCCACTAAGAAAAAAAAAACATGCAAACTTGCAAAATTCTGTGCATACCACTTTTTATCCTTGCAATTGGTACCATGAAATATATCTCCTCTCAGCATATCTTCAAGTTCTGGATCCTACTTAATTCTTCTAAAATTACAGCCACAGAGTAGATGGTTCTACATGTTAATCCAAAGATGGCAGAGGACTGCAAGAAATTCTCTGAAACATGTTTGGTTTTTGCATAGAAGTCTGATATGAACACTCTGATACTTATGAGAAAAACAATTTCTTTCACATACTCATTGCAATTCATCATTGCTTATATTTTCATCAGATAGTAGCCTGAGCTTTTAGATGTCAAAAATATATAGCATCCAGCAGCTACAGGCTAAGAGAAAGGTGCTGATTAAAGGTACTAGCTGATTTCATAGGATTATAAAATAAAAAAGAATTAGGCAAGTGAACAAAAAAAGAGCAGTTAAAATAATCAGAATAAAAAAATTACAGAATTTTTAGTTTTAATGTTTAATGTTTTTATAGATATTGACATATTGTTTCTTGCTATTGAATTAAAAAAGACAAACTACTGGCCAATTATCAAGTTTTGCTGAGAAGTCAAATTACAAGTTTTTCAGATGCCTTTTACAATCTTAAATCAGTATTTGTCAACTTTTTCAGGCCAAAGAACATATAGAGAATACTCATAGGAACACTGAAGTAGTGATTCTGGTGATCCCAAGAGTTGAGGCCATGGTTATCCGGGCACTCTGGATTCCATCGTGCACTGACTGAGAAGCTCTAATTTAAATGAACAAGGTTCATTTGAAGCCAAATAGGGAATGTAAATATGGGCTAATTTTGGTCCAATATACATCGATATATAAAAGCTTGAAACCTTTTGTGGTTTCTCTTCAACCACAGAAGCACTGTCAATCAGTCAATAATAACATATATTGAGCACCTCAGTGTGAAGTGCTGAAGAAAGAGAATATTGAGCCTTAGAGGCTGAATAGGAGTTAGCCAGGTAAAACAAGGAGAAGGATATAAGAACTGGAGAAGAAAGGCTGGTAGTGCTAACTGCCACTGGAGGTGTGGAACACAGGAACTGTTGGATGTAGCTACGGCATAAAATTCAAAATGCAGGACAATCAGAAAAGAAGCTGGAAAGGCTGGCAGGGACCACATCCTGGAAAGTTCCTCAGTCATGCTCTGGAGCCTTGGGAAGTGACAGGGGAGCCCCTGAAGGTTTAAATCAAGCAAAATCAACTCATCTATAATCTATGGAGTGAAGACTAAAGCAGAGACAAGCCTCCACAGTGATGCTGTCAAGTACTGATGAGAGCTGGAACCTGGGAGATGGAAGGAACAGACATGGGGAAGGGACGCAACTGACAGAAAGTTAACAACAAGAATACAAGAGATCTTATTTCTTAAGCCAGGTGATAGGTAATCAAGTGTTTATGTTAGAGATGTTCTCTGGTTGATTGGATGTGGCAGGAAGAAAGAAGGGTAGTAAGGGGGAATTCTGTATGACGCCAGTTTCTGGACGGCCAGATGGATGGCGGTGCTACTAGCTGAGATTAGGAACACAGAGGTAGAAATACACAGAATTGAGATGGGAAGAATAACAACTTGACTTGGCACATTCTGAGTTTGAGATGCCTACATGTAAAACAGCTATCTCATGGACACAGGGGAGAGAAACAGATTGGGAAGTTGCCAGCACACAGATGGCTTTACTAAGAAGGGAAGGTGAGAGAAGCAGCTCTTCTTTCCCTTCCTCCTTTCTTTCCTGTGAATGGGGCAGTGCAAACCAAACATGTGTGTTCTGAGTGAAAAAGAGTTAGTTTGAATAGGTTAGGATACAGAAAAGAAGTTAACAGCAGAGACCTGGAGGAAGAATGGGAACAGACATGGACGCAGTGGGGCAGAGAAAGGACAGCTGAAATAGTTCATGCTGGAATGGGGCTGGCTTCTCTCCTGGGAACAAAGGGAATAGCAGTCAGAGCAAGGAGTTTACTTATACGGAAGTTCTCGGACTTACAATGGTTAGATTTAGGACTTATGATGGTTAGATTTAGGACTTTTTCAACCTTACTATGATGCAAAGCAATATGCATTCAGTAGAAACAGTACTTTGAATTTTGATTTTTTTCCTCAGGCTAGTGATATGTAGAATGATACTCTCTTGTGATGCTGGGCAGAAGCAGTGAGATGTGTCAGCTATGCAATCATGAGGGTACCAACAGGTATTTATTCTACAGTGTACTGTGTTGCCAGCATTTTTTGTTTTACTTCAATGCTTCAAACATTCTTCAGGCCGTGGTCAGGCTTTCAGCTGTGTTCATTAACGCTGGGTACCCATACACCATTTTTTCACTTTCAGTATAGTATTCAATAAATTACATGAGATACTCCAGACTTTATTATGAAATAAGCTTGTGTTAGATGCATTTGCCCAAGTGTAGGCTAATTTAAGTGTTCTGAGCACATTTAAGGTAGACTAGCCTAAGCTATGATGTTAGGTTAGGTGTATTAAATGCATTTTAACTTACAATATTTCAACCTACAATGGGTTTATTGGGAAGTAATCTCATCATAAATTGAGGAGCACCTGTATTTGTTTTCTCAGCAGAGGAAAAGCTGTGAAGTATCTTACCTTTTAAAGAGTAGCGTTTTTCCCTCTTCAAAGAGGGAAAATGCTGTTCAAATTAAGAGTAAATAAGATCAAAACCATATAAATGCTAAGAGAAGGTTGGCAAATTTCAAGTTTCACCATATTTAGGATGGATAGTAATCCTCTTCCACATTAATCATAAAATACATCAAGAGATCATGTGTACCATATTCTAGAGTTAAATTTATTTCGGGGCATCACAAAGGGTTTCACTGGCCACAAAACATCCGGGTTCCCATTTCTTGAAGCAACATGAGTAGCAGTGCAACGAACTAGAAATGTGCTAGAGAAAACATTTTAAAATTTGAAAACAGTGCCTACCCAAGATGGGAAGTAAGCCTCAGGCTCAAAGTATTTTCCATAGTGCTTATTCCTTTTGAAGTTCCCAAGATCAGCCTGCAGGGCAAAGGCTGCCAGCAGGAAATAGGCCTCCTCTCGGAGCACACACTGAGAATGAAGAACTTGTTTTCTCAGGTGCCAGTAATAATAGTATCTTGCTGCTCTGTCACTAGGAAAATAAAAGAAAACAGAACTCACATTCTGATGCAACAATCCAATGGCATGTAAACAGAACTCAAATCCTGCTATCCATCTGGTGAAAAGAGCTCTTCTGTTTCGGCTCCCTCCTCCCACCCTCCACACTCTCTGAAAAGGGGGAGGTTATAGTGAATACCTGCTGCCTCACTCAACTCCTAGTCAGACTATGAAGAGGGCAAAAATAACATTTTCTAAGGCCTGTAACATTTGATTCATTCAGAGAATGGAAAAAAGGTCTAAATCACTATGATCTAATATGATAAATATTTCATTGAACAAGTATTACAATAGAAGCCAAGGCATTTGTTGTCTGTATTAAAACAATTGTTACGATAATGCTACACATATAACATAAATAAGGACAAATCTGAGGGGATGATCCTGGCTTTAATGTTTTGCTATTCTTGTTTTTTTTGTCTTGTTTTCAGCTGAGTACATTACTAGTACTCTAAGGCCCTTTTAAAAATGTTTCTATTTATATGACCATCTAGAAAAAAATTTATAAATGGTGTTTTCCCTCTCCCAGAACAAATGAACTGAAAAATGCTTTCCTTAAATTGTTTTTTATTAAGTGAATATTACTTTATGGGTGTGTTTTTATAGGCATATGTTATGACAATCATGATATTCCTCAAAAATGGAAATACTAATAGTGCACAGATTACAGTCCACTGAGGTCAGAAATAAATATAGTCCCCATTAAATATGCTGAGTAAGAAGTACTGACTGGGGAAAAAACATGGTTACGCTCCAAAATATGTCATAGGCAAATAGGACGCCTTTGTGATCAAAAAAAAAAAAAAGTGCGTGTGTGTATGTTATTTAATGAGCTTACTATTATTAAAATTATTTACAATTATTTTAAGTTGAATGTTTACCTGAGATTCATAGCTTATTAATTGATAATAATAAAAACATGTGTGTTTATTTTAATCAAGATTGTGTTTAAGCATGAAGAGTTTAAAAATAAAGCATTTATGTAATTTGGGACAGAGTACTTCTTTTTGTAATGCTGACCACATAGTGTTTGGATTAGTTCCTCTCTGGGGAAAAAGGCAGAAACATAGGGATAAATTAAACATTCATTAGCCCCGAGGGGTTAATTAGTGGCTAAATAATATATTTTCCTCTTTCCAGTATACTCCATACTTAGTAGGTAAATTGAGCAAAAAATTTTTCATAAACTTGGAATAACTAAAAAGTTTCTCAGCCTTTTTACTTTTTAATTTTAATGTAGCAATGATATAGATACTAAGAGAGAATCTCACATATAACTCATTAGCTAAATGCATCTTTGTCTCTTTCACATGGAGTTTCTCCAAATTTAAAAATAAATTAGTAAAACAGAGTTCATAGTATATTCCAGTTTCCGGTATATTCAATATATACAGTTTCCACTATTTTCTATCAGCCAACAAAATCACTTCTGAAAGTTTCCAGCACTGAATCCTCCTAAGCAAATAATAAACCGACCCTTTGAAATTGTGAATTCTGAGTTTGTATCATGAGCATAGTATAGTTCACCTAGAAAAAGAATCAATTACCTGCCGTTGCCAAACTTCATCTAAGATTCTCACAGGGTAATTCCACTGGGTGTAATTTTAGCTTTAAAGCTACTGCCAAGAACAGAGGCAAGACCCCAAAGTGAAAAGAAAACCAGGCTATATAAACACCCATGCATTTTTACAGGAGAGGCTTCTTGCTGCTCCCCCATTCCCCATCCCACCAACAGAAAGTAATATAATCCTTTAATCAGTCTCTCCATTCTTCACAAAGTGCCAGTTTCCTCTTGAATGAAATATCTTTTTGGTGACTGAATTGTTACTGAAAATGTGGAGTATAGAAAATGTGAGCCACTGATATTATTATTAACATTTTCATCAGCAGTCTAACATGATCATTCATTCATTCAACCAACAAATATTTACTGAGTGCATACTGTACCTCCGTTGTAGAAACTGAAGATACAACATGAGTGTGCAAAAAGATTTAAAAATAAAAAATCCTGCTCTTACAGAATTTATAGTATAGCAGGGAGAGACAAACAATAAATATGCATATTTTATTTGGTTAGAAGTATTTGATATGGTTTATTTATGTTAGAAGATGAGTGCTATGAGGAATTAAGGTTTAGAATCTCTCCCTGTCCTCATACCTGATCAATCTGCCATTTTCCACGTAATACTGCACACGGAAGTGGATGATCATAGGAGGTCCAAACTGGTCAATACCCTGAAACAAAGACACATAAAATGAAGCTATTTTTAGTGAGTCAAAAATAGATTTCAAAAGTAACAAAATACTATTATTAACAAGATACTTTTTAAACACTGAAAGGTTTTATCTACTTCTAATGAGTGGAGCCTTACAGCGGGTGGACAATTGTCTCATATGGACACCAGGTTCATGCAAAACCAGGAAGTTATCATCACTGTATCTGATACTCATTCACTGTAATGTCAATGACAACATAAGGGAAGATAAAAATAAATGCCAGTGGAAACTTCTAGCTAAGATCCAGCTCCTCTCTCAGCTCTGTCCCCTGTGGTGACCATTTGCTCCTCATTACAAACGTTCTCTTATTCCTCTGACATTACACATGCCAAATTCTAATATGCTGTTTATTTAGACATCCATGTTCCTTACTTGGCAGCTGGCTTTGAAGTAGCCTTCTAGTTTATTACAAGAATTCTTAAATACAAATCAAATGGACTAGGATTAAACACTGAGGATTTATTCCTGATTTACTAGGGTGATCCTAAAAACACTAGGTAAATTCCCTGTGAATGCTGCTTCATATAAACAGAATTGATGTTTACTAAATAAAAGCACCAATACAATAAAGTGACAAAATATCAAATGTAAAGAGAGTAAAAGTAGATTAAAAAATTGTTAATAATATTTAGATCAGTTTTGACAACAGCTCCAGAAGAGAAACACATACTTTTGCCAAGCTTTACATTTCAAAACATCTCAAGATTACTAAAAAGTAATTATCCAAAATTATTTAAACAGATATCCAAAATCTATTATTTGCTATGAAATATTAATACTTCATCAATGCGACATTTTAGGACTTATGTAATTCATTTCCCTTTCCCATTCTCTACTATATAAAATATTGAGATATTTTTCTAATGTAAAATAGTTAAAATCTTTTGAGATATCAAAATAATTTTGCTCATAAATGTAACCTCACCCAAGTGACTTCGTATTGTCGTACCTTGCTGGCTTCTTTCTTCCATTCTTTTGGACAATACTTATAAAGCTTTTGTGACAATTCCATATACACATGTTCATTATCTGCACATAATAAAAAAGAAGACAAGATTAGATTTTTTATAAAAGAAAAGAATACATAAAGAAACAGGTTTTTTAAAAGCCTCAAGATTCGTGAATGTACTCTAAATGCACATACCACCAAGAAAACCCAACATGACATTAAAAGATGATAAGTTCTGTGGGCTAGACATTAATGAGATTATTTATGAATTATTTTGCTTTTGCAATACAAAAAATACTATTAAAAATATTTAATATTTAGAAGAAGTATTAGTTCCAACTTGTGCTTTTACTTAGTTTGTAGGAACATTTTAGCTTATAGTATAACTTCTAACATGGGTCAGTACTTGGTCTTATAAAAATATGCTTTTGTTTTGCTCACTGAAGATTCTTCTCATAGGTGCACAGTAATGAAAGAGTACAGAAACATCATCTTAACTGCTGTATAAGAAATGAGAGAACATCAACAATGATGGCACATTTCCCAGGGAGGAGCCTGACCCATTCTTTGTGAAGAATAGTCCCCAAGACTATTCCTTCTGTGAGTTCTCCATGTAAAACACAGTATGACAAAATGATAAACCATTACTCACACTGACTTTGGGACTGATTTTGTGGGAAGAGGAGAAGAATCTTATGCAAAACAAGAATGAATGCCAAAATAGTTCTTCAAGGGAATGATGTTCTTAAGATGAACAGAAAATAAGACCACTAAAAACCCATGTTAAAATGATCTAAACATGTAAGAACAAGCTAGTAAAAAATATAAAAAATTTTCATACTTCCCAAAGAGCATCTTTTAAATGATTTATTTCACAAGAAAAGTCTTTGGCATTCTTATTTTGTACAAAGTTTTAAATCTTTTTTTTTAAAAAAAAAGGTTATCCCTTTTTCTCTAACCCTCATTAAGGGGCAGGCTCATAGAACACTCTGCATAAAAATGTATTAAATCTGGAAGGAGAATGTGTCTCTTTGACTACTCTAAGGATAACATACTTGCCCACACTGTCACTCCTGATTGAATGCTAGAGTTTGACTGGAAACATGCCATAAGAGAACAGGAAGGGTAAAGTTACTCTTTGTCTATAAATAGCAATATTAAGTCAACAAATTTGAATGAAATGAATAAGAAAAAGGACTCAGAGACAGAAGTGATTTTTAAATCCACCTATCAAATCAATTAACACTATCTCCCATCTCTCATATGTTACTGATTAAAAATGAAATAGGCAAGACCAGACAACCTTCCCATTAAATCTGATTTGTGTTTGGCCTGAGTTCCCATATGAAGAAGCAACATAGTGAACAGAACTGAGACTATTCAGCATAACAGCTCCTATGTAGATTTAAACTACCACTATGTCTCTACCATCTGACAGTTTGACCAGAACTTTATACTTGAATTTTCAAGCACACATCAATCCTACAAAGTAGGTGTACAGTAATTTCCATTTGTCATGTGAGAAAACTGAAACCGAGAAAAGTCAGTGACATGTCTAAAGTCACACAACTAGCTAGTGGTAGAACCAGAACTGGAACCAGGTCACCTGATTCCTGTTCCAAGGTTCTTTCGCCATATTTCAACCTCTCTTTAAAAAAAAAAATCTTAAAAACTCTTATTTTGAAACCTAAGGAAGCTGTAAACTGGTTGTATTAGACTGACTTGTTGGACAACGAAACAATAGTCTGGCTGTAGCTGTAGTAAGAAGGATGAACTTTGAGTGTAGAATAAAAGTAGTTATTTAGAATCTACAGGGCATCTTATTTCTTCTAGACCCTTTCTTGAAGGAGTGACTGAGGTATGCACTAATACAAGGATGGAGCTGAGCATTTGTGTTTTTATTGCTATAACTACCATAGGAAGAAAATGAAGAACAAATGGTTGATTTATCAGTTTCTAATGTTCCTCCCTGCTCCATGCTCTCTGGCCTCGCTGTAAAAGACAACTGAAAATAGTTCACATTTTGGAGGAGAAGGGCCTTGTTTATCAGTTGATCATGATACATTTTCAACCTGAAAGATCTAAGCATTTTATCATACTAATCAAATTCTCAAGATATCATAAGCTTTCAGATTTAAACCAATTTCAGCAGTGGAAAATAATAATTCATATACAATATAAAAACATTTTACAAATAGCCTCCTTGAAAAACTGAGCAAAGATATGAAAGGTTTTTGGCATCTAGAAGATTAGAGAAATTTTAAAATATGATTTAAAAAAAATCTTATAAGGAATGGGTACATGTAAATCCTGGGAACTTAACTCTAATATGTTATGGGGAGAGAAAGCTTATATAAAGCCTTTTACTTAAAAATATTCTCTACATAAATTAAAGTACACAGAAGAAACTGATACCATATTTTAAAATCACGTACTCTGACTAGAAAAGAAGAGAAGGTCACGGTAAAGAAGGAAAAACAGAAAATAAGAGTAAATTATAGATCACTGTGTTATACAGTCAATAGCAAATGAATTTGAATAGAGGAAAGTCAGTTTTATTGTGTCTAAATTTCTTTTAATGTCAAAAATGATATTACAAATTAAAGAAACATCCAAGCTAATTTCCCACTAGTACCAGCTGCTCCCTTTGTGCAAGGAAACAAAAATCAAGCTTGGTTCATTAAAATACAGAAGAACAAAACATAAAATTCAAACTCCTAAAGAGGAAACAATTTTTAAGTGAACTATATTAAATACATGACCTAAAGTTCTAAATTTTACAAGATATACACAAGAGTTAATTTTAAAAAATGAATACTAGACTAAAAATGACCAGTTTATGAGTATTTTCACAATCATGATTTTATAACATATGCCTAATTTAAGTACAGCTATAAAACATTATTTCCTTAGGGATAGTTGATTAAATTCATCAGAGATAAGAATAAGACTTACTCTGTATAACACTGAGTCCAAAGAGGTGACAGTCCTTTAGCCTGAGTAGGTCACATACCTGGACCAGCAACTGGTGACACAGAATTTTAACCTGTAAAGAAAAAAAAACCCATAACTTGAAATAATAATTCAACCAAGTCTATATATAATATGCCATGACCGGGAAATTTAATGCATCCTAAATATATTCTTTGAAAAGACAAGCTGATACAACAAAATAACTGTTGGTTTATGAAAATCATTTACATTAATCTGTGACCGTGTTTCAATAATAATTATTGGAATACAAATTTTTACAACATGGTAATAAAGTACCAATGCAGTCTTGTACAAGACTCATAAATTTCATGATACATGGACAAGGCCTCAGTCTAAACCTATAGTGCATGATAAAATTTTCAGAAGGAATCCAAAATAGCCTATTCACATTATCAAAAGTAGTAACTGCCAAGTACATTTACAAGGAAAGTTTTCCTCTTGATGGTCTTAGCAAAATACTATATACTATACGATGAATTAATTCCTAGATTTTATTTATCTTAAATAATCACTTCATTGTCCTAACTTTTAGGTACCTAAACCAGATTCCTTTTCTGAATTCTAGTATAATTCAAACATCATAAAACCAAATTAATTTGGAACTCTGGGGATAAAGTATTCTGAAAAGTCACATGTTGAATGATAAAACAGTCTTTAAAAGATATAGTTTTAAAACTTCTCAAATGTTTAATGAAGTGTTGTGAGGGATATTAACTCTGCTGAGTTAGTCTTGTTGAATTTAGAAACATTAAAGCTTTTAAGAGTTGAGATTGACTTTAAGAGACCATACAGGTCAATTTCTTCATTTTGTAGAAGTAGAAAATAAACCCAGAAAGCTTAAAGCCATGTAGTTAGTAGTGGCAAAGACAGCAACTCAAAACTTTGCTCAATTGTGTATAACATTCTATGTGTATATTAAAATATGTGCAACATGACAGTTTGTCATTTTAGCTACATATTTTATATGTGGGATTTCTCTTCTCATTTGTACTATCACTTACAAATTCTGTCTTCAATGACAGTGATGCCAATCACAGTTCTAAATATTATGAATTCTAAACTAGTTAACTCTGAATTAATGACTTTTTATCATATCTTAATATGTAACTCAGATTCAGAAAATAACAAACGTGCTGAGATTCCTCAATAACTGAAAGGCAAACAATTCAGAATTGTGATAATGACTAATGGAAATAGAGAAATAGTTTTACTACTCCTTTTCATGCTAACTACTAAATGGCAACTAATCTAAAGCACTGTATCTACTGGAAAGTGCAAAAGGTGTTTCTGAAAGGCCAGAGAAGCACAAATTCAGCTGTTTAGAAACACCAGGAACTCATTGAAGCTGAGACAGTGTCTTATTTTATATTCAGGATATATATGCACTCAGTAAATGTTTGATGAAGGAGAGCCAAGAGTCTGATTTCCTTGTGGGCTCCTTACCTTCATTCTGTTCCATGACTACAGACTCCGATTCACTGAGCAGCATCATTTTATAAAAGTACATTCATGAATTTAGGGAAAATATATTAATGCAAACCCACCAACACTACTGGGAGAATATATTTGCCAGTAGGAAATCATTATCATCTTCATTCATTAAAAAGACTTTGGATTTTGAATTCTATACTACCATAATTCTACTTTACAAATAAGTTTAAATAAATAGAATGATAAAGGAAAAAATATCACTTGTTATATAAAAATGAACTATATACTACAAATTTGAAACAAAATATCATGCAGTCTGGGGCATCTTAAATCCTTAGTTTTTACTATATTTTAAAATGTAATATACAAAGCACTCAGGATAAAATGTGATTAATAGAAAAATTCCAAACCACAAACTGCATATAAACTATGTTGTATTGTGTAACTGGTGTTCAACTAACGCTGTACATTTCCTCCATACATCACACATAATTATTACTATTCTGTGAGATTAAATCAAGTATTTGAAGCTTACTAATAAAGCTCTTTAAAAACTATCAAGTAAGCACAGCCTTCTTGTTTAAAAACTACAGTTAAATAAAGCTATGGCTCTGAAGTCTTACCTGCTGTGAAAACGAGCTTGAGTTTTTTGTATTGGCATATTATGAGTCTTTAAGGTTACATGTTAGCTGACTGTGAAATTTTTCAAGTTCTTTAAGCTTCAGGAGCAATGAAAACTTTTAAAAAGTGCTATAGAGTATGAGGTATTAAGAGTAAGAATTAAAGCATTATCTAAAAATATATTCTATATGCAACTTTTTAATAAAACAGCTTTTGATTTTAAATGTCAATCATTTGTTATTGGGCAAAAATGTTTAAAATATGTTCCAGAAAAAAAACTGTTCACTCTAGTTTTAGTGAAGTCTTAGCTCTTGGCCACAATTTATATCACTCAAAAATCTGGTGGCTCTTATGTTTACCCATGATTTTATTTACCAAATTTTCCAAGTTTTCATATTTAATATTTATCTGATGATTAAAATAATTTAAAACAGCCCATATAAGTTCAACTCATAGAAAATTTTGAGTGACCAAAAAACAAAATTTACCCCTCATGCAGAAAGATAACATTTTACCAACTACATTTGTCAGGGAACAAACTTCCTTTAAAAAAAAAAAAAAGACAAAAAAACAAACTCTTTAGAAATGATTTAAAAAAATCAGACTAATAATGAAATAGTTTTTGCTACAGTTGATTTGTTATACCACAAATCTACAAATATCAACTGCTATTTTCTGAATACAAAAATAACACTTTGTAGAAAAAAGCAGACCTTTGGCAACCTTGAACTGGTTTCCTAGCAGTGAGGAGCCACCATACTCCTTAACTGAGTCCCTCCCTCCTTTGGTCCAACAGCCAGATAAAGAGGAATCTGGACATGGCAGAGAAGACTACATGACCTGGAATAAGAATAGGCATACCTGGGGTTAGGACTCTCCATTTTCATTAATAGAGTTTCATTAATAGAGTACCCTAATGAAATGAGCAAACAGCTCAAAGAAATTAAAACAAGTGCTACTCTATGAAGGTAATTTACTGAGCAATTCTCAGGTTCTAGGCACTGCAATAAGCACTTCCTGCATATTGTATCTTTAAACCCTCACAATGTCCCTGTGAGGAGAGTAGGATTATCTCCACTTTATAGATGAGGAAACTGAGGCAAAACAAACAAACAAGTAAACAAACAAAAAACCCTAACTTGTCCAGGGTTTCAGAGTAAGTCACAGAGTAGAGATTTCTACCCAGGTCTGTCCTTAATCATGAGGATATATGGCTTTACGGTCCATGCTCATAGTCCTGACAATCTTGTAGGAATTATACTAATTTTGCAAAAGAAGAAATTGAATAAGTATAAAATTAATCCTTGAGTAAGGAATTAAAATAATAATAGCAGCTACTATCTATGTGCCAGGAATTATGCTATATGCTAACCCTTAATTCTCACAATCGCCCTGTACCATAGGTACGATTCCCATTTTATAAGTGAAGATGAAGCTGAGGGAGGTTTAATAAACTTCCCAAAAGTCATTCAGACATGAGATTTGAATTCGGGTCTGTGTGTTTTAAATACATTCATGTCTTATCACTAAAATATGGCCCCTCAATTATTATTCATAAAGAGAAGACAGAAAGAGAGCTAATATAAATCAAATGCCTACTATGTCTAGGTACTAGGCAAGTTGATTTTACAAGTGAGTAAGTTGAGTCAGCTTAAGCAACTTGTCTAAAGATCATAAAACTAGTAAAGTGTAGAGAATATGAATAATCTTATAACATTTCTGAACAAAGATAACTATATTATTACTAACAACCACCAACATTTATTTTCACTTACTATATATCATGTACTTTCCTAAGGTCTAGGCAACTGACACAAAGTCAAAAATGCAATCTAGTAAACAGAGTAATATAAAGTCAAAGAAACTAAGTGATACTGGATAAAGGTCTTTGCCTGGAGAGCTTAAGATTATAAACTATCTATAGCACCTCTTCAGGGGATCTTATTAAATGCAGATTCTGTGTCCTACTCTAGACTTACTACTTCAGCATCTTCACGGAGTACAGTGGTCTGAATATTTAACATCTCCAAATAATGCTGATGTACATTAAAGTTTTAAAAACCACTGATCTACAAGAATGAATTAACTATCTTTCGTTCTCCATCATTATATTCCTCACCTGAGATTTTAGTATAAATAAATTTCCTAGAAAATTATAGTCAATTTTTAGCTTTCCTCATGAAGTTAGATTAGTCTTCCTTCCACTTACTTGTGATCAGCAAGGTTTTTTATTCCATATTCTGTATGCATGTACACACACACGTATACATATTCTACCAGGTGAGAAGACAGAAATGGAACTGAGAGAAGTTTCTTAAGTGCATATGCTACATGACTGATTATGTATATTTTTAAAATTCAGTGGATATCGTTTTATATAACTATACAAGAGAACTCAAATAGCACATTCACATATAAAGTAAATTATGTTTTAATATATTTTGCCAGTGCCTACAGTGAACTAGAGGGATATGTTACCAGTTTTTATTAGGTTTAAAAACCTAAATATGCTGCAAATGCTGCAAAAATAAGTCTATCATTTCACACAGTAAAAACAACTCAGCTAGCCTGAATAGGAATGTAGCTAACAAATTCTGCCCAATGGATGACAAAGTTCATTCAAGGTTTGATTCTCAGATAACCCCTATGAGCAAAAACAAGGTTACATTAGTAAGTCAAGAAACTGTGGTGACTGTTATGGTAATAATTATGGTAATAAGCAGAACCTTTTCATAGCTAAACTTTTTAATGGAGCTATTCATGTCATATATATTAAATATAACATTTAAAAATATTCTCTTATATAGCAATTGGGTTAAAAATACAGTAGCATATAGCTAGGTAAACTAATTCAAGGCATGTATTAAGGCAATTTTTTTTCCTTAATTCCATCAGAATACAACCAGTAAAAGAAAGAATACAAAAGTTGATAATATGGAGAGAAGTTGAAAAATGATAGGCATGATATTGATTATTATAAAATTGTTTGACAGTCTCCATCAAAGCTAAACATATCTATATCTTAGGATCCACAATTCCACTCTTGGGCATAAGCCCAGAAATATACACATAAAATATTCATAACATTTCTATTCATAAGAGCCCCAAACTTAAAATAACTCAAAGTCCATCAACAATAGTTGGACAAAGCATATTGTTACATGATGAAAGATTATACAATAGTGAAAAAGAATGAATTATGGTAACATGTAATAGACTGGATGAATTTCACAGGCCAAATGTTGAGTGAAAGAAGCCATATGCAAAAGAGAACACATTACATAATTTCAGCAGCATGAAGTTCAGAAACAAACAAAATTACTCAATGATGATTGAGGTAGAATAGTTGTTACTCCTTGGGTTGAGATTATTGACTAGCAATACTCACAAAAGAGTTTGCAGGGGGCCTGGAATGTACTACATCTCCAGTCGATGATTGTTACATGGATGTACACACTTGTAAAACTTCACTGAGCTGCACACTTAAGATTCTTATACTTTGCTGCATATAAATTATAACCCAATTTTAAAAGTTAAAAAAAAAAAGAGTCATATTCCTCAATGTCCAGGTGAACTAAGAGGGATAACTCTTATTCATGAACCATCAGTGATACCTTAGTGCTTAAATGCATAGCCTATGCTTGAAACTGACTAGATTTAGGCTACTATTAAAACAAAGATCAAGACGCATACTAAAAAGCTAGCAATTATGATGATTTCATGTGTGTAGGTACAACTCAAGAGTATTTAAAAAGCAAATTCATATTATATATCAATAAAAATTATATTGCAATAAAAAGTTTAAAAATAGAAAAGTGTTTTTCTATAATATAGTAACCAAAAATTCTCTAACTTTACCCTAGGCGAGAGAATGTTGAAGGCTGTTGCACTTAAGCCATAATTCAAAGTTTAACCTGAGTAGACTACTTTAACATCTCAATTCACCACCTTGGTAAAGGTCTTATTCTGTAATGACTTCACACTTAACCAAGCCATAACTTGAATGTGGTCACTGGTGGGAACACGGATATTTAAACATTCCTTAAGTGGGATCTACTCACATTTATGATGATGTTCAGAGATTCATCATTGGGAAGGAAAATACACACACTCCGACGGTCTTGCATGACTCTGTTGTTATGGAAGTTCAATTTGTTCATTGTGTGTGGACGCGCTCGTGATCAGGGCTGGGCTCCGAGTCCTCAGCAAGACCTCTGGTTCCAAGCACTCCAAAGCCGAACTCTACTCCTCATCACACATCCTATGGAAGCATCACGATGTCCCACTATGTAGGTTTCATAGCTGTAAAAAAGCCCAACAGCACACCATAAACAAAGGTTGGTGAGACTGGTGAGGGCAGATGGGGAGATGAGCACCAGCACAACTGCCGATGTTGGCACAGGAACAACATGTCTCGAAGCCAGGGCTGCCTAACTGAGTAGATGAGAATGCCCTGAAATTTATTCCCTACTTTGCCTACTATCAAGTGTACAAACACTTTCATTGGCAAGTGTGAGTTAAACGTAAAGCCAGACAATGCCTCACACATTCAAGGCAGTACATGAGAGCTCAAAGAGGCATGGCCTGCCTCTGAGGAGTTTCTAGTCTCACATGGGACATAATGAAGGGTTCTGAAAATCCACAAAATGCCAAAATAGCAACAACAACAAAATTCTCAAACTTTTTTTCTCCCATTACAAACTCAAATAGATGTTCTGGCTCTTATATTACATTCCTTCTCCAACCGCTTTGGTCTGGCTTTCACTTCCTTCACGTTGCCAACGTGGCCCTGACAAAGGAAGCCAGTGATCTCCAGACCATCAGTAGTAGCCACAGGATTCACTTTAAATGATGTCTCTATGACATTCACCATGGCTGTTAAGCCCTCCTTAAAACATTTTTCTTAGTTTATATGGCCCTGCTCTCTCCTGATTCTCGAACCTGATAGTGCAAATATTTTTTTATGTTATTTCACCAATCAATAAAATACACAGAAACAGCAAGACTGTATATATCAAACAATGTTTATATCCAAAAGAATGTGGATTTTTGGATACTTCTGATATCTAATCAGTTTATTAAACATATTAATTATATTTTTAAACTTCTCTCAGGTTTTTAATGTATGTAATTTTGTTTGCAAGTAGTAAAAAATTATCTCCAATTTTTAATAATTATACCTTTTATTTCTGTTTCATGTCTCTTTGAAGGGTAATTTTAAAACAGTGGTGGATATTTCCTAATTTTAAAGAGTGTGTCTAATTGTTTCATATTTTATTGCTAATACAACACAATTCGACCAAGATATATTAAGACTAATTGCCTCTTAAATACTAGTAATTGTTCATATTATTCCTTTCCAGCTGTATTTGTAGGATACAAAAAGAGAATTTCCAGGAATATGGAATTGTTATACCAGGTAGAGAGCACAACCATATAGTTTTAACAGAAAAGCCATTGTCAGTGTTCACATAAATTAAAGTATAAATCCAAGCAAAAGTATTTGCTTCTTAAGGTTAAATGTCTATCTGTTAGCAGGACTCTGGGAGAAAATATATTCTTAGATGGCACCATGAGTAAATATAAACTAGTACTTCTTTCCGAAGTATAAATAAAATACCAGCCACAAAAGAGCTACTCAAGCTAACTAAAAACAAATGGTAATCTTATATGTGGCATTCCTTTCTTAGAAAGGTGACCAAAAGCTCCCTTAGGAGCACTCTGCTTTTCTTAAAGGATAACAGCAATTGTTTCACATTAGCTTGTAGATAGCACATCACCTTATAGGATTAATGGAGGTCAAAGCTGCAATTCTCTCTAGTATGGAATGGTTAACCCATGTGTTCTAAGACCACAAACTAACTGCATCCCAAAGCCAATCACCCACTTAAAACATGCACACTTTTACTTGAACAGTTCCAAAGCACCAGTTGTAGGACCAGTGTTGGCTGCATCAGACTCTCCTGAACGTTTGCCATAAATGCCAAATCCTGAACACAGTGACATTTCTACTAAATCATAACCAGAGTTAGGGCCCAGGAATCTTAACCTTTTAAAAAAGCTCAGGTATTTCTGACATTCAATCATGTTTGGAAATCACACTTTAATGAACAAAAGGAAGGTGATGAGCACAGGGTTGGATATAATACCTTCATAGTATACAATGGGAAAATATCTTGAAGGCATAGAATTTGGGATAAGCAACATATGTGAATGATACCACATCATCACTATAACTGGAAAAAATAAGTCCTCAACATTTTCAAAGGTATACATTCCTAAAACAGGTCATGTATTGTATACTCATTGTCCTGGAAAAAAAATGTTACTAGGTGATCTAGGCATAAATAAGTGGGGGAAGCAGGGTATCCTATACATGCCCTCTCTTAAAAATTCAGAAAATAATAAAGACTCTGAGAAATCCTGTGGCCAACTTCTTAAATTTGTTCAACTTAATATTTCTCAAACTTATTTGGGCAGAGAATACTCCCCCTGGCCCCCGACATATCAATTACATTTTGTAGCAAAATTTCTGCTATGTATTGATATATTCCAAAACTTAGGCCTTCTCTCTGCTATTAAAATCTTTCAAGAAGAAATTATAAGCTATTCTTAAATGCATCTTATTTAAATTCAGACCCTTAAATAATATTAATCCCAATATAATTCATCTTATTTAAATCTATACGTCAAATTGAGTTACTCCTATAATTTTCCATTTCTAATTACTCCAATTAAAGGGAGGTATTTCTACTGACCTACTTGCTAGAGTTTAAAAAATTAACTAGGAAAAAATGTATGTTCTGAGATTTGGGTTGTTTCCAAAGCTTCATTAATTTTAAAATTTCATTTGAGTACAATTTTTATTTATTTTATGGTTTAAATAATGCAGTAAAAAAAGACTAGAGAAGATTATTGAAGAATATTTAATAAAAGCAGAGTCTTTAAGGAGCAGTACTGCTTCACTGCCGCTTTTTCTGCTTTGAGGACAAACTAAAAAAAGCCTAAAAAGAGAGACAGGATTAAGTTTTTACTTTACTCAGGGCTGCATTAAAGCTGATTAAAAGGTTCCACTGAAGTAGCAAAATAACTGTATCTCTAATATGTTCCAGTATAAAATTTAATATTAAATTGGACAGTCTTGAAGAAAAGAATTAGACTAAATTGATACCAATCTGAATTGCAGAAATTAGCTCCTTATCTATTGGCTCTGTATTCTGCGTCCTAAATTAAGTTTCAATTCAGTCCCAGGAGGGCATGTTCCAATGATTTTAGGATAGATTATCTACAAAGAAGAAACCATGTCATAGTATCATATTTCTCAGGCAACAACAGCTTTAAGAGTGATTAAGCTCTATCCTGTCATATTTATTAATACCCAATTTACAAATAAAATGTTAAACTATAAGATTCCCACACTTGGATTTCAAACCCACAATATTATAAGCCCCCTATATCCCGATCAGCACCATTGGTCACAAAGTTACTTCATTTCTTTTAAGAATCAGGAAGCCACTATCTAGTGCGGACATTCAATACTGATTTCCATTTTTTTGAAATTATTAGAAATAACCTTTAAAACTAGCTTATCCTGGAATAAAAGCATGAATTTTAGTTCATTTTACTATAGCAATTTTGGTTCGTTAGTTGTGACAAATTTACTATACTCATGTAAGAGTTAACAAGAGGGGAAAGTGAATGTCCCTGTAGACTACACAGGAACTCTCTGTATTATCTTTGCAACTCCTGTATATCTAAATGAATTCTAAATTTTTTTTAAAAGCTTTTTAAAGAAAACGTAGTTCACCAGAAATTTCCTACCCACAGAATATAGTCTCACTTAGAATGGAGACAAAGTGCGATTCTCAATTTTAAGATTGTGTAAAGGTGGTAATTTGATAATATTCTATAAGGCAAGCATGATGAGTAGGCATATTTTAACAGTAAATAAGGTATCTTTATTACATAACAAAAATGATGCAAGAAATTATCTTGGAAAACTGAATTGCAGAGCCCTATCTTCTAATTTAATCACTAAACCTTTATGATGCCCCAGTTATATACATAGTACTGTAATATTTATTGGCTGAAAAGCAGAATACAAATGCAATAGATATGTCTCCTATACTCATGAGTTCACCACCTACTTAGGAACACACCACTGGCAAAAAGTTTAAGATGATTTTGTCCCTGTTTCTCAAGATCATGTAGACTTTGATGGTCAACTCTCATGGGAAGACATAATTGATGACAGCATTCACGTGGCTAAGATCAGTTTGAAATAAATAGCATATAGTCTTTTAAAGTATTGTATTCTAAAAGTGATTTCAAGATGTCATAGGTAAAAGAGTTGGGGTTTTTTGGTTGTTCATTCATTCATCATATTTACACTAAACACCTATTATGTGCCAAGTGTCATAGGTGTTGAGTATACAGTACTGAACAAAATAAATACCTTGTTCTAATAAAGACAGATAATAAATATATAATGTATATGGTGATATGTACTACAAAGAAAAATAAACCCAGAGTAGATGAGAGAGCTGATGGAGATAAGATGGTAGAGATATAGGATAATCAGGAGAAGCATCTCTGATAAGTTGATATTTAAGTTAATATCAGAATTAAAAGTTATGTCATTTCCTTCCTTCTTTCTTTCCATCTCCCTATATCAAACCAACCAACCAACCAACCAACCAACCTTCCATCCATCCAACCATCCATCCATCCATCCATCCATCCATCCATCCATCCATCCATCCATCCATCTATCCCAGGGAAAACTTTTCTAAGTAGAGAGAATAATAAATGATAAGGCTCACCTACTGTTCCGAAAAGTTAAAATAATAGTAGTAATTATAGCTAACACTTACTACATACTTACTATGTGCTAGATGCTCCTGTTAAGTACTCATGGTATATTAAAGAAGGCCATAAACTCTTTGCCATGCTTCTCATTGAGAGGTGGGATCTAGTTCCCCTCCCCTGAATCTGGGCTGGTTCCATGACTAATTCATACTCAGATACACATGGATAACTCATTTATGCAAATAGTCTTTGTTATTCCAAAGTACAATGTCTACACTAACAGTTTCTTGTAGTTGTTATTTTTCTTGTCTATCTCCTCTTCTCAGATCTTCTTAGTGCAGGATCCTTAGCTCTATCTACCTATCTATCTATCTAGATATAATTTTTTAAATCTTCAATGGCAGACATAAGCTCATTAAATGTTGGTAGTTTGGCTTACTATACATATGTCCTTGGACAAGGAAAATTCTACAGCAGGATTTCTTAGTCTTAACACTGTTGACATTATGGGCCAAATACTCTTTGTAGTGGGAGGCCATTGGTGCATTGTACAATGTTTAGCAGCGTCCCTGGCCTTTTATTCACTACATGTCAGGAGTATCCCCCCACCTCTCAGTTGTGACAACCCAAAATATTGCCAGATATTGCTAATGTTCCCTGGGGGCAAAATTACCCACTGTTGAGAATCAGTGCTCTACAGGTTTCCTTATAGAGTCATTTTGGGCTACTTTTTACCATCTGGCTGTTCTTGAAGTACAGCAGGTCCTCAAATAACATCATTTTGTTCAACATTTTTTCATTACAACATAGATGAGGAAAAAATTCGATTTCTGGCTGGATCCACTGTGTGGAGTTTGTGCGATCTCCCCATGTCTGTGTGGGTTTTCTCTGGGTACTCCAGTATCCTCCCACAGCCCAAAGATGTGCACATTAGGTGAATTGAAGTGTCTAAACTATCCCAGCCTGAGTGTGGGGGGATGTGTATATGAGTGAATCCTGCGATAGAAGGGTGCCCTGTCCAGGGTTGGTGTCTACCTTGTGCCTTGTGCTGCCCAGACAAGCTCCAGCCTCCTGTGATCCTGAATGGAAATAAGTAGTTTAGAAAATAACAATCTTACTTGTCTTTCTTAACCTTTCTTAAATGTATGTATAACTCAATTTCAATGTTTAATATTAGAAGTGTTTGGGTCTTTATTTAGAAGACTGGTGACATTTTTATGACCAGACATATGCTGTAGAAACTTAACTCTTGTTTATAGCAATTTGTCCATGGTAAAATTAGTTTCCTTAGACATTATTTTGCTTAAAGTTGCACTTTCCAAGCACCTAATGATGATGTTAAATGAGGACTTATCATAACAGTACAACTCTCACTAAACTCATATTTCCAAACTAATTGAGCTGCAAACTCCGAAGTCTGGCTTGAACCTTTAAGTCAGATTTTTCAACCTCTTGAATGTCTAATGCTCTGGCTTCAGAAAAGCTTTAAAGGTTAGCCTTTCTAAAATTTAATTTTTAATGTATGAACTGCTAAACTTCTCACATAAGTACACTTCCATTATTACCAGGTACTTGTTCCTGGAGAGTCCTGTATTTTTATTCTAGTACCTGGAAATATGAAAATTAACTAGAAATAACTAATATTCAGTTTTCAATTAGTCTATATGCTCGTATTATAAGGATTTCTTTTTTAAGTAAAGATCATTTGCTTATAAGAGCCATTTTGAAAACAAATAACTATTTATCTCAATTAAGAGTAAGTAAATCAAACACTTCCTACTTCATGGCCTGTTTTGCAGTTACTGTTTTATCTAAAGAAGAAAGTAGTTGACATCTATCAACTACCTGGAGTCAAACACTCTGTAAAGAACATCGGGCTCTGTTGCTACCTCAACTCATCTTTCAACCATTGCTCTGGTAGATAAATAAGGAACTGACGAAAACTAAAGAACATCTCCCACATGACTGAACTTTAGGTGTTTAGAGACAACATGAAGAGAATATTATTAAGAAGGTATACTTAACTTTCCCAATCAGTTAAACCTGGGTCCTAATCTGGATTCTACAATACTAGCTGTATGACAATGGGCAAGTAAACTAATTTCTGATTCTTCAACTGTAAAATCTGTAATATTGGCCTCCCAGGATTATTGGAAAGATTGAATGAGAGAGATAATAAAGTATTAGATATCAAGTTGTTGAGGGAAGGTTCAGTAAAATAATAGTCATAAGTTGCCAGGATATAAAAAGGCACATCTACAACTGATCAACATATCACCTAGAGACCAGAGCTTGTAGCTAGATGCAGCAACTAGACTAAACTTTCAGAGATCTACTTGGAGAAGTTAAATATATTGTTGGTTGTAAATAGAATGGTTGCCTTATGTTAGGTGGTGACTCCTTTGAAATTTTATTTTAAATTTATGAAAAAGTACATATGAGTACATAGGTTCAAATGTGTTGTTTGATCAAAAGATGGAATGTAGAGGACATCTGTTTTAATCTACTTGGTATCATATTTCTATTGAAGAGTGCTCCTGTCCCATCCCAAATGTTTCCAGGGGACTACCAATCACAGTGTGTTCTCTACTCTGGATGGGTGAAAAGTGTAGGGATGTGACCCAGGGTTGGCCATGAAGACTACCCTATTCTGCAGTCACAATGCTTGGTCTAAAAGGTACACATAAAACCCCAAAAAAGCCATGAAATTTGTTATACAACTGCTGGGATGGAGAGGGCTGCTATTCTTTCTGGATTGCTGTTTGTGCAAACGATACAAGTCTAGAGGTGCTGGCAATTAACTTTATAAGAAGGTCCTTGAGGAAGGAAGTCATCATAGAGGAAAGTGAAACTTAGAAATAATCCTGATTACATCATTTGGACTGCTATATCTAGCTATGTCAGAAGCCAGAAACCATTCCTAGGAATTCCCATATAATGAGCAAATAAATCATCTCTCCTCTTAAGCTAATTCTGTCACTTGTGACTAAGTCCTCTATAACACAGCTTATCCAAACAAGAAGCTGATTTAATGCTTGACACATTTATTCATTAATTTCCTGAGTGTTTACTATCACCACCAGCTATAAAGATCGATGTTTACTTGGAAAAAAACAAAAAAACAAAAAAACAGTGCTCTAAGTTTTAAAGTTTTTTTCTATTCTACAACAAAGTAGAATATTCACTATGATAAATGTACATCATTAGCAAAGAACACCTAGAAGGTGGAATAAAATCTGAGTAACTTAAAAGTTTAAGTGGTTTAGCTGCTGTTCAGATATCATCATTCTCTAAAAGTACTACATACAGTAAGTGATTAATGAAAAAATGCATGAATTCATTTAAGGCAAACAAGTACAGGGCAATTAATTCATAACAGTAATTTTCCCAAACAAAAGAATATCTCATTTTGAATACTAATATGTGGTATTAGTCTTATTAAAGACCACAATGTGTTTTTACAGAATTCTGTTGAATGTGCTTTTATTGTGTTATACATTTGTAATTATAGTAGCTACAAAAAAAAAGTTTTTCGTTTTTTTGTTTTTTATTTTTTTGCAAACAAAGTAACTGGAAAGCATAGTTTGATATATAATTTTGGAACAGGTCAGTTTAAAGTATAATTGTAGCAATTTTAGTAAAAATAGCATTAATTTGGGCCTATTTTATAAATTTGGTAAGGGGAATATCATTAAACTAATTAGCAAATGCAATCCAGTACAGACTATAACCTGACTAACATTACCACACTGGACAACTACAACTGGCTGTGTATGTCACTTGAAATAGTTATCGTATGTAATATGTATATATGTAAATTTGTGAATTACATATAAGAGGTATATATATGTATATATGTAAACATATACATATAATACAGGTAATAACTACACATATAATGTAGTTATTGAATCAAAAGAAAGCTGAGTTTGCAAAGAGGGAATATAATGACAGTCAATATAATGAGCTACTTTAAGAGTCTGAACTCTGGAACCTCCACTCTGACACTTGCCACCTGGGTACCCCTGGGCAAGTTTCTTTACTTCTTTGTGCACATTTCTGTCACCTCTGAAATGGGACTGTTGTTAAGATTATTAAATAGGTTACTCACTTATTGACTTCATATCATGGAAATCAGGTGGAAGAAATGCTTTTTGGTAATATGTCGTCGTCATAATCCATCTATTGTCATTAATCATACACTGAGTTATAAAAGAAATCGCGTGTTCCTCCTGTTAGTAGCTAACAAATTATTTCATTTCTATATTTAACTAATGAGATTTGTTGCATCTTAGAACCAGAAATGGGAAAAACAAAAACAAAAAAAAACCCCTTACAATTAAAGTGGACTTGAGCTGGTGCCAAGTAATGTTTGTTATACTCTAATAAATATGTGGCCCACCCTTGGCTATAGAAAAGGGAGACTGTAAGAAAGACAGAGGAGCTTTATACTGCAATGAGGAGAAAAATTAGTGAAATTGATGTACTCAAAAGCTGTAGTTAGCACTGTAAATCACTCCTACCAATATGACTTTGTCTATAAAGATGTTCGTACCTTTTGATCCAACAATCTCACTTCTAGGGAATGTATAAGAAGAAAATAATTCAACCAAAGTACACCATGCTTTTGAACAAAAGTACTCACTTGAACCATTACTCATCAGAGTATAAACAGGAAAAAAAATCTAAACAGTCTAACAACAGGAATAGATTAGTAAATTATCGTACATCAAAAATAATAAAAATACCATTTATTAGCATATCCCCTCTAAATCACAAATGCCCACTATAGCACAAAATTACCGTTTTATTATGTTTTTAGAATAGAACTAACAGAAATAAAGAAGGCCCCTAAATTAGAAGGAAGGATCACAAGTATTCTGTTAGTCAATGAACAAGCATAAGCCAAATATATGAGTCCTCCAGTACTCCAGTATACTATGTTTTGTGCCTCACACCATTTCTAAATTCCAGCCCTTACAGAGTTTATAATCTCTTTGAAGAATCAAAATTAATACAGCAGAAACAACAGGAAACAATACAATTGTATTTTAAGTTAAATGTTAAACTTTGTGGTAGAAGGAAGGTTGTGGGATTTGAGAAAAGGCAGAGAAGTGAGGGGAGTGAAGCATTCAGGAAAGATTTCATGCAGGGAGGGATGCAGAGGGCAGAAGAACTGCAAGGGTGGAAAGCAACACAGATAAGGGCCCAAGTGGAGAGGCAGGAGAGAGGCCTGGACCCCTGCAAAACATGTGTTGCTACCCCATGGTGCAAACTCAAAGACTGTACAGATGAGAAATCATGTTATGGAGTGCTCCCCTGAATTTTAAGGCATTTTCTTCGGTACTTTGAGGGGCCTCTGAGGAGATTCATTGGGACAGCACACAGTGGGCAGCATTTCAAAGTTTTGTTCTGTGTTAACTCAACTACTTTTTCTAACTTTGGCAATAGCTTTGCACGCTGTGGTATTCTGACTCCTGGCCTTCTATGTTTTCCCCGTCTTTGGCATTATTTTCTGTTATTACCATATCTGCTTTATTCATTTGATTACAGAAGCAAAGCAAGGTGATAATAACAGTGGTACTTGGGGAAATGAAGCCACCACCTTTTTTTACACTTGAGATTAAAAACATATTTCTACAAAACACGATTCTGGTATACTCTAAGCTGAATGATAAAGCACAATTCTGTTAATCAACAATTACAATGGCTTCTGTCCTGGAGTTTATAAAAGAAGTTATGAGATTCTTAAGAATTATTTTAAATATATCAAAAAGCCTGATAAAATTGGTATATTTACCTATGGTGGAATCTTAAGAGAAATTAAACAACCATTTACTTAAGTAACTTTAGTATCATTTTAAGTGCTCATTTTGATAGCACATTTAGTTTTACATGCCAGATTTAAAAAATAAAATGAAAATTTGATAGTTAATCTTTCCAAATATAAGGCCCAAGGAAAGTGAGGGAGAGGAAGGATAATAAAAGTGATTCTAAATAGTTGAAAAGTTGGGATAGATTTAGTTGCTACTTATATATACGTTTAAAAAACAACCTTATTAAGAAAAAAAAGAAAATTCTTCTTTCAGTCCAGTCTATCTATTCTTCTAGTGGCTTTTCTCCTCTACCATACCTCCTCACTGTGTTCCTCACATCTGTGTTCTCACCCAGATGTTCTATCTTTTTCTTTAAATCTGCCATCCCCACAATGCTACAAAAGTGACCTCGTTAAACCATACATTCGACCTTGCATATCACACTCCAGCTCATACTCTTCAGTGCCACAGCACTTACACTCTAAGGCACAGGTTCCTACACATCTTCAATGTGACCATTCTACAATTCATGTTTTATATTACTTCAGTACTTTTCCTATGGTTCCCTGAACAAGTCTTGTTCTCATATATCTATGCTTTGGACCACGTTCTTTCCTCTATCTAGAATATCCTCCCCTGCCTATTATCTCACCCATCACCTATCTCCAAAAGAATAAATACAAAGTATCTTCATACACCCTAGAGAACTCAGGACCTCTGTGCAGCATGCGTCCACATTGGTTGGTGGCTGAGGGGTGTTTCTCCTGAACTCTTATCAGCCTTATACTGCTGGCAAGTCTGTCTCCCTGCGGAAGATAGGAATCCCCTCAAGGCCAGGATCTGTCAGCATCTCTGTGTCCCTAATGCCTTAGGCAGTACTGGGCCTATAATAGATATGTTGAATAAATTATTTAGAAATTCACCAGAAATATGAATAAATTCCCTAACAATTAAGATTAAAATTATGTTCTTTAAGATGCACTCCCCCTCCTCCACCCCACTCCAACGAGAGTCAGTATCGGTCACAACTTCAATATTATCCTCATGTTAGTTACAGGAGGAAAGGGGACATTTTTTTTTTATCTTTAAATCTATTCGGCAAACATAAAGGGAAAATATTATGCTCCAACGCTGTGAACAAACAGTTTCTAGGAAAGTCTCCGTATGTATCAGGTTAAATCAACTGGTATGAAAACAAATGTAGGAAAAGACAGAACTTACTGCATCCCAACCAATGAAAATAACACAAATATCCAACTCAAAATTTGACTCTAGAGCCAAAATGCCTGGAGTTGACCCTTAGTTAGCTATCACCAGCTACGTGACCTTGGACTAGTCCCTTCATCTCTCTACAGCTCAGCTTCCATATCTGTAAAATGGAAATAACAACAGTACCTACTTTATAGGATATTGTAAGGCATGTGGTAGGCACCATATAACTGTTAACTGTTACTAGTTAAACTGGTTAAATGTATAATGGGAACTTATAAAAACTAAAGTAACTCGAAGCCTAGAAGTAGGATGGGTGGGCTGGTGGGTGGTTTACTGTGGTAGCTTGTGATGTCATCCAGGATCTAGTTTCTTAATGGTTGCTTGGAATCACATCGACCAGAACGTGGAGGCAAACAAAAGTACCAATTCTCATCCTGACTGAATGCCTGAGATCATAAGCTGTCCATCACTGGGCAGTGGCATGGAATAGTTAAATCAGCTTAAGCCATCCAGAGTCCTCCAGAGCTAGAACTAGAATTGAGATAAATTTCCTGAAGTAAGTGGACATCAAAACAAAAACCTGGGCACCTCTGGGAAGATGGGAGATGTGAGGAGATGCCAGACATACAAACAAGAAGAAGAACAAAGACAATGGTGAAATTTTGAATTTTAAACTAGAGAAACTATTTTTTCACAGCCGTTTGTATTCAAAAGTCATATCAGGTTTAGCAACCAGGCACAAAAATTCCTTTCAACCAAGATGAATTTCTCGCATGACATCGCCAACAAAAAGTGCTGTTCTCAGGAAAAATCCTTCAACTTAGAAGCATCTGCTTCTAATTTTCACAATGAAATCTTTGATTCCTTCATTCATGGGACTTGCATTCAACTCCTTCTGACACAGGAACTGCAGTTTTCTAGATAATGATTTTGCTATGAAATTCTCATTATCTGATAGTAATATATGGAATATTAACATGAACTCATTTTTCCCCTGAAATATATATTTTTTTTTTCAAAAAAAGAGTATCATGCCTTCAACAAAGATTGAATTAAATATTTGGGAAGTTGCTAGCTTTCTTGTAACATTGCAAAAGGATTTTCCATGTCATTAAATGGTTCTTAACAACAACGATGAGATGTGATATACAAACTGGATATGCAAAAGTCCACTGACAGTAAAACAGATAAAATATGGGAAATGAAAACAATTCAGCAGTGAATACTAACGAACCACATTAACGAGCATGAATCTCAAAATAATGTAGAGCAAAAAAAGCAAGTTATAGAAGAATATATACAGCATGATTCTTTTCTATGAATAGAAAGTTCGAAAACAGGCAACTATAAACAATGATTCATATAGGGACACAATACATGTGGTAAGACTATAAAGAAAGGCAAAGGAATGACTGACCTCAAAATTGTAGCAGTGGAGCTGGAGGGGCAGGCTGGGGGCAGGGGATATCTTAAGAAAGGGAAAAGAACTTCAAAGATGTTAGAGAAATATTCTTTTCCTTAAGTTTGGTAGTAGATAAAATGGTGTTCTTTTATTACTATCATTGTTTAAAATATACATAGACATAAACACTGTGTCTATTTCACAATTTGACAAAATAAAATCAGAGGTATTGATGCTGAAAATGCTGCAAAAACCACATGCTAGTGATTAACATTGTAAGATACATAAGACAAGTCTGAAATCAACTACAGCATACTAAAATAATCCTTCTAAAATATTATTTTGCCTGATATATAAATGTTTCCATGGCTTTGAAATTGAAAAAAAAAAAAACCTTCAGATAGAGATTCTGGTGGTGTTAGTGAATTCGTATAGAAGCTTTTACAATTTATTGGCATGCATATATATTAATTTCTGGCTTTCTATCTACTACTACTTGGAAAAATAATGTAATACAGTGCAATCAAATGAAATCTTGACCATTGTATCAGTTCTGAGTGATCACCTAGTTCAAACCCTTAATTTTATAGGTGAAGAAACTGACCCTTTGAGAGAATGACCTGCCAAGAAGGTATCAGGTAGTTTTAGGCAGCCGATGTGCTTTTCCTTCCAAGATCTTCCCTAAATTCTACTCAAAAATTCTACCAGGCAGGAAACAATTGTTAAATCTAGTCCCTTTTCAGAAAGTTCATGTTTTACATATTTAAACAGAAAGTTGAGAAACATGCTAAACTGATTTGCTAAAGTAAACATATTAAATTCTACTAATACCTGCCTGTTACTGATAGTTGTAGAATTACAGGTAAAAAATTTTATGAAGCTCAAAAAAGACTCTGAGATGCATAGAATCCAATTTGTACCCTTACACACACAAATTATGGGCTGAAATTATTTTGTTAACCAGAGTAGCATTTGAGCAAGACACACCCTCTCTCTCACACACTCACACACACACACATACTGTTATACTATGAATGTGCCAAACATGCAGATGGGATGAAGTAAGGCTCACAGGTCCAGGCACTCTTTATAGTAAGAGAAGAGCAACAGTACAATCTACAGACTTCAAAGTAAAAGATTCCTCCAGACAGTCTAACAAGGCTTTATATTGCTATAAAGCCTTTATTTAACACCTTTTTGAGTTTTTTTTTTGCTGTGAATACATAAGTTAAAGACAAAGTTGTCACATAAACTTATGAAGACATCTTAAAACGACAATTAAAAAAGATTATTTTAATCATAAAAACCCCTAAAACTTTGATTTATAGTTTTAAAACCCCTTAAGAGAAATGATTAAAATGTTTATTTTACATGTCTTTAATAATAGCTTCACAACATATTTACCAGTTATTATCATGTGGAGATTCATCTCCAACACATTAGAACACATATCCAAACAAAGAATTGGATAAAGATTAAGCAGAGACCAACAGTTCATACTTTAAGATCACCCCCCACTCCTCCCACCCCATTCTCCCCCTGACCCCTGAAAAAACACATCATTCTTTTGGGGCATCACCAAATCATTGGCCAGTCTACACTAAAACCGAGACTAAAGTGGCTGGAGAAACATAAAACTGAGACTAAAGTGGCTGTGTGGTACATCACTGGCATCCAAGGCTGCATCCCTTAGATTTTTCCAAAAGGAATTTTCAATCAGAAGCTGGCTCTCTTCTACTTATCAACCAGTGTTCAATTTCCTTACTTATTTCTGGAAGATAGCTACCATAAATTTGCCAGTTCCACCAAGTGTGAAATCTCATTTTCAAGTGAGACTTACACAGTAATGTTCTATGTTTCATATATACCAATTCTCAGGCCTTATTTCTTGATCTCTTCTTGACTGGGGTTTTAAAATAAGATACAAATCAAGGTCAACTCAAATAAAACACATATATTCCAAAGAGAATAGAAATAATAGCCATTTAACAGTGAACCTCTAGCTCCCTAGTGTGTGAAGTCCACAAAATCCAATATTGAATCACTGAATAGCCTAGTCAAGTCACCTCCATTTGACCTACCTGTTCATTGGATTTTCTGGTTCTGTGCTGTACATCCCCCCTGTGTACTGGCAGAAGAGAGCATTCCTTCTTATAGCAATCATCCTCTAATGCTCTAAGAGAGACTTCAAGTCTGGTTTTTAAAGGGTGTGGAGGAAGGAAATCAGAATTATACCTTACCCTTTGCTAACAGGGTTAATCCTCCATGAAAAATGGAACCACAGCTCAACCGTGAATTTTAGAGTTAAAAACAAACAAACCAATAAAACAAAAACAGAAACCATTCTTCCTCTGCTCAGCACTGCTTTTTTATATGGCTCTAATCATTCTGGAAAGTCTAGTCCTGAGACTGACCTACTAACTTTTATCCTGGAGAAACCAGACGAGTAGCCTATTCCAAAGTCAGCCATCCCTCATGGCAGGTCTACTGCTCAACACCAACTGTACATCACTGCCATTTTACTCCCTTAATCCTACCACAAAAAGGCTAGATATTCTTATACTTGCTTGAAATCATATCATCTCAGATCCAGAGACAAAACAATTCAAATGCACATTAAGAGAGGGTGCAAATTTTCCTTCATGACCTTCACACTAAGAAGAGTAAATTAAGAAAACATGGTGTTGGTACTAGTCATGGGCTAAGAAAAGCTGGATGACAATTCTTTTTCAGGTAAGATTTGGAAAGTTCTAAGTCATCTACTGGCTTTTCACCTTCAATACAGGTCTGAATAATCAGAACATAAAATCCTGAAATTCCCTCTAAAGAGTCTTTCAAAATGTATTCCAGTTAAATATGTCGAGAATTTGGAAATAATGTGCTCTAAGAGTATAAGAAGTTTATGAGAAATCTACACCTAATATTACACTTAGTGGTGAAAGATTGAATGGTTTCCCCCTAATATTGTAACAAAGCAAGGATGTCTGCTCTCACTACTTGTATTCAAAGTTGAAGGACTTACTATATGATTTGCAGACATATTATAAAAGATGCATATAGTAATCAAAACAATATAATACTGGCCTAAAGATATATAGGTTAATGGAACAGAACAGAGTCCAGCAATAGAACCATACATAAAGTTATTTGATTTCTGACAAAAGGTGCCAAAGTAATACTGAAAGAGAATGAACTTCCAATGAATAGTTTTGGAACAATTAGATATCCATTTGGAAAAAATTGACCTTGATCCTAACATAAAAATTAACTTTAAATGAATTATAGACCCAAATATAAAAACTAAAACTATAAAACCTACAGAAAACTTCCAGAAGATTTTTGTGATACTGAGTTTCTTAGGGCACAGAAAACTTTAAGCATTAAAGAAAAAGATATATCAGACTTCTTTAAAATTAAAATTTTTACCTTTTGAAATTCACTTAAAAATGACAATGCAATCTTCAGAGGGAGAAAAATATTTTAAAACACATTTTTGATTAAAGACTTCAATCCAGAAAAAAACAAACAGCTCTTAAAACTAACAGAAGACAACTCTCTTAAAAATATGGGTTAAATATTTAAATAGTTCACCAAAAAAAATATCCAAATGGCAAATAAGCATTTGAAATGATGCTCAATATTATTAGTCACCAGGAAAATGCAAAATACTACAGTGAGATATCACTATGCACTCACTAAAATGGTTAAAGTTAAAAAGACTGATAATACCAAGTCTTAGTGAGAACATGGAGCAACTAGAACTCTCAGACACTGCTGATGGAAATGTTAAATGATACAGCCACTTTGGAAAACAATTTGACAGTTTCTTATAAAGTTTAACTTCATTTACCATGCTACTCAGATATCTCTTAAGTATTTTCCCAAGATAAATGAAAAGACATGTCCAGCAAAGACTAACATATGACTGTTCACAGTATTCGCATTTGTAATGGCTCCAAACAATCCAAATATCCATTAAAAACAGGTAAATGAAAAAATCGTGACAAGTAATACTATCCAACAAAATGCATGAGTCCAAAAAGCATTATGCTAAGTGAAAGAAGACAAAGCAAGACACAAAAGACTGTAAGATTCCGTTTACATGAAATTCTGCAAAAGGCAAAACTAAAAATCAGTAGTTGTCCAGAATAGGGGTGGGAGGATGAGAGTGAGGGAAAAAGGAAAGAAAGGAGGAAGTGAAGGTGGAGGAAAAGAAGACTGACCAAAACAGATCTTTAAAATAATCTAAGTCATGATAAAAATGTTCTATGTCTTGATTATGACACTGGTTACATGATTATTATACACACTTGTCAAAAGTCATCAGGTTATCTACCTAAAATTTGTACACTTTATTTATATTGTATGTAATTTATATTAAAAAAACTTTACTTAAAAAAACTTTGAACTTACATGTTCACTAATGTTAAGTAATACAACATTAATACTACACGTTAAGCAATACTACTTAATGTTTAATATTAAGTAATCTCAAACCCTTTGCTGCATGACACAGGGAATGAGCAAAAGTGATACAATATTAGCTAAACTGGCTAAATCCATGGCTTCTTAAAGTTTAACCAGACCACAGAATTAAAATGTAGAAATTCATGGCGATTGAGAAATAAAACTATAATTGTAAAGAATACTAAGTAAAAACAAAGGTGGGTCTTTTATGTTTAAGGTATCACCCTAGCAAGAATTCTGGAGATAAAATAAAAAAAAAAAAAGAAAAAGAAAAGTCTTGTTAAACAAAAACTGAACAGCAGAGTTTTAAATAGGTAATATTTCACTTGTCACACAGTAAAATTGTCCATTTGTTTTTCTGTCTCCCCTCATCAACCAGGCTCCAACTTCTACAGAATAGGAACATGCCTTGTTCAGCACTGAATTTCCAGCAAAATGCATGGCACATAAATGACTGGTGAATGAAAGAATGAATTGCAGATGTACTCATGCTAAATTTGGTTTTACTTACAAAATCCACATGTAAGTAAAATTTCCTATAGAAAGGCCTACAGTGGATATATATGCTTCCATAAAACACTAGCATTATTTCATATGGGCTTCATAGCCTTCTTTGTTCCAATTTAAAGATTAAAGTTCTAAAGGGAAATCAAGCAACTATATTTAATGTCTTACCTTTATTTTCAAACATCTTTATTTTAATATTCCTTTACTAACCAACCCTACAAATTAAGATTTTTTTTTTAAATGATAGTGTGAAATTTTAGATATACCTTGTACTTTCCTCAGATAAAATCCAATGATCTGGAATTCTGCCAAACTAAATGCATTATCATGGAAGTAGAACATGTTTGAAAAGATTATCTAGTTCAGACTGACACAAAAATTCTCTATGGCAAAATAGATGTAAGCTAATTAAGGAACACAAGTTGATTTAATATCCAGCAGAAACTAAAATTGACTTAAAAGGGGAATAAAAAAAAAAGAGAAATCAAAATGTTGCATCATTATTTTACAGCTACTCTAGAAATATTTTATCAACAGGATGACTCGTGGCAAGGAAAAAACACAGGCATCAGAGTTAGAAGATATCACATTCTGGTTTTATCACAAACTGTATGTCAGGTAAAAGTGTCCAATCATAGAATTGATTTAATTCATCTGCAAAATAGAAGGACTATTATTTTGAGGATCAAATAAAGTAACCAAAGTAAAAAATTACTTTTAAAACTATAAAATGTCACATAGATACAAAGTATTATGATGCTAGAAAATCTAGTTGATGGAAATAAATGCTCACCATCCTTTAAAGAAAGAGATAGTATGTACAAATCATGGTTCTTAGATAATCTGATGAATACTATGTATCCTTGGACTATGTGTCCAAGGATGCATATACATTTGTGTTTAATTCTAGAGTTTCAGATTCTCTCATGATCTGCAATCTAGGTTAAAATTACTAGAGAAACTTAATGATATCTTGATTTGTTTCTTTGAGGAAAATGTTCTATTTTATAGCTATTCTTAGTAATCTTCAAGATTCAATATTTATAGTTTTTGAACAATTAAACAAACTTTTTATTTTTCAATTCTACATTAAATCTAACTACTTATTACTGTTATAAAAGAGTTTTATTTTACTCATGTCAGATTGCAAGATACATACATGAGTTTTCATAAACACAGTTTTTACTTTGTTTTATGAATCAAACTCCTCCTTGGCTTTTGGAAACACACACACACACACTTGAGTAAAATACACTAGGAAGGAGTAGAATTTCTATACATAATTTTAGTTATTTTTTTATTAGCCTTTTCATCCTAAGATAGAATATTATGAGGTTTTTTTTCTTCCTATAATAACAGAGAACACATCAGATGATGCAGGAATATAAAACAGGAGGAATGAACAGAAGTCAGGGGAAGCTAAAACTCCAAGGAGGTCAAGGCCACAACAGGTAAGATGGGTGGCATAGCAATATGAAAGTTTTATTTAAAAATTATCCCAACCTTTGGGTCTTTTATCCTCAAAGCTGAAAGAAAGGTAAGACCAATATAAACTTTTATAAGAATATACGAGGTTCATTATCATCTCATTCCTATGTCACAGGGCCAAGCACATCAACTCAAAGAGTGAGTGGTCCACATCATGTTAAGAATATCTCCTCACAGGTGACTTGATCACCACAACAGGAGTAGACACCACCACTTGTCAAGCCAAGGAGAAAAACCTGCAGCGATGATTAAATGTTTCATAAACATACTTGTGTTACTTCTATTTGGGTCAAATGCATCTCTGACTTATTCTGTTTAAATCTAGATCATGGTTCTGTCACCTGAGATAGATCAGAAAGAATAAAGTTGTAATACTGTTGGGCTTAAGTCCAGCGCCACCAGTTTTATAGGAGCTGAGAAAGAATTCAAGAGAGGTAGAAATGAAACATCTTGTGTGTCCTCAGACAGCTTACTGCCTACCTGGGAAGATATGACTAACCATAACACAGATAATAACATCCATACTAGAAAGAGATACACAAACAGGAGTCACCACTACAACATATCTGGTTAGGATTCAAGCACTAGAAAATAGAATTCAGTTGACTACTAACCAGACTACCTGCGCCCCAAACAAAATTTACACCATTCCCCATCCCCT
The DNA here is from genome assembly GCA_004027375.1 of Macroglossus sobrinus. Lineage (NCBI taxonomy): Eukaryota > Metazoa > Chordata > Mammalia > Chiroptera > Pteropodidae > Macroglossus > Macroglossus sobrinus. The sequence goes on from PVKZ01002662.1 coordinate 126,133, forward strand.
CAGCAACTGAAAAAATATTTCAAAGTCTCCTCAGAAGAAAACAGATTATACATTAAAATGTATTACTTTAGATCCTACATCTATGGTTACAAATTACCTGAAAACCTGTTTGTCATAAACACAGCCTAGTTCAAGAATTCATAAGACAATCATTAAAAAATTTTTGTTTTATGTTATAAATTAGATAACTTCCACTAACTTTCTGTGCTAGGTTTTACTCTATAACTAAAATTCATAAAAATTTTTCTTGGTAAATTACAAATTATCAATTCAACACCCTTTTTGCAGATTTAAAATGAATGTGGGCTCATATAATAAATATTTGAGTCCAAAAAGATTTTATTTTAAAAAGATTTATTTGGAATTTATTTTAAATTCTACATAACATTTGACATTTTTTAAAAACCATTCCCTGATCTCATTTCCTTAAATTTCCTTAAGATCACATTTGGAAATCTTGGGTTTATGTGAACTAAAACTTCCTTAAATATGTTAATTTTTCTGAATCTCCTTCTATAATTACAAGTAACATGAGTTTCTCAACAGAGATTTCAGAAATGGCATCACAGCAGCTGACCTTTATTTCAGTTTGACACTAAACTATGCAAAAAATTAACTTTACCACTATATTTAGATGGGTTTAGTTAAGTATAGAATTCTATTTTCTTTGGGAAAAAATACTTAAAGCATTTCTGATTGTTGTGATAAAATACATGTAACCACACAAAATTCCACTCTATTTTTTGGCTCACATATGTCACCAACTTTACTTCTGAGGTTTTTCATGACACCATATTTATATTGCTCCAAGGCCAGACTGATAAACTATTAATCTTTTTCATTTGTGGAAATATAAAATAAAGGTACTATCCACTAGTTACTCGAGGGAAAATTTTTAGTTTATTTTTATAACCTATTTTTGAAAGCCATAAGAAAGTCCTTACTGCAAACATCTTTGAAATCATTATAGCTTCATAAAATAAATTATAATTCTTTATCATTAATGCAATGATGACAGCCAATGATAAATGCTTTAAAAAAGTTTTTTTCTAACTCTTTTTTTGTTATAGAAATTACCTCTTTGTGTCTAAATTTTTATAGTCAGAATATTTTACAAACTGCTATGGAATTATAAGAAAGTCAAGGATTTTGGAATTTAGTAACGGTTTACAGTCCCCACTACAGCCCCTACACCCCTAGACCAGAATGTTTTTTTATAAGGTCTCAGAGCACCCCCAACTTTTTAGTTATACTTGTAGAAACTGAACAATTATATACTTCATCATTTAATATTTGCCTTTCCAGAGAAATGTTAAGCACTTCAAGAAAGCAGGTACTATCATCCCTGTAAAGTTCAAACCTTCCCCAGGCTCCAGAGTCTTCTGTACACACTATTTGCCAAATGAATGGGAAAAAAATAAGACATTTATACAGTATTAGCCATTAGAAAGAAGCATATCTAAAATAATAAAATAGTATGTAGTAATGGCCCATTTAATTTGGAAACTTCACCTATCTATATAGCAGAATCAGAGAATTGACAATAAATGAGGTATTTAGTGAATTAATACTCAAATAGATTACATAAATGATACTATAAAGCTACAAAGGAATGGATGTAATAAATTAAGAAAGCCCTATTAAGAAAGTAGATTTTATACAAGATTTTGATATTTTCTAATTCTTCTATAGCATCATGATTCAATCACAGATTACCATCCACTGGAAGCTAAATATAAACAATATCTAGTAAATCTGAAATAAATTTTCTAGTCGCTAGTAAAAAAGTCATCTTCAAGAAATTTATAATACAGTTGGGGAGCTAGAAAATATATATAAAAAGATGGCTATACAGTAGCATATGCTACATTCCAACAAAGTGATACAGGCAATATGCAGCTCAGTTCAGTGAAAGGAGAAGAGGAAGCAAGACCCAGACTAAGAGTATATGTGTTTGATGGGATAATGGAGAAAACAACTGGGCTAGACTTAAAGAGCTTTGAGATGACATTGGGAAATAAGTCAAGTACCTATAATACAAAGAGGAAACTCACATGCCTTTAGGGGCAGGTAACAAAAGTGGAGCCTGCAGGATAAAAAATGCTAACAGCCACTTGGTCTCAATACTGCGGGCAAGAAGATCTCTGCTGGGAACTATGGGCCACTGCACAGTACACACTCCACATAAAAGGGGAAGCTGTTACAATGCTCCAAAGGCTCACTGCCACACCTTCCATTTTTCAAAAGAAGGTGTAAAATTAAAAATTTTGTAATGTAAAATTTCTCGATGTTTAAATGTTGGCAAATAAATGCTTTCAACACTACGTTAAAAATCAAAACATGTCTGTAGCCATTCTTCCTGGCGGGCTTACAATTCAGGTTTGGAATGTTGAATTTCATACTAAGAGCTCTGGACTTCATCCTGTAGTCACTGACTTAAGAGACTTAACATTTATTTCAAAATTTGCTTAGTTTTACACCTCTGCACACTCCAGTATTTACCATGTAAAATGCTCAGCACTGCCAAATTGTTTCACATTGGCCTTGTGTATTTCAGTTACAAGCCAATTATGTTCATTTAACTAACTGTAGTGACTTATAAGTTTCAGCTGAAAAAACATTCAAAATGATAATAATAAAACAGTGCTGACAGAGCAGTACCTAAGAGAATGCTGACATTATGTGTACATACCACAAGCCACTAGAAACGCACATATAATCTCACTGGAGCTTCACTTCTCAAAAAACATGTGCCATAACCCACTGCAAATAAAAAGTCCTTGTTCCTTCTAGCATATTTCCACAATCAGTACCTTTCTAAAAACTATTACTATACTTTTTATTACCAAACAACACTCAAACACATGTACAAAGTTTTAATTCTATAATCACCATAAGCTTTTAACTACCCCAAAACAATATTTAAGCATTAAAGGCCTATGTGTTAGCATTTTAATAAGCTTAGGGAAAGAAAAGGTAATTAGTATCAGAGACCTGTTGATTCGTTTTGATGATAGTATTACAGAAAGTTAGCATTATAATTCAAAGGTAATTCCCAGAAGAGAAAATTCTTGGTGCATAATTATGATGTAAAATACAGAGCTATGAAAATTACTTAATCACATGCTTTGAAAAAGTATTCACAATGAAAGTCATCAACAAAGTATAAAAGAAATATTAAACAAGTAATAATTCTATTACTTTATTTGCTCTGGCTCTTGGAAGCCCCAACCCTGAGCCATCCACTCTGTGAATGAAGGTTTCCAGGCTCGTGGGGCACTGCGATGTGTGGACTGCTCAGCTCAAATCTCTCACTCAAAGCACAAGTCTCCCTGGAGTTCAGTTGTATCCTTTTCATATAAAGGATCAATGGGTTGAATTAAAGAACATGTCTTTACTAGAAAACAAAACAAAGTCTTAACACAGAGTGACTGTGCTTCCAGGATATAGTTCTTATTCGCAGAGATGCAATAAAAAATAAAGAATTGCATTAGAATTCTTTTCTATTTCAGAAGAAACAGGCTATAACCTACACACTAGTGCTTTACCAAGAATAACTTGGGGAAAGCTCAAAGGCTCCCCATGCCTGTCGGAGCCCACTGAAGACACTCATGGCCCCCAGGATTCCAAAGTTCCACCCCAAAGTCTATCAGACATATTAAAATGTACTCACATCCAATACTGAATATTTATAAGAAACTGAACTGAAAATCAGAATTATCTTTCATAAGCTTTTCATTCTTTCTCGAACCCACTCCAATCAGGTTTTTATCCCCACTCCTCCACTGACACAGCTCAGGTCAAGGTCACCAATGACTTCCATTGTTAATCCCATTAGTACCTATCAGTCCTCATCCTTCTTAACCTGTCAGCAACCCATGACACACCGATTCACTCTCTCCTCCCTAAAACACTTTCTTTGACTTCAAGGATATTCTAATTTCCCTCCTATCCTTTTGGCTGTCCCTTCTCAGTCTTCTTTATTGTTTCCTCTTATTCTACTCATCCTCTAAAGGCTGAAGCACTTCAGGTTCTGCCCAAGTGACTCATCACAGTTAGAAAAACTCATAGTTCATCCTTCCCATGCTGTGGGTCAACAAAATTAACTGTGTCTTCTAATAACAACACTGTTACTTAGGGAATGGAGACATTTTTATCCACTAGGTTAGGGACAGTTGCATAATTCCTTTGGTTTAAGATACTCTTATGAGATTTTTTTCTCTTCTCAAAAAACTGTAAATATGGATATGACTCAAAGCTTGGCCTGCAGACTGCTTTCTCTGTCTGCACACATTCAGCAAGTGACCTCATCAAAATTGTTGGTGACTTCCAAATTTATATCTCCAGCTTACACCTATTCTTTAAACTCTAGATTCCTATATCCAACAACCTACTTAAATTCTCCACTTGGAAGCTGAACATCGTATGTTTAAAACAGCACCTAGTTATCTTTCCCAAATTAACTTTTCCATCACATTCCCATCTCAGTTCATGGCAACTCCATAATTACGCAAAAAAAAAACTTTGATGTTATCTTTACTCTGATCTCTCTTTCTCATACTCCTCAAAGAGTCGGCCAGGAAATCCTATTGGTTCATCCTACAAAATAAATCTTTGTTATTTCTCATCCCCTCCTTCACTGCTACCGGCATCTCTTAATTGGATTACTGCCAACAGCCGCTAACTTGTATACCTGCTTCCAACTTCGACCACTCTGCGCCATTTTTCTATGTCAATCTAGCAGCCAGTGAGTCTATTAAAATGAAAGTCAAATCACCTGACTCCTCGGCTCAAAACTCTCCAGTGAGTCCCCATCTCACTCAGAGTAAAAGGTAAAGTTCTTAAAATCATCCACCAGGCAGGCCCCACGGGATGTGCTCCTGAAACTTCTCTGACCTCATCTACTGCTCTGTGAACTTCTTCACTGCTCCTGGAACAAGCCAGGCAAGCCTCTACCTGAAGCCTTTGCCAGTCCCTCTGCTGGAACACCCCTTCCCCATGTGTCTCAGTGTGGGGATCTTCCCTCAAGTTATCTTCTCAGTGAGACCTACCATGAGCACACCACAATAAACTCTCAATGCCCCAATAAATTCTATGACTTTAAGAGAAAGACAATATAATGGAACCAATTTTACCATAGGCTAATTGCTATAAACAGGAGTTAAGTTCCTATGACATTTCATTAACATTATAACACCACCATGGTAAACAAAACGAGATTATTCAAGGACCTGCTGTGCTTCAAGCTGCAAAGGCCCTGGTTTCCTACCTCTAGCACTACTAATGTCCTTCATTCTGCTCTACGTTTTTTTCAGTCACACTTATTACCTGTTTCAATCATACTTATTACCTTTTAAAATATATGATGTGCTTTGTTTTGTTTACTGTCTGTCTCTTATTAGGATATAAGCTCCATGAAGGCAGGGCTTTTTTCCTTATTTCATTTACTGGCATATCTCAAGCCTAAAACAGTGCCTGACGCAGTCAGCAAACATTATGTTGAATAAATGAAGCTAATTAAACACATAATAATTTCATTTTCATGGTTTTCTTTTAATCTTTCAGACTCTTACCAGATTCCCGAACATTTTTGTTGCTCTTTAAAAAGCTCATTTGTACTTGAAGAATAAAACAGAAAGATCTCAGTCTGACCTCATGGCCCAACATGAATCCAGTGGCCCCAGGGAAACTAGCAATATTCTTTGGCCATCACTGGTTCTGCTTCCTAAAACCAGGACTCTACTTAGTACTTACCTGAGACATCTAATAACTTTCCACACACATGTGTTTTGTTCTCCCACCTAGACAAGAAACACTTTGGTAGACTTGCACAAAGTATTCTACATAGACCTGGACACTTCATAAAGATGTAAAACCTGTTTTTTGATACTTTGTGAACACTCTTAAAGCATTAGAGTTACCAAGTTCAAGATATCACACCACAATTAACAGAGAACAGGGTTATCTGGGGGTAAGTCTCCCTTTTAATGATCAGAATGATACGTCACAGGAGGCTTCTGTGCCTACTTTGACTGGGCTTGTAATAATCCTGTTTAGATGTAAATGTGTCTTTATAATGTGCTTAAGTTTGATTTTCTTAAACATTTCCTTTGAAATTTTCAGACTATAATTTACTTTGTACAAATGGTTTAAAATCTTAAGCTTTAGGCCTTATTAACAAAATTGTAAAGTGGTCTGACCCAAATTATATAAACTGTGCCAATGAAGGGGGATGGGCTAGGAGGAATAAACAATTGTTGTATGCTAATCTACTGGCTTTCTCTAAAAGGACTCACATAAAAACTATAGGGTACAGAAGCAAAATACAAAGGCATTGGTACTCTTTAAGTTTAAAAGTAAACTGCATAACATTAATCATCACAAAGAAAAAATTTTTAAATCTTTTTAGCATCTGGAAAGAAATAACTATCCAGCAGGTAGAAGCTGGGGGGACTGAGACTGCTGGGAATTAGAAGAGAATTAGGAAAATTCTTGATCCATTAGTGATCAGTGAAACAGGCCAGATGTTCTTAGTGTAGCAGTACAGATTGCCCAATATCTGTAACTGAGAAATACTAGGTTGTGTTGCCTGCTTAATGCTATCAATAAACATAACAAAATCTTGTGAACAACTGCTTATAAACAAAAGCTTAAGAAAGTCCAAGAAAATCATAAATTCTTTTATACATAATTTCTTTCTAAGTAACAGGCTAACATTAGTTGACTATTTACTATGTGTCAGACATACCAAAACAACCCTGTGGAATAGTTACTATTACTATCCCCATTTAACAGATGAGGAAAAAGAGGTTCAGAGAGTTAAGTAACTTCCCCAAGGATACATACTAGAGAATAGTGGAGCCTGGATTTGAACCCAGAAGACAGATCTGAAAAATCTTATTCTTACTATTATGCCTCACTGCCTCTCTTCCATGTAGTCTCAAAACATATTATTCTTTTCTGTAATTTCAGTGAACAACTAACTTGTCAGAATTGTGGCCCTATAGTGAGCACATTTTGTATTTTCTAAGATTAAGCATGATAAGTTTTTGCTATTGTAAGCAGTATTACATTCAGGTGGGATATGTTTACTACCCATTTGTAAAACATGTTATTTTACTTGTTTTACACCTTCTTAATGAGCCTAAGTTGAAATTTTGAGCCTTTTCTTAAACCATGAAAACATCCCTTTTCTCTTTAGAGAAACATAAAAGAAAATATCTATACCAATAGTTTTCCATTGCAAGCACTTTGTTTTATCTACTTGATTTCTCAGTGGAATCATAATTGTCTTACAAAAAAGTGCTTCCTGGGGACTGCCACAGACTTCATCATCAGAATTTCACTATTGTTTTAAGGTAGAGACTGGCTGTTTCCAGAGATATTTAAGAAAAGATAACTTGGTGGGGAAGATGGAGCACAGAGGAAAAGGAAAAGTGCGTAGAAAAAAGAGGGAGGCATAATGGCAAAAAGAGAGAAAAAATTTTTTTTCAACATTTTCTTAAGAATTAACTATTCTAAAAATGTTTAGAAAGCAGTCCTTTGAAATTAAGGCCCATCCTAGATCATACAGATCAATGAAATAATGAGTCAGGAGGGACCTCAAGATATTATCTACTTGACACTTATTAACCAAAGTCTCACCGGGGAGCCCTAGAAGAGAGGGTGAGGAGAAAAAGAGAAAAGAGCAGTCTAAATGGTTCTATATGGGGGCAGAAGTAGAGTAGGCTTGAGGAAGTAAAATTCTGCCACACTGAGCTACAACTCTACTTTCTCTGGGCAAATCTTAGTCTCTCTGTCCACAGGGCACCTCAATGTGAATCAGAAAAGGGTGCCCTGTCCTCCAGGCCAGTGGACTCACTACTTGGAATGCAGAGTAGGGGGCCGGGTTTCAGCCCTCAGATGCACTGGTCTAGACTAGACTGAGAGTCAGAAGCAGCTTCTACTTTTAGTGCTGTCACTTGCTGTGAGACTTGTACGAGTCACTCAATCTTAAGGTACTTCAATCCCTCCATATCTAAAAAATGATGGGGCTGGCTGTCACCTAAGATCTCTCTCTTCCCAATTCTCAACTGAAATCTAGCAATATCCAGCTGGTATATTCCAACTGTGTCCCTGAAACACTGAGATTCTGTGGACTGAGTTGAGCCTTTAGTGCTTTCATGATATTCCATTTTTTTCTCTCACATTTCTGAAGTATTTTTTCTCTTTTAATCTTGACTATGCTTTTTTTTCAATTCTAAAGTGCTTGATTTTTCTTGAGTCATCAAAAGTCACATCCAACATTCAGCCCCAAACTACCCAAATCTTCATCAACAGAATGGATAAACTGGGTATATTCATTCACAGAAACAAAAAAGTACTGCTACCTGCATCAATTTGGACATGACACTATGTTAAGCCAAAGAAGGCATAAAACAGAACTCTTATTTTATTTACATGCAGTCCAAGAACAAGTTAAAACTAACCATTGGCATGAAAGTCAGAATAGTGGTTACCCCTGGAGCAGTGATTCTGACTGTAAAGAGAAGCTTCTGGAGGGCTGGAAATGTTCTGTTTCTTGATTTGGATGCTGGTTGCCTGGATATAATCACTTTTTGCTATACACTTCTGATCGGTGCATTTTTCTGGTTGTATGTAATTGTTCAACAACAAATTTAAAGAAATTAAGCCATAAAGATCCCTCTGACCACCACCCCCACAACAGCAATCTACTGAAACTGGACAGCACAAGTGGTGCTACCTGTAGGGAGAAATTTAATTACATTTCATTTAATGTTAACTAGACAGAAAACTACCTGAGAAGCTAAATATGAAACTACATTAATTTGCTAATATCTTCATCCAGAATTTGCTTGATTTTTATAATGATTTCTTCCTTCACATGAAACTGTGGTAATTAGTATAAAGTACTGTTTTCCCTGTCTTCATATAACAGGAAAACATTACTGATCAAAGTTCTATAATACACATGTACAAAGTCAAAGTTATGAGAAAACATCTGAAAATATCACAGGATAATCAATTGATAATCAAAGTATCTAAACAGATACTTTGGTCAGAATTTTCGCAGTTATCACATTAATCAAATGAACTGGATAAAGCCCAAATCTCTACCTAATTTCCTGCTCTAAGATCAAACTCTGCTAGGTAAGAGGGAGGCATAATGGCAAAAAAAGTGAAAAAAAATTTTGTCAACATTTTCTTAAGAATAAACTATTCTAAAAATGTTTAGAAAGCAGTCCTTTGAAATCAGGGCCCATCCTAGATCATATAGATCATTGAAATAATGAGTCAGGAGAGACCTAAAGATACCACCTACTTGGCACTTATAAACCAAGGTCTCACTGGGGAGCCATAGAAGAGAGGGAGAGAAGAAAAAGGGAAAAGAAGTCCAAAGGGTTCTGTATGAGGGCAGAAGTACAGCAGGCTTGAAGAAGGAAAATTCTGCCACACTGGGGGATTATTACTCAAGTGGGGAAAGGCATTCAAGAAAATGCTGTGCTCCAGACAACTTCAAGGAAGCTCCAGCAAACTGCCTTCTCCTTTGGCCTGTGCTTGGTTCATCTGTGAATTTGTTTCAGCACATTTTTCTCTTCCTCGAGTAATACAAGCAGCGGTCGGATCAGTGATTTCTTTCCCCTTTCCAGTGTTCAATAATTCCTCTTTGATCAATGTAGTATCTGCATGATTTCTCCATTTCATACATATTAAAAGTGATAGTACATCAACCTGCATCAGAAGTAATTTTACCACTAATTCACAGAAGATAACTGGAAGTAAAAAGGGCTTGTTTTCACTCAAAACTTTATAACTTCAGCCATTACATCTGTAGAGCTCTTCTGGTCCCACAGCATGGGACTGGGCATTTGCAGTTCTCCCAAATCCTGGGGGACTAATGGAGTATTTGTATAATCATTAGAGCTTAGACACAAAGTGTTTCCAGTCTTTGAAATGGGAAGTGGCCTCGGGTTGGGGTGGGAGGGACACAATCATAAACACAGAATCCCTGAACAAAATTTAACATCAAACCAATGATTCAACACAAGTGTGGACAAAGTTTCCAGGATAAATATCGCTTCACACTGTTTAATGTTGTATATAAGCCTTACAGGGCACCTTAATTCCTTTTTTCTCAGCTAAAAAGATCTTATTCTTTAATTCCTAGTTTTAAATATAAAGTTCTCCCTACTTCAGCCTGTTTTAAATACTCGTCCTTCTAAGTTTAGATTTTCCTTGCAATTCAATGTTCAGTATTCTACTTCCTTCTTCCTCTCAAATTATCCCTTTAACTTGTTTCTACTTATTTTTATAAGCCCCCAAAGCCTCTTCCTCAGGATAAAGTGCAATTCAAAAAGCCTTCCCGATTACCCCCTATATCAAAGTTTAACTACAGAGGCCAACAATAACATTCTTCCTGTTTGAGTTTTAGAAAAGATACATTTTGACTAAAATTTCACCACTCATAAAATTCCTCCTCTAAATCTTTCCTATTCCCTCCTCCCATACTCAATTGTTTTACGCACAATCACAATGTAACCAAACTCCCAAAATGTGTAATTATGTAATCATACAAAGTCTTCTGAAAATACAATTTTAAATGTGCAACACACTCTTTATAACTCTGGTGTTGGGAGTACAGGTTGAAAAATTACTGGAGTTTTCTTGTAAGTGATGTATGTTGATTCCTCTTGGTAGAGGGAGATAAGAGGATCATCATACAGGGACCAACTGCTTTATCAGAATACACAAACTGTGTTCTGTTCGAAAAGGATTTTACTGAAGACTGTCAACACACTTAAAATATTTTTTTCTTAAAAAAAAAGAGAGTTGGAATTGGCATAATTGAAAGCCAAAGCTTCTAAGATTTGCCCATGAGTACACACAATACTGAATACCTCCAGTTCCCCCACTTAGGAAAGACACAGGCTTCCTCTACCAATTGAGAGCATTTGTGGTTTTTATTAATGAATAGGAAAAACCCACCTTTGCATAAATACAGAAAACTTTCAATTCTGTAGAAGGCTTAAAATAATATTAAAATGACTTTAGAAAAAGCCCATGAAATTCAGTTCCGAACTCAGAAAACCGCCGAAAGGATAATATGTGTATGCCATCTGGGATCCAGGCAGCCTCATCAACAAAAGGGAAAACTTGTTGAGATCATCCAAATCTAAAATTCACATACATTTTAACATCTGGACTGAATTAATCTTTTCTTGGTACTGGCTTTCATGTAATAAAATAATTGTTTGCAGGTTTTATTATTATTATTATTATTTGTAAACCCACAGCCTTAAAAATCAAAATGTGCAACATCCAAGTTGAAAACTACAAAGAATTCCTTTATCAAAAAGTTAGTTGTAAGACAGGACTCATTTACACTAAACTCTGAACCTGGATAGCTCAGTTGAAAACAATTCTGTTTGAAACTTTCATTTCAAACATCTGCCACAAAAAGGCAACAGCCTATTATGCCATTAGTACTGAAAGCCAAAAGATTTAGAAGTGTATTTAAAAGTGGAAACCAAGTCCAGAAACTAGAAAAGCTCTACAGCACTCTCCTCCCATTCAGTTAGCCTAGATGAATGTTTTTACTTTTTTTTTTTTTTTTAAAGAACTTGTAGCAAAGTTATTACCTAACACACTGACATTTTGCTTTCAAAAGCAGTGTCTTCATTCTGGCCTGTATTGCTTTCCTATAGAGCTAGGAGCATCTTAAATCTTCAAGTTCAAATTACGTACTTGAGGCTAGTGGCTTACCTCCTTTTGCGGGCGGCGGGGGGAGGTGGGTGTGTGAAAATAAAGATTTCCTGTCCCTTAAAATGTCTTGAGCATTGCAAGAGCTCCTGAATTATTGTGGTTGGTAATGTCAGATCTCGGGCATTCTTACAAGCAATTCAAAGGGGGGTGATATTAGTTCATATTACAGCCAGCCTGCCTTCTGGGGAAGAAATCCACCAGATAACTTGCTAGTAGATATCCCCTGGGCGACCCTTCTCATCTAATAACCCCAAAGGTTCATTTTAATATGAAATATAAATCCAATATGTGTACAAACATACTGGAAGAGAATTCAAACGTCAGCTCTCCCAATTGTGGAGTATTTTTAACATAATACTTTTATTTCCCAAAACCACATCCAAGGAAAATGATTAGGTGCTGGAAGTTTTATACTATCAAGAACAACAGCAAACGCATCTGTTTTCCTGCCTCTTTTGGTCTTATCCCCTCCCCCACTCTCTATCCTGGAGGCTGTTCGTAGGTCTTGGTGGATGTTAAAATTACTCTACAATGGTCTCAAAATGCTGTAGATCCTGAAAAACTTCTTAGCCTTTTACATTGCTGAGCCTAAATTTATGCGCTGTTCTAAGAAGAAAAATCCAAAAGTCAAAAGCGTTTTTAATGACAGACGTATTACGGAAAATTTTCCCCACAAAGTTTTGATGCTGTGAAATATCAACTGCCTGAAATCACAGAAAGGAAATGACTTACATTCTTGAAAAATGAAGCCACTAGCAGCTTTCTCCAGAAGTATTTTCTAATCCGTAAACTACACCCTGTGGCAACAGGGAGTATTTCGTGCAAAAACTAAATTTAAATAGATGCTTATAAAACCAAAAAAAAAAAACAAACATTGTCGGGTCCCGGAGAAGAGATAGAATCACACATGGAAATTCCAGCAAGAAATACTTTTTATGTATATTAAAAAAAAAAAAAACTGGAGAGCAAAAGACTTGAAGGCAAAAGCAATCCAAGAACGCCTGTTGAAGTTTTTCTTTTCTGCTGTGGGCAATGAATAGCTTCTGAGAGAAATAATGGCAAAACAGATTTTTGCTAAAAAATAAAAACAAAAAAGGTGTAAAGAAAATATTTCTTTGGACACACAACTGCACGGCCTGAAAATCTGCCAGCTTTCACTCCAACTTTAAAATATGCTTATTTTGACAGCTCTTTATTTATTCATGCCTTTAAGAAAACGCTTTCTCCATTTGGTTATGTCGTCCCGGGACTGGAAGTGCTGTTATAATCCTTGTGGACCTCCCACGGTGGCCCCCAGCTGTCCATACCTGGCAGTTCCTGGCCATCCTAGAGGACAGGCTGGTGGTCTCCTCTGCCTGGAGCCGGGCCTGCGCGCCGCAAGCTCCTGCGGGAACCCAAATTCTGCAGGCCGCGCCCCCTACTCGCATCCCACCAAGGCCCCCTTTCTGGCGCCGCCGAGCCCAACTCAATCTCCAGCTCCCGCGACTAGGCACTTTCAGGGACGATGGGGCAGACACTGCGCTCAGGTCCCTTCACGCAGCCTGGCTGCCCGGCCCCAAGGCGCGCACAACAGGCAGCAGGCACCGCACCCAGGAATGCAAGGCTCCAGGACTGGCCCCAGCGCCCCATCACAGAGACGGGACGGAACGGACAGGCGTCCCCAGAATAGGGCGCCAGAGACCACCAGGGACCCGAGCGCGGCGCACGGAGCCCCAGGGCGCAGCCTGCAGCCCTGGCCGGCCTCCCGCCCTCGCCGCACAGGCGGCCCGGGAGCTCCGCGCCTCCCCCGCTGCCCAGCTCGGCTGCCCCCGGGCCCCGTCCTCCCGCCCCGGCGTAGGCGAGCTCCGACTCGCGGGAGGCGACCTACCCGCCCGGTGCCCGACGCCCAGAGCCCACGGAGCAAGGAGAAAGCGAAGAAAGACGCGGAGGAGTCACTGCTTTCTCCGGGGCTCGCGACTTTCCAGACCCTCCCAAAGCCCCGTCCAGCCGCCGCCCGGCCGGCAGGGGGCAGAGCGGGCGGCCAGGGTGCAGTGGGCGAGCTGGGGCCTGGGCTGGGTTCCCCCCACCCCCACGCTCCGGGTTCCTGCTCGTACCTCAGAGTAAGGTCCAGAGCACCAGGCGTTGGACTCACATCAGCGCGCAATCCTTTCCTGTCGGTGCCGCGCCTGCCCCACTCCTCTCAGCCCCTCGGCCTGAGCAGCCTGGGGAGCGCTCCGCGTCGGTCCCGCCCCTCTCCCACGCCTCCCGCCCCGCCCCCCGAGGCTCCGCCCCGAGCTGGAGGGGGAGGCTCCAGAGCCGGGGGAGCGGAGCTGAGAGATCGCGGCCGCACGTGGAGCGCCCGCCAGCCCCGCCCCGGACCCAACCAAGCGTCCCGCGGAGGGGTGCCGCGAATCCGGGTCGAGAGAAAGCGGAGGTGCCACCCCTGCGGAGTCCGGGAGGGGCGAGCCACAAAAGGACGCTGTGTGTGGACCACTGCCATCCAGGCTTTTCCTCGAGCGAAGGAGATGGAGGCGCGAGAGGACACTTGTCAGCTCCCCCGCTTCTGGCCCAGTGGCCCTTCCCGACTCCCGGCCCGGGCTCCGGGGGAACGTTCTCTTCCGAGCCCAGCCGGGCTGGCCGGGGGCGGCTGTTTGGCCTGAGCATCGTCTTACTAATTCGGAAGGATGGAAGGGAGACCACTCAGAGAGGAGGCGGTCCCAGCGAAGGAGGCTTCGTGATTCCTAGTTTCCCGCCTGTCCTCCTGTCCCGCACCCACTTGCCCACCCCACCACTCGGGATGCAGAGCCCTGGAGAGTTTTTATACTGGATGGAAGAGGCGCAGCCGAGGAAACCAAGCCTCCCCCGCTAGCTCTGCCTCTTCATTTCTTCAGGTAGACATGGCCTCTAAATGATGCAGTTTTAGTGCCTGTGCCCCTCAGAAATTATATTTGCCCGCTCCAGATGGTGTCTGGAGAGGGCGACGGGCGATGCAAAGGTCCAGTGGAAGATGTTTTTATGTCACTGAGTATTGAGTCAGGAAATAGAGGTTTCTTTGCCACTTTTAGTCGTTGGATCTTGGGAAGGGGCAAGCTATGTTCCCCTCCACCCCTGTCCTGTCAGCCTGTACCTACTGGGATCTGATGCTGAGGACTGGAGACGATGGGAGAGAGACCCAACCTCTCTCTACCTGGTCCCCAGGCCCGCTCTAATCTCCCGGGCTCTGCCCTCCTAGGTCTTAGGCTGACTGCTGACTCAATGACCCCTGTTCAGGGGGACAGTAACACCCACAGGGCCCCTCACTAAAGAAGTGATGGGGTATTTATTCTGGGTATGACAACTGGGTGAGCAGACAGGAGGCAGAGAAGGACCTGAGAAGGGACACTACCCTAAATCAGATTTATGCTGACAGAAGCCAACTTTATAATTTCCCTGTTCTTTTGATCCAAACATAACTATGTAAAGCTAGCTGATGCTGGTTGAAAGTATGCCAGTCTGTGTACCTTGCTTTCTTGGCAAAAGAAATTCAGTTTTCTGTTAATTACAGCTGAAGCTCACTGGAAATTGTTGTCTCATTCACAGCTTTTAAATTTTGGGAACCATGACATTAGGACTGAGTATTATGATCCGCGATCTTCCGTCTTTTCACAATTGATAATACATCCAGAGCTTATTTCTGATAAAGTAGAATGATTTCTAAAGACATTGCACTTATGATTTAGTCATGACTCTATTATGAAAAGGAAGACAAGAACTATATTTCAATGGCTGCCTTTTAAATTAGTTGTATTTAAATAAATTTAAAATTGGTTAACAGTAGTTATTACAATGTCGGCATTTAAAGTAAAAATGACATTTTTTCTCTCATTTTTATCTTTTATACACATTCAAAATGAGTGCATGTTGAATACTACTTGGTAAGGTCTTAAATAACTTGACTCCTAATGAGATAATCCAGCATCTCATATGTAAACAGTAATAAGAAAAATGAGTAACATATCATTATTTTGGAAACCAATTACTAAATCTGATTTCTTTTCAGGCTTGTGCATAAAAAGCTAGCAGAGAAAGAACAACATATTGTTAGATTGTGAAACATTGCTGCAATTTAAAATAGGTAAACCCAAGGAGCAAAATATTTTAAACACCTTTTCTAAACATGTGCTTAAGATTGGGTTTATTGTCTAGAATTAGACTGTAGAAGATTTTACTATGTGAATATTTTGAAGACAAGGAAACAGAGGACCTGAAAAAAGACACTATGTAATTGTAGCATTGTAGGAATACTACACTAAATATAGATTATTAATAGTTAGTAAGCTAAGTGCTTTAAAGCTCTTAAAATGAAAGTGGAGCTGAGAAAGGAATAAGTTGCTTTAGGTATTTATCACAGGAAATGTTTTTCTGTGCTTATTACAATAAAGAATATAATTTTGTAGGTAGTGAAAGTTATATTTTATGATCCTTTTTGATGTTTGGATGTAGTTTTATTTTAATTGGTATGAGATGTTTTCCTACATATGAAACAATGCCCATCAGTGAAATATCATCCTAAACACATCTTAAACTATTACTTTTTCCATGGCATATTAATGTTATAACTATATTTTTGCTTTTGGTTTTCTTAGGAAAAATTTATTCATTCCATGTACTCCCATATACCAGGCATAGGTTTTAGACTCTGGAATTCAAAGGTTAAAATATTCTTAAATGTATAGTAGTTTGAGGGACCAGAAGTAGGAGTAAACAGAATATACTTTAATGCTTGGTGTGGTAAAGATGTGCAGGAGAAATCATGGGAAGGCTTAGGATTTTTAAGGAGAGCATCGGACATCCCCTGTCAACTGAGATGGAAAAGATGAAAAGTTTGCCTGGGAACAAGTTGGTTGAGGTGGTGATTCTCAGACTTGTCAGTACATTGGAATTACCTGGAACTTTCAAAAACTTGATGCCTGTGTCCCAGGTATGAAATTTAATTGGTCTGGGATGTGGCCTGGACTTGGGAATGTTTTTAAGATCTTCAGATTATTCTCAGTAGAGACACATGTGGGAGGGAACCAAAGGGTAAGGCAGCAGTCCCCAACCTTTTTTGGCACCAGGGACCAGTTCTCCTATGAGAATCTAATGCCTGATGATCTGAGGTGGAGCTGAGGCAGTGATGCTAGTGCTGGGGAATGGTTGCAAATACAGATGAAGCTTCGCTTACTTGCCCACTGCTCACATCCTACTGTGGTGGCCTAGTTCCTAAAAAGCCATAGACAGGCACCTGTCTACTACTGGGGAGTTGGGGACCACTGGGTTAAGAACACAGAATGAGCAAGTGTGTGGAGTGCTTTTAAAGGACAATGGCCATTGTCTCATTTTGTAATTGAAGAGGTTTATGCTTTGGTGGGGATATTTATACATTTTTGTGTAAGGAACACAATTATATAGAAAATGAAGGAATGTGAACTGTTATAATTCACATTCCTTTACAAGTATTTTCCAAACACTGGAATAGTATGTTGAGAATTAAGATTAATACATTAGAAGAAAAAAATTTACTTTTTTCATCTTTCATGTGTAATTCAAGGTTATTGAGATTCAGTGTATGTTTTCATGCTGAAATATAAGTTATAATGAAAGAGAAGTCAGTAATTTGACATATTGGCTTTTAAAAAATACTTTCCCCAAATTAAATACTGTTCATCATTCTGGCTGAAGAGTATAATAAAGAAATTAGGTCCATTATTTATTTATTTTTTATTTTTTTGGGTAGTCACTGAACTTCATTTAAAGAGCAAAACAAAACTGATTTTAAACCAATCAAAATAAATAACTCCTACTCTAACATCTTAAAAGTCCATTTAGCTAATGTATAGTACTTTGAAAGACAAAATAATCACATGTGGAAACTTAATAGTGTGGTAATGTAGTCCTGGTTTTCACTGCCTAACATTTAAAGTGCACTTTTTATTATTCTCAGTTAGTATATTACTGTGTTCTGTAAAATAAAAATACCAAAAGAGATTTTAATGCTCAAGAAAAGTCAGGAAAATTGATTATCAGTCATTTACTCCAACTGTCTCATTATCGTGCATCACGAACCCCTAGCCAAAAATACAAATAATTATTTTGTAGAGGTAGCAAAGCACGGCGATTAATATCATATAGCAGCCTAACCCAGGAAGATCTGCCTTTATCCAAATTAGAGACGCAAAGTTGAAAAAAAATTAATTAATTATATTATGCCTTCTTGGCCAACAAATTTTGAGAAAATATTTAAATAAGTTAATGCGATGTTTTGGGACAGTTTTGTTTTAATGCAGCATGCAAAAGTTCACCAGAGACATATTTGAGGAGCTACTTTCCTTCTATTATGTCTCTATTGTCACTGCAAACATCACATTCCTGTTCTTGAGGGCTAGAATACTTGAATACTCCAGACAAAAGGTTTGATAAGACTGGGAGGGCCAGGCCAGCCCCTTCTCTATTGAGAAGGAAAGACAATTCTAAAGGGTGCAACTTAGATGTTAGCTGCACAAGGCAGGATAATCCAACACAGAGAATAGCACTGCGGTCTTTCTGTTAAAAGGTGTAATGTCAGAGGTAGTGCTTGGTTGAAGGATACTACTGCTGGTGAGAATATAGTGAGAAATTCAGTTTGAAAAGAACAGTGCTGCCTTACACCTGGGGCTTCACATTATAGAGAAGAAGACTGAAAACTGGTAGAAGGGCCCTCATATAGGAAAATGTTTAATAGAAGAGATAAGACAAAGGGTAGATCCACTACAGTAAAAAACTTACTGATATATGCCATTTATGTGTTTATACAGTGGGCTGCAAAGGTCTCAGCATTTTTCCAGCTCAGATCCTTGATTACTCTCTGAAAAGCTGAATGAAACATTCCTACCCCGCCTCTGTCACCAGCATAGGAGGCAACTCCTTCCACTCCTCATTGGGGGTGATAGATGAAAAAGGAAAGGAAATAGGCATCTGGTGATAGCCTAAGTTATGCCTCAGGCCCACTGGTTGTTTGAGATAATGTTCTAGGTGGAGTCACTTTCAACCACAAGGGATAACATGGATGCCACTGAAATTCTCTTCAGTATCTTATGACATCTTACGAATTTGTACCTGAGACAGACTGAACAGGAACAAGGGAAGATCTGAACATCCATCCTTCAGAACAGAGGCTTACAGCCTGACCAATACTGGCTTTCTTCTGAATACCAACAGAAGTTCCATTTTAAAAGAGTGTTTATGATATCTGTCCATTCTGTTTTAATTTGGTTACCCTGAGTAGACTACAAACATAACAAACATTCTCTTAAGCTTGTTCTTAGTTGCTTAAAAAAGAATGATGAAAAAAAGTCAAATAAGATGTGCTAGTTCTAGAATTTCACAGGAAGTTCACTGAGGCCAGAGGACTGTTGGTGAGGCCTCCAAGGGTCACTCTTCCTATCACTATTGGTTGGGATTTGAGTTATAACACATGGCCCCTGACGTGCTGGTTATATTAACTGGTTGGATAAAAGGGACAAAATATTTATGAAGACCCAAATTAGATCCCTATTTTCCTCTCACCTGATCCTAGGTTACAAACAAAACCTACATTCACTCTTGTTTGGCTTGGCTGTGGAACCAAATGCCAGAAAATCTTAAGAAATTCTTCTACAGATAAGTCACTTGTTATATTTTTCTTTTTTAATGGTAGCCTAATATATCATTCTATTAGCCTAAATAGAATTCTTGTGCTCTAGTTTTCTGCATAAAGAACACTGGTGATTAGATCATGGAGTTTGAATTAGAAGTCAAGGATTATAAGATTGTTCTCAAAGGACCTCAACCCCAGATGTTTAGTTTTGATGGGCTTGGAGGAAAAAGGGCTGGATGAAAGCACTCTTAAGTCAATCTACCTTTAAAGATAAGACTTGGGGGTGGGGAGTAGGCCTTCTTAAGCATGCTTTCTTTTAAAAACTTTATTTTGTATTTGTGATTTATACATGATTAAGCTAGATATTCTATGTGCTTTCCTAGCAGAAATGCAGAATCAGCAAATCAGTGATGTTTCTGTACTGCCAATTTTTCTATATTGAATAATAATTTCTGTCACCCTAATAACTTAAAGGATAATGAAGATATATACCTAATACATGATAATTTGATGTGTATGTAAACTTAATGTATATAAATCAACATAAAATGTTTTATTATCCCATTGATTATTTTAACAGGGCTTTTCACTGTGTGAAATCATTTATGAATATGTTCACTTGTTTGTCAAATGTCTCTCCCTTAAGAATTTAAGCTTCATCTGAGCACAGACTTAGTCTCTCTATCTGCTGTGTTCCCCAGCATCTAGAACAGTGTCTGGCACATATTTGTTGAATAATTAACCCCATAAATTATGTGTAGGGATAAAGAAATGTTCTCATATTGAAGGTGGAGAATAAAGAAAAGGCACTGAGGTGACAATGGGAAAGAATTAATATTTTTTGAGGTACTTCTTGGACAAATATTCCAGGTGATGAGGAAAGATATATCCCTTAAGAAGACTTTTGTTTAATTTGAATGGCATACCGTATGTCATGCAGTTAACATAATGTTTATGTTGAAAATATAAACATAATTATCAATATCCTATATCTATTGATATTCCTTAATAAATATTTCCATTTGCAGCCTTACCCCTACCTTTACTTATCCTACAGCCTTTTGAGGTACTAAGAATATTTGCAGAGGGATTATACTATAACAGTTAATGAACTACTTAATTCCTTGCCAACAAAACATTTTGATGAGATATCCTTGGGAACAGAGTGGTTTGAGTTAAGCAGAGGAAAATAAGTAGACTTGCTTCCATTTGCTCATTCCACTCATCTTCATGTGAAGCTTAACTGGACCTTGTATCATCCATCTGGAGCTGCTCCTCTTCTGAGCACTTAGACTGGAAACTGTTCTACTACATCCTGTCCTTCTACCTCTCCCATGGGAGCTGTCATTTGATCTTGAGATTTTCAGTCACCAAATCCTTCCCAGTTCTTTCAGTTTATTTGCTGTTTTGGCTTCATTTCTTTCTTTTTGAGTTTAATGTCTGGGTTCACCATTTTGAATATATTCTCCCCCTTGGTCCTATGTCCCTTATCTCCTTGACCTAATACAGCTTTCTTAAGAAACTCAAAATTCAAAAAAATTCAGTATCCACTTTCTTGAATTTTGCTTTAAAGTCACTGAAGAAGACTAAAGAAAAATAAATGAGTTGATTAGTCACCTCCCCAAGACAGTTGTGGCAGTGAAGTACTCATAGATATGCAGTTAATTTTTTATTCATTCCTGTTTGGCTCACTTTCACCACAATGACTATTTAGATTTTTATGACTCTCTTCAAGTCCCTCATCCTTCTCTGAAACTCTGCCACTCTTAATAAGTATTACCTCTTTGAATCCTCACAACAGCCTTTGAGGGGGATACAATGATTATCCCTGGTTTACAAATGCCCAAGAGCTTAAAGAACATAAGTGGTGGTGTCTGGATCTGAACTTGGGAAATCTTACTCCAGGCTCATGTTCTTTCTTCCTAAACTATCTTGCTTCTGGTCAGAGTTGATCAGGCACAGTTGATATTCTCACTATGGCTTTAGTCCTCTCCACCTCCAGACTTCTGTGTATCTTCCTCTTAGGTCATTATCATCCTGACTTTTCTTGGTCAGTCTTCTCCTACCAAATCTTTGCATCCAAGCTCCACTAACTGTTCGAGGGCCTTCTCCACCATTCATTTATTCACTTAGCAAATACTAATTAACTACCTCTTATGCTCTAGGTATTGGGGACACAGATAAGCAAGACCTACTCTCCCATCCTGGAGCTTCAGTTCTAATGATCCACTCTCCTCTTAAATATTCAGTATCTAGCCATCTTGTAGACCCTTTTAATCATCTACAGAATATTGGAATCACCAAATATTTCACACTACCTCTTGCACCAACCCTGACAAAGTACCAGGTACATCTTTGACAGATATATAAATGACTTCAGGTAAAGTAATTAGGGTTTGGAAGTTTGTCCTTAGTCCTCTTTCTGAAAAATGGTTGTATCAGGTAGGCTTTAGCTCTTATACCTTTTTATCTCAGCAGACCTGGGAGGGGTCTGAAAACCAGCCTTTTGCCATTATTGACTAACTAGTTTCACTTTAGCTGAAATATATTCCAAACCAAAGTTATTTCAAACTGGTACCTATAGTTTAAGCCTTGTAATCTACAACTATGGAAATAAAGACACATGGCCCTATTAAAGGAATTTCAGCATTTTTAAGGGGGCGGATATTTGGGAGATAAGGTACTTTTCAAACCCATACTTTGCCACTTCTAGTGTTTCTCAAAGGGAGGGTGATTTTGTTCCCAAAGGAACATTTGTCCCTGTCTAGAGATGTCACACTGGCTGGTGGGGGAAGCTGCTCCTGTGTATAGTGGATAGAGGCTAGGGATGCTGTTAAATTTCCTATCACATAGGGCATCTCATAACAAAGAATGATTGCCACTAGTTGAGAACCACTGACCTAAAGAGTGAACTTGACTGGAACATTTAGGTGCCCTGTGAGTTGGGTTAAGGGGAAGATCTCATCTGGGGATGATGGCTGAGCCTGATGAATGTTGAAAAGAGTTGCTGGAAGTGAAGGATCATTTGGGACATACGGAGTGAGGTATCTGAGCTCAGTTTCTTCATCTACTCTTCCCTGAACTTTACCTGAATCTTTTTCTTGGCCCTCAGACACATGATGTACATTTTTAAAAAGATATTTAAATTAAAAAATTTATATTTTAATGAGTTCAAGTATACAGTACATTGGTTAGACATTTATATAGTTTATAAAATGATCCCCTAATTGTTCTTTCTCTCCTCTGTTTTCTACCTAGTCAATATATTAATGCTAACTACATTCCCTATGCTGTGCTCCCTATCCCCGTGACCATCTATCATCTACTAATTTGTACCTCTTTAACTCGTTAACCCATTCTCTCAGTCCCCCAAACCTCCCTCCCCTCTGTCCATCACCAAATTGTCCACTATATTTGTGAGCCTGTTTTTGATTAGTTTGTTCTTTTTGTTCCCTAGATTTCATGTGTAAGTGAAATCATATGGTATTTATCTTTCTCTGACTTATTTCACTCAGCATAATAACCTCTAGGTCTATCCATGTCATTGCAAATGGTAGGATTTCATTTTTTTTAATGGCTGAGTAATATTCCATTATATATATGCACATTTATGTCTTCCTATAACACAGCGGAAAAGTAAATAGCATAGTCCCTTTATCTGACAAAAGCATTTTTTGCATTAGTATAATTCCTACCTCTGATTATAAAATTTCTAATGTGGTAGAACACATCCTTTTTGTCAATAGAAGTATGGCAACATTTATCTCAATCCTAATTAAACGACAGTGAAGTCAAAGAAAAAAAAAGTTGGAAATGCTATAGCTTTTCACTTAAGTCAGTGAAGAATCAGCTTACTGAACTAAGATTAGTCTTAAAGAAGTTATATGAATAAAGTATAAACTTTATCATATAACTAGTTATTAGCTCTCTCAATGAAAAGAATTGCAATTACTTAGATAATTTACTAAATTTTATTTTAAAGTAGTGTAGAAGGAATGTATTTAATAGAGTGGAAGTAAACAATGAGTATTTTAAAAAATAGCTACTGCCAAATATACAGAAATAAACTTTGAAAGGATTGTTGGGCTATCAAAAATTATTTGCATAAATCATATATGTTGACTAAAGCCATTTCATTATCTCTGTAATTACTTCATTATTCTTTATATCACTAGCATTTATAATAAAGAATATATATATGAATTCAAATATATTCAAATTCTCATGAAAGCAAAACCTAAGAAGAATAGCTATAAAAAGTACATCATTAAACTTCTTTTTCAAATATTGCCTAATTCCCACTTAGACTTATTAGCTGATTTCTTTTAGATAGTGGTTTCCAAACATGTAAAAGTATCAGAACCATTTAAGAACTGGTGACAGGCTGGGAACCTCAAATTAAAATAACGGAAATAAACTCTCCAAATGATTCTGACACCCAATTTGTGACCATATGGATAGCTGCTCTGTTAATGCGTATGCCAAAGTAAGATATAAATAAAGAGGCCAGATTAAAGATACTTTTGAAAAGTTTAATTTGAGATCCAAAAATGCTTTCAGTACTGTAATTCTACCATCGCCTTCCAATGAATAAAAATGGTGGGGGAAGTGGTGGTGGGAAGAATGTGTTAAGATGTGATTAGTAATCTTTTTATCATAACAAGGACAGTGATGTCATTGCACCGAGTTCCATTTGCGAAGTGTTGCTTATTTTTAATTTTCTGTGATATGAATGGAGTAACTAAAACTGGGATTGTTAATCTGGTCAATAAGAAGCCATTCAACTGAAGATAAAGCAATGGTGCCTACCAGTCTTGGTGAATAACATAATTGCATCCAGTCCTCAGAAACTTCCACATCAATCTAATGGTGTATAAATGAATCACATCTTAATTAATATTTCCATAAATATACTTCAGGACAGTTTGAGAAAATGGAATATGGATTGAACAGGCTATGTAAGCCTCCCAATTTTTACTTCTTTTGATTTCATGGCTTTGCTCTTTTGATGCTGCCTAATATCTATGTATTTCATCCCCACTGCACTAACCCACTCAGGGCTTTGGAAGGTAACACCTCATAGGTAAATACAAGGTTGCATGGATAGGTATTGTTTTGTTCTATGAATGATAAGTGACTTCTAAAGAGAGGTTGCCAAGAATGCAGTCCACTTAAAATAATTATGACAATTGATTGTTTATCGATCATTTATTTTTTTAGGTAAGATGTTTATTATTTTATTTAATCATAATAGTCACCCTATGAAATAGGTACCATCACAATTCCTGTTTTACAAATAAACAAGGGCACAGATAACTTACCCAAATTTAAGTAGCCCACTAATATTGGAGTTTTTAAATAATATTAAAAGATAGAAAAGTCACATAAAAATAATGAAACACCGAGATTTAATAAAGTTTTTAAAATTTTGACACTAGTGTGTCCACCTTTTGAGCAGAATGTCTGATTTTCAGGCAGCAAGTTATATCAGAACACTTTGAGAAGTACCCAAGATATGTGTCTGCTCAAACTGGTTCAAACCCAGATTTGTATATGAGACAGGAAGAATTACATGAGGTTATTTGTCAAGAAGGTGTCAATAGGGCAGTACTTGATTATATACCCCTTCAGCTTAAGTTTACCTGTGTTTTAAATTTATCAGACTAAAGGAAGAATAAAGTTCTCAGGTAAATCAGCTTTTCTCCCTCAGCAAATCAGCTTTTTTCATTCAAGTTTCCAGTTACTTCATTTGAGCCATACACATGGCATAAAGGAGAGCGTTGGACAGGTCAGGTTAAGTTCATATGGGGAACTCTGGCAGTCCCTGGAATCACCTTTGCCTTTAGTTTCTATGTTTTTGTTTATCATTGCTAGAGCCAGGTTGTAAAATCTAGCATGCAACAAGAATCTCCTCGGATGTCAGCTGTGGCTCCCAGGGCTGTGGCTGTCAGCCTTGAGAGTCTCCAGGAAGAATTCGAACAATGCAGAAATATCCATAGCTGGAGGCTCCCAGTCTGAGTGGAGTGGTAGGATCCAAGTTACTGTTCGCACTCGCATTTAAGATTGGGCACCATGCTTCACTGCCTCCCTCAGCGTTACCCATGGAAAGAATTTGGCAAACTTTATTAACTCAAAAAGTTTTTTACTACTTTTTGCAACTTGGAGAACTTTTAAATAAATGTCTTTGAGTTTCAAGGAAAGCTAGCCATTAAAATCTTTTGGGAGATCTGGGGAGAGATGTGTTAAATTGGAATGATTTTTAAAAACCTTTAGCTGGATATATGGATTACATTCATGAAGATATAAAGACATCAACTTGTCTTGTGAATTTAATCTTTATCCTTACCTGAGATTGCCCCCACTTATTAGTAATTCCTACGTCAAAATAAAAACCCTTTAGCTTTGTGACTTGTTATGCTAATTAACAAGAAAAAAATGTTTTCCATGTTCTCCATTCCCGTTTTGGGAAATTTGTTTTTAGATACACAGCATTGCAATTGTGTGTGATAGGGTAAAATGTCATTACTAATTGTACTGTTCTATGCTGATAATATGCCATTTGCTTTATGTCAGTTTTCCCCCCAGCTACTATTTCTAGCCAGTGGTATCACTCTTATGTTATACTTCCCCAAAAAATTTGTAAAAGTGTGTTTCTAAAATAAAGGAATGACACACATATTTAACATCATTTACATACTAAATGAGGGCACATCAATTATAGAGTAAAAAACGTTTTCAAAGAATTTTGATTTAATGGCTGTTATTTAAAATGTTAATTTTTTCCCTTAAGTAGGAGACATATTCATATAAATAAAATTTTCTTATAATTATTTTAAAGAAAATGATTTGTTTTTAAATGTGAGATACAATTACTATTTATTTAAAATGTTTATGAATATAAGAAGATAATTCAGAATGAATCTGGCCTTTTCTTTTCCACAGTTGTCTCAGTCTTTTCTTTCTCAGCCCTCCTGGGGAAGGGGCTCTCTTTTTCCTCCTCAGGTCATTCCTCTCAGTAGTACAGAATCAGGACATATAGACAACTACAGCTGACCCATAAACCACATAAGCTGGCAGTGCCAACCCTCCATCTGTTGTAAATCCCTGGCAGTCCCTGGAATCCAGTCCCTGGAAAGTGTGTAACTTATGATTCTCCCCAAATTTTACTACAGTAAGGGACTTGAGCATGCATGGTATTTGGTATCTGTGGGGTATCCTGGAACCAAGCCCCTTTTAGAACAATGCATACTGTACTCCATGGCCCACGGGAAGTGTGCACTGTATCTTTTAACAATGAGAGATGTTCCAGGGGTCACATCCCATATTCTGGCCTTTTCCCTCTAGATTTTATCTTTAAATTGGACCTACATA
Source organism: Macroglossus sobrinus (assembly GCA_004027375.1). Classification (NCBI taxonomy): domain Eukaryota; kingdom Metazoa; phylum Chordata; class Mammalia; order Chiroptera; family Pteropodidae; genus Macroglossus; species Macroglossus sobrinus. Next base: position 152,879 of record PVKZ01002662.1, read on the forward strand.
GAATAAAGTGGGCAGCATTTCTGCAGTTTTTAAACCACAGTCATTATTATTTTTTTTTTTGCCTCACAAAAACAGTTCAGGGACTTCTTGAAATATCTTCAACACAAGTCAGCATTTCATGTAATTACTTTGTAGTTGCCCGGAGTGGGCCAACAGCACATTAGCCAGACAGAAAAACAGTCAACCTTAGGAAAATTTGATGAGTTAACCAAAGCAATTTAGTTAGTGACAGAGCAGAACTCTAGGGAAGAAATAGGAACAGGAAGGCAATGATCTGCACCTGCTTTCCTCACTTATTCTGCAGTGTGAACATAAATAGGTCAGAATAAACAGCAAGGAACACACCAAGTGAAATCTTTTGTTGTATTCTTTAGTAGGAAAAAATGTTTTCCTAGATAACAGATATTTGGAAAAGATAAATTGTAGCTGCTTTATGGAGTATATACTATGTGTCAGGTACTCTCCTAAGTGCCTTCCAAGTTTTCTTGTGCGTGTTTTTCTTTTAATTCTTGTGCCTCCCACAAACCTGTGAGGTAGGTAGTATTAAAAAACAAAAACAAAAACAAAAACAAACAAACAAAAAACTAGGGTAGCTGAGTCCAGAGAAGTACGTTGTCCTAAGATCTTTTCCCCCCAACTTTATTGAGATATAATTGATACATAACATTGTGTAAGTTTAAGGTCTATAAAGTGACAATTTGATACACATATATGTTGTGAATGATTACCAGAAGATTAGCTAACACATCTATCCTTATCTAAATTTTAAAGCCAAGATTAAATCGAAACAATCTGACTGTAGAGAATATGTTCTCAACAGCCAATAACATTTACTTAAAATATTAAAGGAAATGAGAGCATTAAAAATTTTATTCTAAATAAACTTGTTTAAAAATTGGACAATCAAAAGCTTTTACTTATATGCCAAAGATTTTGTTTGCCAGTATTCAGGCCCCTGGAAATCAGAATGGCACCAGGTCCATCCACTAGGCCGTGCCAGACTTTGCCTACTTAATACTGGAAAACCCCAGAAGCTTAATAAAATAGTAGTCAGAGGCCTCTGGGAGAAGAATTATTGGAAACTAGACTCAGAATTTTAGAACTGGAAAGAACCCTATAGGTAATTTAATCTCACCTCATTTTATAAGTGAAAAACTGAAGCTCCAATAGATTAAGTGACTTTAGCAGGTTAAACATAGCTAACTAGTGGCCAAGCCAGATTCAAGCCTAGGCTTTCTATCTGTATCCTTTCAATTACATCAAGCTGCCTCCAAATTTGTGAAAGAGAATTTCCATTTCCTTTTTCAGTGTTTTAAGAAATGTCAAAAGCTAATATGCATGTATTTAGGTAAATTTAATCTAAATTTATTTTTGCCTCTATTACAGACATTGGTAAATGAAAATGTGTTCGGATTTCCCAATAGCATTTGAATTTCATTGGTTTCACATTTCTTACTAAGGGAATAGGCTCAGCAACTTAATTTTCATGGGCTAAGAGCTCTGACTGAAGCCTTTACATGGACAAATAATTGGCTTTGAGAATAAGGCATAGAGATATATCCTTGATATACTGATATATTCTTATTGCTCTTAATTTAGGTTGAGATCTCCCATGGTGTATTAAGAGTACTAGTATTTTAGATGGTATCAGACAAGCATTTTTTTTTAAAAAAATGTGTTCATTTCAATTTATTTTAGAAAAAAAAACCCAGCTCACAAAGTTTAAGACATGGCCAATCATGCTGGTGATCCACTTTATGTAGACCAAATGAACTACAGGCAAGAAATTCAGGCATGTTCTGTGAACCTTCCACAATAACGTTTTGAAAGTATAAAGTATGGATTTTTTTAAAGTTCAGATATGATTTAATGGCATGAATTTTATAGGTTCTGAATTTTTGTGTCCATCACTGCATTCTCGTAAAATATTCTGAAGGCTGAAAGTTATTTAGTATGTGAAGTATAATACATAACTACTATGCTAATCATACACAGAGCCATTCTAAGGAACTTATTTTTAGGTACACATATTAGAAATTATTACTATTTATATTGTTTGCTTTAAAATGTTTTATTTGTAAAATGTAACATTGCTTTTTATTATGATTTTATGGTTACCTTCTAATTATGACAAGTAATTATTTACTTTTTTTCATTTTTAATTCTAAGATGTACAACTGTTTTTATATTACAAACAGTAAATATCAAAACTAATCAGTAAATAATAAGCCATATTACACTTATGTGTTTAATGAGATGATTGACCTTTTAGTTAGCATCTGCAGCCTCAACTTGCATATCTGGGCAATAGGTTTTCCTATGTTAGAACTACTTCACATGCCTATGTCACTGCTTTGTAAGCTCTTAAAAACCAAGTACTGGGCTGTGAATGACTGGGTAAGGTATAAAGGCTATTTTAACAGTCTCAACTAAAAAAAATAAAACCTGATAATGCTATTAAAAAAGAGAGGACAAGAGAGAAGAGGAAAACAATAACAGAGTTTAGGCCTACTCTCCAGAGAGTTTGATTTAGTGGATTTGGGACCAATAAATCTGCATTTGAAAAAACTTTTCATCATTAAAAATTCAAAGCTACAGAAAAATATTGCAAAAAAATCCATATGTCTCATTACTTACATTAAATAGTTATTAATATTTTGCCATATTTGCTTCATTTGTGAAGTATTTTTAAAGCAAATTCTAAACATCATGATATTTCACACTAAACACTTAAGTATGTATCCTCAAATAAACCTGGCATTTTGTTGTATAATTAGATGCCATTATTACCCCTAACCAAAATGAATAATAATCTCTTATCCTTCAGACTTTCCACTTATCTCAAAAATGTCTTCTTATAATTGGGTAATTGGGATCCAGATCCAAACAAGTTCCATACATTGCATTTAGTTATTATACAAGTTAGTTTTTATTTTTTAATGAAGAATTCCCTTTTCACACAAAACTGCCATTAACCAGCGAGTTCATGGTAGTTTCAGGCTGGCTTTTAGAAGATAATGCAGATTTGGCATTGGTCATAAATATTCCTTTTTCACTATATTTCTATATTCTATATGTTTACCAGTTTGGGTCCTTATTAGAGATATTAGAAAGAGAGAATGTGGGAAATGGGAAGAGTTCCCTGGGTATGTGAACTTCAGATGGACAAGAAACTGCACATTTTCCATGCCATATTTCCCCACATTTTACAAAATATTCCTGTGGTTTTTCTTATCAAGCAGCTCGAGAAATACCCCATAGAGCATCTTCTCTTGGAGGCTCATAAAGCACATTTAATATATTAAATGGTCTCTGGTGTTGCACAAATTTCACTCAGTGTTTCCCAAACTTAGGAGCTAGGTTTTTCCCCCAACCACAGATCACTGTTAACATCTCTTAGAACACAGTTTGGGAGGTGCATTAATTTATGCTACTATTATCACTGATTTTAGTAGGTACACCAATAAGAAAATACCTTGTAAACCTGGCAAATAACTTATAATCACTTTTGCTGTTTTTTTCTTACTCTTGGATCCTATGGTGTAAAACTGGTATTTTAATTTTAATTCCAATTCAAAGATAAATGCTATTAAGTATATGATATGAACAGAGTTGCAAGCTACTGCCAGAGTCAGGATTTAATTTAAAGCCCTAAAATTTGAAGACTTAATTGGTTAGAATCCAAATAATCCCCATTTACCAGAATTTGTGTTGGCTGTTGCTAGAGAGAAAAAAAAAAACTCACAGTATATTACTCATTTGCTCATACATTACTCATATCCCCTGTCTCTTAGCACATTCCTCTAACCTGATGCTCTAAAGAACAGAACTAAAGGAAAACTGCCATTTCTCTTGAAAATAAATATCCTAAACATAAGTTATCACTTTTTTTTCATGATGGCCATATAAACATTAATGAAAAAAATGGGGTAAGAGACACATAAATCAGATATCCCCAAAGACAGATTGAGGAGACCTCCACTAAGGAATCTGTAAAGGTGTTTCTCTGAGACAGTTCCTCTAAGTGCCCTGTAACTCCTTCTCAATGTCCTGCGCCATCTATGTACTGCTATGATTGCCATCGTGCCAGGGATGCCAGGTGGCAGTGGGTGGAATCATTCCTTAGGGAAGCAGAATGATTACTCAAAAAATGTACCGATTTAATTCTGGAACTTCTCATTTTCTCACCCTGGGTGGTAAAAATGCCTCTGTGGATTTTCTCTGCACTCTCAGGGCAAGTGCTCAGAATGAACAATCTTTTCTCAGCTGGGATAAAATCAAAATGCCTTTTCAATAAGCAAAAATACAGCTCCTTCCCATTCCTCCTAATACTGCCAGTTTGACTCTTAGTCCCCAGGGTTTCAACTTTGTATAGGCATATGGCACCAAAGTGGAGAAATAATAGAAGCCCTGCATCACAAGATAATTGTTGGCAGTATAGTTTAGGTACAATAATTGACCATTTTAAAATCTCATTGTTATATTTTCTCATTAGTTAACATTTACATTAACTTCCCCTATCATTAGAATTTCCCTCCTTTGTTTATTCTCAGTTGGCGTAGTGAAATCAAACTGGCTTGGAATTAGATGATCTGGGCTTGAATCCCAGCTTCACTTATTGTGTGACCTTATGCACCTTCCCTAATCTCTCTGAGCCTTCTCTTTTTTACCTGTGAAGTGGAGGTTGTTAAACTATTTCAAGGATTATGATAATTTAATATGAAAAAATGTGAAAATGCTTATCTTATATCCAGTATTTGGGCAGTTGGCAAATGATGGGTTCTTTGCTTTCCTCTCTTCTGCCTGCATTGTTTATCATCCAATTCTTTGTTTTTGGGAAGATCAAGAATAAATGATTTCCCTAAAATTGTTTGCTTGTTTTCTTTGAAGTAACACCGTGGATCAAGAGAGGCTTATCCCAAAGGGATGTGCCTCAATTTGCTGGAGCAGAGAAGGGTTTGTATAGGAGAAGCAGCTGGCCAGTGGCTGGAGGGAAAAGACTGATAGCACCTAGCCTCTTCCCCTGCCCACATCAAGTGCTAGGCTTTTCTTTGTTTTTCACTTATTCTAATTGGCCAAGCAAGAAATAGCAGCTAAGTATTCCTTTTTCTGCTACAAACATCAAAGGGCCTGTTTCAAGGTGATAAGTGGACTCTGGTGACTGACTGTAAAATGCTACTGAATGGCTGTAATTAAAAAGACAGATAATAAAAAGTGTTGGCAAAGATATAGAGAAACTCAAACTCTCTTATATTGCTGGTGGGAATGTAAAATATTTTTCATTTTGAAAAATAATTTAGTAGTTTTTAAAGAAGTTAAACCTACTATCCCACCTAGCAATTTTGCTTTTAGAAATCTACCCAAGAGAAATAAAAATGTATATCCAACAAAGATGTATGTAAATATTCATAGCAGCATTATTTATAAGCAAAAAACTGGAAACAATTCAAACGTCTATTAACTGGTACATGGACAATGGAATACTATTAACAATAAAAGGCATAATACAAACTACAACATGGATGAAACTCCAACACATTATGCTAAGTGAAAGAAGCCAGATGCAAAAGAGATGCACAGAAAGGCAAATCTATAGAAATAGAAAGCATACTGGTAGTCTCTTGGGACTGGGGGTAGGGATGGGGATTAGCTAAAAACAAGCATAAAAGATCTTCTTGGGATGTTGGAAATATTCTCAAACTGGATTATGGTAATGATTACACAACTCCATAAATTTATTTAAAAGTCATTAAATTGTACATTTAAAATGCACAGATTTTTATGGCATGTCAATTACACCTCAATAAAGTTCTTTATAAAGCACGCTTATTGTGATATAATTCATGAGATGATCTCCATATCAAAAGTATCATTCAGAGCCTGTGAAGGATATGATCAGGCTGTATTCCTGAAAGTAAGCACACATCTGTATTTTAGCTCAAATATTCATTATTCTGTGACTCTGACGGTAAACAACTCCAATGCCCCAACCTTCCATTTGGGTAAGGCATGGAATAGTCAGCAAAGAGGAGAGCAGGATTGGATGATGGCAGCCGCAGAGAGCACAGAGAGAGGATGAGCAGGCCAGAAAGCTACTTCTGGTCATCAACATCAGGAATAGAAATGGCAGGACACCTCTATGACGTGATTTTTTAAGAACCAGCACCCAGTATGCCTATGCTGCCATTTCCTGTTTTGACCTACAGTCTCTCTTTGCCCTGCCCTCTCCCACTCCTGCTTTTCCCTGACTTCCAACCTTCTCAGGGCTGTGCTTAGTCCCTCAGTATCTGTGCACTAGGGTGTCCTATCTGATTAGATCTTCTTATGAAGTGTTGTAATCCTAGTATGCAATGGTTCAAACCAAGGAAAACTCTATCTTTTAATCATTAATTTTCAGTTACTTATAAAACTTCTTTCTAGGTCTCATTCACAAATATATATACCTAAGAAGTTAAGATTATTAATTTGCGATTTATATTACTGAAGAAAATGAATGTTGGTAAGTATCTCAAAGAACAGTGAAGTTTGACTAGCTCAGGACTTGATAATTTAATATCTTTCCCTTTTCCTTCATCCAGTCTCAGAATTTCAGTGTAAAATAATCAAGAGAGGAGGCACTGTTATGCAGATAAATGTCAGACACTCCTAATACTGATGATTATAATTCTATAAGCATATAAAAATAACCAGAAATTGTGTGAATAAACTAAATATCAGATAATTTGTAATTCAGTGCTTATTTTAAATAAAAGTCTATTTAAAATCTACTTAAAACTGAAATGCCTTCGCAAACCTGTCAGTTGAATAATTTGTATTTTGAATTATATGAGGGTTCTTTTTTTCTATAAAAAGTTTATAGTACTTTACAGATAATAGCAGGTAATTATTGAATGCTTGTGATGTTCCAGGCACTTTATTTAATCTTCACAATGACCCAGTGAGAAAGAAACAATAATTACCCCCATTTTACAGATGAGAAAAGTAAGACATGAAGAGGTTCTCTGCTCAAAGTGACAGCTGGTAAGTCACAACAACAAGGATTTAAGCCCAGGTCGTTCTGACTCCAAAGCCAGTATCCTCAATCACTATACTAGGCTCCTAAATAGAACTCATGATAATACCTTCTAAAAACTGTCACTCTCATTTTTACAAATGGGGAGGCCACAAGGGGACAAAGGCATATGACTCATTCAAGAATAGGTAACACGTCATTTCTCTGTAGATTTCTGTCCCTGAGCCAGATGGACCTTCTCTTCAGTGCTTTATAAAATATATTATTCACCAGGTTATTACAAGACTCTTGAACTCTCCTCTTTTGCAGTGTACTCACCTGAATTCTAGCTATAGGTTCTCCAGGGAGCCAGAACATTTCAGACTTTTCATTTGCTGGAAACCACTGGGGTAGCTGAAAAGAAAAGGATCATATAAATATGTATTTAGGTTAGAGCTAATAAGCAGTAATTTTGTTTGGTTTACATTTAATTCACAGATTTTGGCATTAGTTCCATTGACAAAGACAGAGGAGGTTAAGGATATCACCACATGGTGAATATAATGCATATATTTTAAGCAAGTAAAACTAATCATTTGGCTCAAAGTAAATCATGATATGTCATATTCCTTTAAAATTTTTCTTTGGTATATTTCAGAATTGTTTATCATCTTAATCTGACATCAGGCCAGTGTAAAGAGAAGACTGACAAATCCTGAGATGGAATGAATGATTTGAGAGGAATATGCTCTAAAATCTTTCATTATGAAGATGTGGCTGCTGTTATACTCATTGTGCAGAAAACCCCAGTGCTGACCTTGTTAACGATAAATAAAGAAAAAGTCATACAGATGAGTCGATAACATACTGCAGCCTTTCCCATTTTCACTTTAGAGTTCTCTAAACACAAGTTCTAATAATATTACTCAGTAATTTTATTTTCTCTCAAGAGAAATCTCAAAAACCTTTAATCTATTTGACAATCTAATACAAAACAGAATAATCATTTTCCATTCATTGAGAGCCTACCACAGAGAAGCACTATAGTTGGTATTTCACATTTATTATTTCTAATTCTGATAACTTGGCAAGTTAGGTATTATTATTCTTATTTATAAGAGAACAAAATAAAACAAAAACAGAACTAAAGGAGATTAGAAAATTCTATCCAACTTGAAATTCACATGCTTTCCATCGTGCTATCTTGTTCTTCATCAAACCTTGGAGTACTACCAAGAATTAGATGATTTTTTGGGCCTCTTGTTGAACAAACATTTATCAATTTCCTATTTCAATGCCTAACATAAACTAGGATATGACAAACCCCCACCCTCGCCCCAAATAAGACACAGACCTTGTTCTTCAGGACCACATACTTCAGCAGAGAGAAAAAGAGCATAAAGTTCTAAAAAGATTAATTCAGACAGTAAGTGCTAGGGAAATATAGAGAAGGACACAGTTACAAGCTTATGAGAATGGGAGAAGCATCATCAAATAAATGAGGCCTAGCTGGAATTGATAGAAGGCACAACCTGGGGAAGCAGAGAAGAGAGAAATTGCATTCCACAAAGACCTGCAACTAAGAATGAGCATATGCATTGAAGAAGAGTGAGGACATCTACCTGGTGGTTGTGGTAGGGTTTGTGATGGAGAGCAAAAAGATTTGAATGCTATAGTAATTTATCCTATGGCTGCTCATCATGACACTAAAGAAATTACATTCTAGTCAGGGTCCAGGGGATCACTATCCAGATACTGCTGCCTGCTGGGGGTAGAAATAAGTCTTTTTTTTTTTTTTTTTGCCATCATTAAGGAAAAAAAAAAAAAAAGAAAGAAAGAAAAGAAGGGGAATCCCAGAAGGGCTATGGGACTACTATAGGCTTAAAAATCAGAATTTCTGGGTTCTTTTTTCAGTTTCAGTCATTTATTCTCTGAAAATGCAACAGCAAAAATTATTGAAGCTCTTCTGAATTAGTTTCTGCTAAATGGGAAAAATAAGTAACCACCCCCACACCAAACACATATACAAATTCATCCCATTCTAAATATGCAAACTGTTGGAAGTAAGATACCAAGTGTTCAAAATACTGATTTTGGTAATGAAAGTGCCCCCAAACTGCCCTGTTCCACTCCTTTTCCAGTGCTTACTGTGCTGGAGACAGGGTGCGCAGTAAATGATGTTGTTTTAAAGTTATGACAATGTTGTCATTTAGTTTAATAGGAGAGAGAGTGTTAACTGTCTTTATAGTATCTATAAGCACAGTATCTAGGTACAGTGTAATTTTTAAATTATTGTTACAATTTTCCTGCTACCTGGACAACTTAAAATTTTTCAATGTATTTAATTATACAGTTTTTAATTTGTGCAAGACTGGGGTGAGCAATTATTTTAATGAGGTTCGAGCAGGCAAATTAGCCTTCCAAATCTTCCCATGCTCCCTTAGCTCTAATTTGAATTTTAAAAATTAATTTTACTAACTTACGGGGCTAGAGGATTTAGCTGTCATAGTGCTACAGTTTAGAAGCGCCAGTGAAAAGCACCCCTCTGGGCTCCTAGGGCCAGACTGGAGCAGCGATGGAAGATGCTTGTACCCCCTGGCTAAGCAGAGCCTAGCAGAGGCTCCTCAGATCAAGGGGATATATATTCCACATGAGATAATACGCCCGTACACACTCGCCCTACAAATTCATCTTGCTTTCAGGAAGGCAGCAATATTAAAAGCCAGAAGTGAAAAAGGCTGAGGGGGAAGGTTCAGAAAATGGAGAGCCCAATTTACCCTTTTGTATATCACTCAAAGTCTCCCAGACCCTGAAATTTCTCTTATCTGAATCTGTGAATAGTATTGCCCTTACGGTGGTCCCAATGAGAGAACAGTTTCTAAGTTGGCAAAGACCAGACTAATGTTTACAGGAAACTATTTGAATCTATTTCAAGAACCACTGAACCACAGTTCTTGCCTTATAAGTGCTTTACAATGCCTTCCTGCTTTCATTCATGTGTTCACTTATTCAGCATTTATTGAATGTCTACTGCAGTGGTAGTAAACACAATCCTCAACACTCAGGTTGCTCAAAGTCCAGTGGGGGAGATGGATAAGTAATAAAACTTGTTAGCACAGTGTACTGGGATGTGGTCAAGAGCTTGGTGCTAATGTTGACAGACGGAGGGCAGCAATGACCAGGAAGCCTTCCAGGAAACTGACAGCTGGGGAAACTTTGAAGGAATATTTAGGGTGGAGAAGATATAAAGAGGCATTTTAATCAGAGAAGGAGCATGTCCAGAAGCATGAGGAAATGTGTGTGACCTTTGCAAAAATATGAAAGGTGACAAAGCTGACAGAAGGCTGAGTGAGTGACTTGCAGAACTATAGCTGTTTGAGTCACCAGCCATGGCTCTAATTTTCACAGTCTAAAGAATTTAAGTGTTTGGAAACCAGGAGTCCATTAAAAGGACATTTTCTTGATTGGCAGTCGGGAAACATGATGGCAGATGGGTGCAAAGTGTGTAACTCCTTAAGGTAGATTTTGTTATGTATCCAGCTGGTGATAAAACAAAAGCATCTCATTTCATTTCTTGAAGTATGATCAGGAATTCCACCAAGACCATTTTTACGTTGTTTTGTTTTAACAAACACCTATTCTTTCCTCACATTCCATACACCTAAGGTGTTGCTTTCACATGTGTGTAGAGAGAGGTAAGCTGATTCTAAAATTTGATCTCCTATTTTTTTTGAGAAGCACGTATTATTTATTTTCATTGTACAGCCAAGAAAACTGAAGATCAAATGACAAAGCCACAATATGAGTCAGTGCGGAGAAAGAATTAGGTCGAAGGACTCCCAAGGCTTTGTTTGGATGAATCTTCAGGGGACTGTGATTAGGAGCAAACACCCTGGAACCTGAGCAGAGTGTGTATGAGTTGGGGGATTGGGCAGCAGCAGAAGCTGGGTCAGAGTGAAGTTCTAGGGCAGGAAATAATTCCACCAGTGGAAACTATAAAAAGACTTGAAGCTCACAAACATTCAATGAACTATTTTCTCCTATTTTTCTTCCTATAACCAAGGACTAGGAGTCAGGACTACTGCTGCCATTTTCTTTCACCTATGACCACCCCCCTTCACCCCTAGTGCCAGCAGGAGACTGACTTTCTTCTCTAGCACAGCCCTGAGTGATCATTTTATCCAAATTCCATTGGCATAAATGTGGCAAGAGTAAGAAATAGCCTGATTTGAACCCTGTTGGGATGATGTTGTTCCCTACTTCTCTCCCCACACTGTTCACCTAAGCAGGTGACTTTAGCATGAGGTGTAGAATCTGAGGTTTATACAATTTGGGTAGGGGTGAAGGGATGAGGATAGGAATACTCTTTAGAAAAAAAAAAAAGAATAAAAAAATATGTGTGCAAAATTAAGTACAAAAATGAATAATTATTTAGGAAAGAAATCACAACAGGTAACCGGAGCCTTGGATATTTGGGACTTTTCCCAAAACATCTTTAGGGAAGTTATCAGTGAATCTGAAATAAAATGCTTTCCAAGAGCCATATGGTTTTCGCTGGGCACCTACAACATTCTACAAGTCCCAGCCACTCCCAGCACTCACAGGGACCTGTGCAGCATGGGAGGTGAAGCTTATGCTTCACTAGCTTCACAGTTTACCCAGATGCGGTACCGCTGATGAAGGCTACAGGATAATTACTTCCTGGTTTGCCAGAAAGTCCTACTTATACCTGTTATTCTTTTTTAAAATTTAATAATTCCTTTTTAATTCTGGAAAGACAGTTTTGTTTTGCATGCTAAGTTATATGGTCACTCTATTTATGTTCCTCACCTCTCTGACCACGCAAGCCAGGCCCAGGTGGGAGGCTTTCAGGTCTAACTTTAGTATCTTAATTGCCTTTCTGCCTCAGCTGGATGTGGCAGAATTTGTTTCCTAATCTTTAAGTGGGAGATAATCACACTGACCTACCTAGAAGGATTTTCAAAGAAGGTTCCTCAGGTGTGTCTTCCTATCTTCTGAAAAATTATTTTGGCATGTAAGGCTACTTCCAATGAGAGACCCAGCCCGGCAGTTTTAGTCCTCTCTGGTATGCTTTCATGAAGGCTCACACATCTTCCTGAACAACCTACAGGGTGGAGCAGCAGGGCATTCAGGCCTAGTTAAAATGATCACCTCAGTCCTTTGGGTGAATGTTGAATCTGAATGTGCCATGGAACCACAGAAGCATTATCGGGCAACAGCTTGGCCTTGGTGGGTCACATTGTGTCAGTTCATCTCTATTAGAGAAAGACAATCAGGAAAGCGAGGCAGAAAAGCTCCACCCCAATACGAAGCTGGTTTGCATGGCTGGACCAGCAAGGACAAGACAGCTCCGTTGTGGGCAAGCTACTGGATCCAACACACCACTTCAGAGCCTTTGAGTCATACATCAAGCACAAATAACCAGGCTTATTTTCCCTGCCAAAGTCACATGCAATGTCAAGGCAACATCAAAAAGTTAAGGTTTAAAAGGCAGTTTCCTCTGAGTGCTGATTTGGGCACATAAACAGTGGCGTGGTTAAATGCCAGTCTGTGTTTAAAGTAATTATACTTCAGCCCTGGAATGTGGTGATGTGAAAGCCCCATTGCAGAAAACAAAGTTGATTCCATCAACAAACTGGCAAGTCAGCTTCTCCCAGATTTACTATTTCCTACTTGGGCACTGTCTCTGAGAAAGTCAGGACTGAGGACAAGTGTGGGTGCACTGCCCAGCTCTCTAAGGCTGGTGCCAGCTTGCAACCAACAATATGTTATGTCTGGAAAACGGCTTGGGGACCTTGTGGTCACTCAAGTTCACTGGGAGCCCTTGGAAAATAGCTGAGGACTGTGGGAGTGGAAGTGGCCTAGGTCTGTGCATTACTCTGTCTTGCCAAACCCTAGTGGGACTGGACAGCCACTGCTCAGCAAGCCAGAGAAATCCAGCCAGAGAAAGGCTGGTGGAGTGGGCAAGGCTTCCTGGGAAGGGTGATATCCCTAGGAGGGAAGAGATGCTAACACTCAGCTGCTGCTTCCAGAAGCCCTGCTTTAGTGGGTACAGGCAGGTATCTCAGTGGTATAGTCCAACTTTCTCCTAAAAGGAAGGACAAAGGGGCTGGTTTATCCATTTCCACTTTCTCAGACAAAAAGACCTAGTAATCACCCTGGCACCAAATTTCCAACATGTGCCAAATCACACTCCACGCTTCTCGTGTGTCTGGGGAGAATCATTTCCCTTTATCCTTACAGAACTTCCTTCATAACTTGTTGCTGGCAACTCTATTCACGCTAATTAGCGGCCCTGGTTAGGTTTATTTCATCTAGTTGTAAATTTTTGAGGAGCCGTTCCCAGGCCAACTTAAAAGTAGAATTCACAGAACAAGCTAAGTGGAAATCAGGTTTGGATGACCTCCATAGAGCGAGTCAAGCCAGAATTCTCAAGGGGCTTTAACACAGTGTTCCCAGCGAGTCAAGTCCAAGACAAATGACAGACCTGGAAGAAGTCTCATGAAGACCATTTAGTTCAGTAACTTCATTTTACAAATGGGGGACCTGGGTTTCATAACAGTGAATTAACCTGCCTTATCACATAGCTATTTACTGGCCACCTCTGAAAGGAAAAGGGTTTGGGAGACACTCCACAGAAAATCCCTGTTTGTCTTCGGGACAACTTGAATGCAGTTATCATAAGCAAAGGCCTTGTCTATTCTTCCCAAGTTCATCTTTCTTTTTACCTTCAGATTTTTTCTTTTCATGGAGTAATGTCATATCTCTAAAGAAAACACATGGAATCCAGCTGTCAAGATAGTTCAGATATTCCAAAAAGTATACAAAGTAGCTGACGTAATTTTGGTTAGGTGCAGTAAAGGAGCTGTTGGAAAGTATGAAGCTCCCCAAACATCTGGTCTGAGCTGTGTCCAGGTTCTAGTCATAAACTGTCCATTACCTATAAACCTTTATGCTCTGAGTCTGGAATTTTCTCTGATCCCCCATCTGTCTCTGGCATTTTAAGAGTAGCAAAGGAAGTTTCTGTAGGGTTGGTGAGGGTAGGGAGCATTGTTTCATGGGGTATCTGGGAAGAAATCTTTCTTGTCATATTTATGATAACTCTTCCAAATGGTATTTTTTCTTTATGTACTGGGCTCGGATTCATTAGAAGTAAAAGTCAGAATTGTCTTTTCTTTCTTTTTTCATGTCTCCCTCCCCACTTCTTCTTTCCTTTCTTCCTCTTTCTTTTACCCTCCCCCTCTTCTTTGCACCTTCTCTTGTTCTTCTTTTTTCTCCTCCTCATTCTTTATACCTCAAAGCCCAGCTGTGCTATTTAATAAATAGCCACCCACAATAAAAGCTTGTGGAAGGGCTACTGCAGCAGTTGGTCACTTCTTGAATCCTGCATTTATTAAAAATAAGTGTTCCTTATTGCTCAGCTTTCATATAGATACTATGAATATTCATGTTTTATGATAAATACAAGAAGACTTTGTTTTACAGAATCAAGATCAGGAAGTTTTAATATGAAACTTGTCATACGAAATTTCTGTCTTGTGCACAGTGCCGTAATCTCTATGGCTAAGTTTAAATGATGCCAAAATAACAGTCAAGGGGTTACTAAACTACCAGATGATTGCTTCTATTTTTTGCTTTACGACCAATTATTTAAAATTTTATAATCATAAGGAGTCTAAGGATCATTTGGATTTTCTTAATAATATAAATATATATCTGCATCAGATGAAACTGTCAGTTCTTCATGGAAATATACATTTATAGTTGTATTATAGTAATTATTTACTGATTGCAATGGATTAACATAATTTGCATTTCAATTAAATGATTTGGAAAACAAATGACAAGTAATCACCTTCCCCACCAACCTGTCCCTCCTACATACTTCCTCATTGCCATCAGTGGTGACATCATCTCCCAGGCAGGTCAGGCAAGAAACCTGGGAGTCCTTCTCAACAACTCTCATTCCTCGCCCTTCACATTCAACCCATCACCAAGTTCTGTCAATTTCACTTTCACAATGTATTTCGACTCTGCCTAATTTGCTTCCCATTCCTATTTGTTTCGGTCTTCCCAAGCCACCATCATTTCTTTGCTGGACCACTCGTCAATAGCCTTTCTCTCTTCTTCCACAATTGCCTCACACCAATCTGTTCTGTTTACAGCAACCAGAGTGACCTTTTAAAGAAGTGAATATGAGCATGCTGTGCTATTGTTCCAACTTCCTTAACAGGGGTCTAGATCTCTTGTCACTTTTCTCTGAACTCCCTAAACTCCAGCTTCCTTCTTTTTGGTATGTAAAATGATCTGGAAGATTCCTCCTTCTCTCCCCTATCTGCCTCCTCCCCACTAACTCGTCTCTTTTCCTACTCAGGCAGATCTTAACTAGGTCAATTCTCAGAAAAGTTTATACTCAGACTAATGCCGTTTCCATTGTTATTCTCAAACATGACAACTGGTTCTTCTCTTTCAAAATCCCTACCATGATTGTGAAATTTTATATTTATTATAATATTCTGTTATTTTTGTATTATAGAATGTCAAACTTTTGCAAAATGTGAGTTCTATGAGGGCAAACACCATGTATATCTTGGTTCAGTGCAGACGTATAATACAGTCATTAAATACTTGTGAATAAATGGATCATCATTGTAATAAAGTTGAACACTGCATGTTTTATTTTAAAGTGCATGAATGTTCCAGTTCTCTTGAATTTATGTACCTATTGACCAGATGATTTTATCTCCTTTTACAGAATAAAACGAGTTAAAGGAGAAAAATAAATTAGGAAAGGTAGTTAAAGGTCCTCACATTCAGAGCTGCCTAATATCTATAAAAATAATAATAACAATCATTAACATTTGTTGCTCTCTAATTATGTGCCAGAAGTGTTACAGTTGTATCAACTCATTTAGTCCTTATAACAACCATGTGAATAGGTAATAATATTATTTTCCTTTTTTTGAGAGTATGGAAGTTAGGTAATTCACCCGAGATCTCAAACATATATACACATTATATGAAATAATTTGTCATAATAGTTACATATTTATGTTGGTTTTTCTCACTGTAATACTGTTCTACCATACCGAGCTTTAACCAATCACGTTTCCCATATTGAGGAATACTACTGGTGGAAAAATGATTTTTGTTTCTTATTGGCCATCATTCTCTTTTTCTATATATGTCCCCTGCCACTGCTCTCCCTACTTTTCTTCTTCCTTTTCCTTTTCCTGCTCCCCACATCCCCCCTCCCCTGCTGTTCAGTAGTAAAACCTCTGTCAGCCACTTTTCTGCCAGGTTATCACATACAAGGTCTGTGTTCCTACATTCCAAAGATAGGTAAGAAAGTGTGTGGCCAGCAGAGAATTCTGCCGGAACGACTCATTGTGGATATGCAAAATGGTTCAATAATAGGTCACTACCTTAGCAAGAGCAAGCTGCACATCCCCATGGAAAATAAAGGGGCTAGTACACAGCACTCCTCTGATTTGGGGAAAACTTCCTATGACAAATGGGAAAGCCACACTTACCATAAACCATGTCCTGGCTTTTTATTTTATGGGTATGCAAGGTAATCTTTAGAAAGGGATGGGCATGAAATGAGTTCTTGACATGTAATGTCATATATATTTATAGTAAGTATGTATAATCACCTCTAGGTTATTCAGCAATTAGTTATATAAGTGGCAGAGTGTCTGGTCCCCTTGCTTTCCCCAGTGGTTTGTTTACTTGTTTGTTTTTTGGTCCCTATTCCCAGTGATAAGAACTTCTATTAGCAGAAATATAGGATTATTGTTGGCCTGGGCTGCTTCCTGTCTCACCTTCCAAACCTAGCCCAGACTGCATGGAAAGGACCTTATGCCTCAGTTTCCACCTCCAGACCAGCCCCACAAACAACCTCCTTTGCCAATATGACACTACTGCTGAGGAAAGAGATCAGCCCTTTCAGACTGGGGCCCTCATAAATTTCTGATCTTAAGACTCACGTGGCCTTTTAAGATTATTTCACAATCAGCTCCCTTTTCCATTTCCCTCAACACCTCTTCCAAACTTTACTACTTTCCTCAACCCTCTTATTGTAGCCTAAGCAGTAGTTCTCAACCTTGGCAACCGATTAAAATCACCCCAGGACTTTTAATAATCCTAGTCTCTAGGCTGCACCCTGGACCAATTATATTAGTCTCTGGCAGTGGATCCAAGCACTGGTATTTTTAAAAGCTCCCTTCCAGTGTACCACCCAGGATTAGGACCACTGTTTTGAGCAGGTAACTTCACCCCAACTTTATCAGAAAATGCGAGGCAATAAAGCGCCAACACCTCAAATTCCTGTCCTCTCACAAGCTTTTCTACATTCACCCTCACCCTGTTGTCCTTCCCTCTGTGTAGCCTCAGAGGTCGAGGCATCCCTCTCTTTCAGGATACTTCAAACTGTGTCCTATATACTTACGGCTTCCAAGATCTTCCATGGCTTGCCCATATCTCTACTCTCTTCCTCTCTACTAGATGTTTTCCTTCATATTATCAGCAAAATTAAGACTTCTCCACCTTGAAAAGGTGTCCCTGGAGCTTGTCATTTCCATATCTCCAGTCTCACATCCCTCCAGTCTCCATTTAATTTTTTGTATGCTGGTGACATTTGCTATGAATACCAAGCTTTCTTAGCTATATGAACCTTTACTTATCTTTCAGAATTGGGCTTAGTTGCTTCACCCTCCCTGAAAGGTTCACAGATTCACTGGCCGGAACAAGATGCATATATAGCATTTTACACATTCAACTGACATCCTCTATTTGTTTTTTCTCCTCTTCTCTCAAAGTTAACTCTTTGTTAACATCAGCATCTGAATTTTTGTAGGCCTTTGCCTGTGCCTGATGAACTGAATTGCAAAACAATTTCCTCCCAGCTTTTTGGACAGAATGATGTGGCCTAACTGGCTATAGTTGAATTTCACTTAACCAAGCATATACCCACCCCCCCACCGCCCGCTTTTAGTCCCATGAATAACTGCCATAGAAATAAACTGGGGGCAATTATTGGGACATTCTTTTGGATTTCATATAATACCAAAAAATAATGTGATATTAACTTGTTTAGGATGAATTTTTAAACAAATCCAACACAAGAATACTCTCATCAGCATTTCCACATTTTCCAAGGTCACTGCCCCAAGGATAATGATCATAAGTAATTGGAAGAAATACCAATCAACAAGGCTGCTTTTACAGTACATACAGTTTTAGAAATTAAAATTCATATCCTGACACAATCTGCTTTACTTTGGAATCTAGCACCATTTCTTTGCAGAGGCAGAGCAGAGCTCACTCACGTACTCACGTAGCTCTGCAAAGCAGCCAGAACAGGCTGGGCCACTACCCTGAACTTTTAGTGGCAGCAGCTCACTAAACTTTTTCTCTGTTGCATTTTGTTTTCCTCTTAAACTCTCCTTCAAAAGTACAGTTACTCCCCAGTCATACACCAAATGGTCAGTAGCTCCCTCAACAGAGTAACCAAATCCCTACCCTGCCTGACTAATTAGCTGATAAATCTAAGTAACTCCTCAGCCGTATGGCCCTTCTTTCTGCCAAGTTTTACAAAATTCATAGACTGCATGTACTCAAAAGCACAAGAAAACACCTGTGAGCAATTAACCAAATACCCTTGATTTAGAGGCCTTGGAAATATGGGGATGGCCCTCAGACGGTTGGCACAGTCTATAATTATGTGAGACCACAACCAAATCACCCCAACGGCCAATTATAGGAAGGGTCATTCTTTCAAATATGACATGATTCTGCCTCTAAAAATAATTCAGCTTGCAATTCAGAAGGAAGTATCCTATATAAGGGTACTGCTTTAAAGCAACAACACATAAGAGTTTGGGGAGTAGTGAGTGCCTCAGGCTATTTCTCTGAAATATGTACATAACCTCGACAAGGGGAAAGAAAACCACCTAAACCAGTTTTAAAAATTCACTGAATTAAAAACTGCATTTAAAATTATCCACCTGGAAAATATTGCATATAACTCTTTGTTTCTGTCTGGCCTGGAAATGATATCCACAGAGTTAATAAACCAAGTCTGAAAGCAACAGTGTGTCTGTCCCATGAGAATGCAAAAATCTATTACAGAGTAGACAGTTGCTACAGAATTACAAAACAAAAGGTTTGTCTAATTCTTTCTCTTATTTGCAAAAATAAATTCCTATCACTCTGCAGTATGTGTTACTTTATATCTCATCTGACTAGAGTATTAAAAATTAAACTTCAGAATGTTGAAGAAAGCCATCTATTTTCAGAGTCAGTCTCAAAAAACCCCAAAGATCCTAAAAACAAGAGGTTTTTTTTTTTAAGTTTATATAGCTTCAGGAGCTACAAGAATCCCCAGAAATTCTTGGAAATTCGTGTTTATGCATACTTTTCAGGGCAGGGAAGTGGGAAGTATCTATGGCTACATGGCCTAATTTGGTAGCCATTTCTGCATGTGGCTAGTGAGCACCTGACATATTGCAGCCTCAGTTAAGGTGGGCTGTAAGTGTAATATTCCCACTGGATTCTAAAGACTTACAGTGATAAAAGGAATTTTAAAATTTCATTAATAGTTATTATATTGACAAGTATTGAAATTATAATATTTTGTCTGTATTATATTAAATAAAGTATATTATTAAAATTAATCCCACTGGTTTCTTTTTTATGATTTTTTAAAAATATGGTTACTAGAAAAACTAAAACTATAATGTAGCTCACATATTTCCATTGGATGGAAGCGTGTCTGTAACTTTCATAAGTTTTTCAAAGGGCTCTTTCTCTTAAAGCAGAGAGAGGCCTGTTGAGACGTAAATACTCATCTCTCACCCTGCAGATTCCATCTCTGTGGGCCTTGGATAGAGCCTAGCACTAGAGGCTCTGAGGCAGGCAAGGCTGTCCTTGGCTGACATTTGGGGACCTGCTGCTATGAAAACCTCTAACATTGCTGGTGTTTTCAGAGATCAAAGTTGACCCACTGAACGTATTAGTGCTTCTCACATCAGTCCTGCTCCTCCTGCATCTTCTATCTGGGTCATGGGCAGCTTTGAATTCCTCCTCTCCACAGGCCCTCCCCATGCCAGCACATGTAAACAGTCATTAAGGCCTATCAGTCTTTCTAATATGCCCTTTTGTGCTTTGCCACCATTGCCTGGCCTATTGTCATAACCTCTCACTTCACCTCTCTCTCTCTCCAGATCATTTTCCTCACCACTGCTAGAGTTCATTTGCAAATCCAAATCTGTTTATATTACTCCCTGGTTCAGATTATATCATAAAGTCCTTAGTACAGATAAAAAAAAAAGTCTTCCCTAAACTCTCAATCCACATTTCATTTCCACGGCATCCCCTGTATACACCCAGTCACACCAGACATGCAGTCTTCTCTCATGTCTCCACGTCTCTGCACATGTGCTTCCGTCTGCCTGAATTACCTTTTTCTCCCCTTCCCTCTCAAAACCCACATTATTGCCATCTCTACTACATCCACTTTTGGATTTTCATGGCAATTTGTATATATTTCCTATATAGAACCTATCATACTGTATTGAACTATTTGGCTGTGAGCTCCTCTGAGTTATTCACTTTTTGTTCTTGCCACCTAATACAGTGCTAAGAACTCTAGGAACTCATTTGATACCCAGAGAAATTCTAAGCACTCTTGTTTCTATAGGTCTTCCAAAAGCACAGTTTTCTAACTTCCCAAGGTAGAGTTTGAAGGACCCTGAGAGATCTTCTAGACTATTTTCTCATTCCTTGAGCAAATTGAGACCTTCAGCGGTTCCATGAGGCATCTCTTATTGATTGCCTGCTATCCCACTGTGTCTTCGTGATGACCTGTGAAATAGGCATTTCTATTAATACCCATTTTACAAAAGGAAAGTAAGGCATCAGTGAATTTAAGCAATGTGCCCAAGGTCACATTGCTAATTACCTAGCAGGATTAACGGCTGCATAATAGTCCATGCAATACTCATACTACACTGCTCAGAGTTTTTGATTCCTAATAGAGTGATATTTAAAGGCATAAAATCCAGCAACTTTGTAGAATAAGCATTAATAGCTCCAAAAGATCTCAGATATCTCTAGTCCATTGTTTCTCAAAGTGTGGTCCTCAGACCAGCAGCACCTGCATTACCTGGGAGCCTGTTAGCAATGCAGACTCTTGGGTCCTACTCAGACCTATTGAATTTGAACCTGAATTTCAACTAGATCCCAAGGTGATTTGTGTGTACATATTTATGAGGTAGTGACTAAAAACAGTGGTTCTCAACCTTGGCTGTACTTTAGAATCACTTGGAAGATATTCAAAATACTGATGTCCAGGCCGCACTCGAGACCCAAGCATTGGCCTTTTATAACACTGCCCTGGTGATTCCAATGTGCTCAAAAGCCACAGAAGAAACTGAGACCCTACCACAAGCTCATCAGATGTTTATGCAGCCTTCTCTAGTGCTGGAGTTTTTTTTTTTGTTACAAGGTCATTCTGTAAATTTCTATGAGAAATTCTCATAAAACAAGGCAAAGCAAAACAAAACAGAACAACGACAACAAAATCAAACCAGACCTGGCAATGCTTTTAAGAAAATTTAAATTTAAAAATTTCTTTAAAGTTTTATTGTGTTTTCTTTCCTGCTTCTTTCTAGCCTCCTTTTCTCCCTCTCCCAAGAGATTCTTGGCCTTGATGTTCTCTGGAGAGCATGCTCAGAGACCATCAAATAGCGGGTTTCATATGTCACAGAGCCAAGAAGCAATGGAGAGACTACTTGAGTTCTTCTCAATAATTTTATTTGTCTTGGTACATTCTCCTACTTTCATGCCCCCAATCCAATTTCTCCAATGTGCCTATATGTAAGTAAACCAGTAAATTGTGAAACTCTGGCTCTATCTATGCAATGCCACAATCATAGGTTGAAAGAAAAGCCAAGCTCATATCTTTTCCATTAATTGATCATTTAAACAATAAACACCTGAGCTAACTTAGAAGCCTTCAGTCTCTTAGTCCTGCAGAATATTTAACCATTTTTAACCCTGGAACCAGGAGGACTTTATACTTTTCCAAAACTAGGACTCGGTATTTGTTTTCCTTTTTTAGATAAACAAGGATGATAGCTACTATGACTATCTTGACTTTTGCAGAGGATTTATCATGGAGCACTGGGCACATGGCATTATACTTAATCAATTAAATTCTTTAATCTTTAATCCCAGCTTTAGAGACTTTAGCCATTCTGGTTCTGATTTCTTTCAATGTTTAACCCCAATTTAATATTTGTTTAAAATTTTTAAATGTTTTATTTTATTTATTACTTTTTAAAATTATAAATAATATCATATTCAAGTATACAATATAATGATTCAACATTTATGTACCTTAAATGGGATTACCACTGTAAATCCAGTAACTTAAAATTTATTTTAAAAGTTTACATTTTAAACTTTTTAGTCTAAGTAGTACAAAACAATTTTAAGCAGCTGTCTAACTAGCAATTGCCAATGAGTACAAGCACTTATCTCTATTTCCTCTTGATAGTCACATTAAAGATTTTTTTAAAAAATACTATAAAAAGAAAATGAGATGTGGGCTATCAGTTTAAGAGAGATACTGAAATTTTCTTTAGAACAGAAAATTTATGTACTGACACCTTCTCTCCTAGGACATTTATGTATTGACACCTTCTCCCCTAGGTCCCTAGGTCCCTAGGCTGGGGGCTACCCAGGGATTGAGCCCGTGTGGAGGCCATGGAGGGTATGATTGCCAGTGTGGGGCATGTCAGAGTTTGCACATGTCTGTCTACCTCAGTGGCCACTGAAATCCGAGGTGGGCTATGAGGATGTGAAGCTGGCACCAGACATGACACTACTGCCACATACACCTGGAAGTGGAAGAGCCAGAACTCAGCCCTCCATCTGAACATTACATTCCTGCTTAAAACCTCCAGGAGCATCTCTGCTGCCTCACTCGAGGGACAGGAATGGGCTGCAGAAACTTTAAGCCCTGAAACTTTATCTATATATGCATTTGGGGCAGTGAAAAGGTCCACAGTTTTCACCATATTTTCAAAAGGGTTCATGTTAGGTGTTTAAGAATCACAAACATAAAGCCCTAATCCTCAACATGACAGGTGAGGCCCTGAGCAGTCCAGAGTAATCCGTCTCCCTGGAGCCTCACCTCCTGTCAGTTCCCTCTCCCCATCCACCCTGCTCAGTGAGCACTAAGTTCCAGACACAGAACTTCTCACTGGTCTCAAATGGGCCATAAGCCCTTTACTTTAATGTTTCTTGGTGATGTCATTGTTCACGTGCTGGTCTCTTCCACTCAACAGTGAAATCTTGAAAGAACAGACCATGCCCCTCACCACACCAAACCATAACCTGCAACAGCAGACAACAATATTGGTGCAATGAGTGAGGGAATGAATGACTGCTTCTCAGCTTGGCTAATCATCTCTGGATCTTAAGGAGAACCTGACTCTGAGAGGCTGGAATATTCATAACCGGGTTACCTGCTCAGATTGTTAGAATCTGTTCTGGTCCCAATGTACATTCCTGGATGATTTCTGTATACATTTGAAGAATCACTATGAAAAAAGAAGACTCAGAACAAGAAAGGAGGCTTGGAAATTAAAAAATATAATTGACGACAAAAAATTCAATAGGAAGTTTGGAAGAGAGAGTTGCAGAAATCTTCTAGAAAGTAGAGAAACCACTGCAAGGCTGGTGTGCATGTCCCTCCTTGACATGCCTTCTCAACAGAGCATGTATTTGACAGACATCCTGATTGTAACAGCCAGGTTACCAATCTCTGACCCCCAATAGACTGGGCTTCCTTCAGAGCTGGGACTATGTTTCTTTCTACCCTATTACCTATCACAGTGCTTGGCAAATAGTAGGCACTAAATGCATCTGCATTGAAAAAATGAATGATGAATATATGAATGAGTGAAGATAAGTTTCAGTTGGGCTCTGGGTTAAGACAGAGCTCTGTAGGTTTGTAGACAAGGGGAGTGAGGACGAATCCCAGAGAGCATGTCCTAGGAACAGGCCAGGCTGGAGGCAGCAGGCAGGTTCCCACTGTATAGCAAGCTTGCCTGAAAAGGGAAGGGTGACTCTCTGGGCAGGCACAAGTGGGTGGAGCCACCAAGAAGAATTCTATGAGAAGGGAAGGGAGGGGGAAGCTCACTCAGCACTTAATATTTCCTGAGGAATCACTACATGCCAGGCACTGTGTCAAAGATTTCTCATGTATTCACTCACTTGGGCTTACCAAAAATCCCATAAATATCTATACTTTTTACTATATCTATTTTCTAAGTGAGTAAGATAAGGTATATAGATAGTAAGTGCCTGAATCAAAGTTCCAGAGCTAGTAAGTGATTGAACTGGGATATGAAAAAAAAAAAAAAAACTCTGATCACAGCTGTGTTGTTTTGATCACTAGACACAGGTTCCCTTGTGCTGGGAGCCGGGAGTACGCTCTGCACATCGTGGCTCTCAGGCCTGAAAGGGCCGTGGCTGATCCCTTCCCCAGATTGCCACAGTCTTCCTTTCCCAGAATATGCTGTGTGGGAGAGTAAATAGCTGGGTTTGGGGCATAATGGTTTTCTTCTGTTTTGTGTTACTGGATTTGATGCACAGGAAACATCCCAGAACCTCAAATAATTACAGTAAGACGACTCTGCTTCCTTCACGTGGTTGCAGCAGACAAGCAGGAGCCCAGAGATGCAGCAAAGTGTGTGCTGTAACTGTAAGATGGGAAAAGCCAGGAGCTCACAATCGGGTCTTTCTGACAGAACCACAAGCACAGCGTGGCACGTGGCAGAAATGGGGCAAGAGCCTCCCCCTTGCAGATCACTGACTTGTTTCTTATAAGAATCACTTAATAAAAAGGTCATTAAGATATGCAACTAAGTGAGGAAAACGGCAGGCTATGAGACAATGCATGTAGTAGGGTGACATTTCTCAAGAAAAAAACCTCACCAGACAGTCTACAGTCTGGAAGACCATGCACTACCTGCCAACAGTGGCTATCTCTAAGGATGGGGCCACATGTCGGGGAGACATTTGCTTAACCTATACTTTTCACAATACTGTGATAACCATGTATTATTGGGAAATAAAAAATAGTAGAATAAATAAAAATAAATTGGTTGAAAAGAAAAAAAAAGAAAGTGAAAAATGAACCCTGTTGCTTCTTGTCAGTCAGGATTCGAATCGGTGCTTCAGTGATAGTGCCAGTTCCTTTTTTGGTTGTCATGACCATGCCCCAGTTGCCCCCTCAGTTTTAAACTGGATGCATAATGTCCTTTCCGCTGCAAGGTGCCTTCTAAGCACTGATGGTTTCATAGTTTGTTTTGAGCCAGACGAAAGCGGTGAGACCATATGGTCTAACATTTTTATAGATAAAAAAAAAGGGAAGTCATTTCCTTCCTCTGTCCTCCCCACTTTCCCCAACTTCAGCCTCCTCGCTTTTCAGTGTTTCTTTCAGAGACTCAATCCTAGAGCTACCGGCACAAGAATAAGTCATGGACTGAGCCCAGGATCACTGAGATATTAGCTCGAGGCCAGCGTATTATCAGAGCAGAGGCAGTGGGAAAGGACTGGGGGCAAGACACAGTTCTTTGGAAAGGGCCTGCATAGTGTTCTCCTAGTGTGTGCATATGTGTGTGTAAGTGTCTATGTATGAGTGTATGTGTGGGTTTCTGAATGCTTACATGTTCAAATGTGTATTACCGAATGTACATGAGTCCACATGGGTATATGTGTGAATGTGAAAATGTGTGTGGGATGTGAGGATCTTTTTTTCTCCAAGCCAAAAGGAGCCCCAGGAGGCATTGCCAGGTGCTTGATGACCTGATGCCGCCATTCTTGATTCCGCAGATAACGTCCAGGCACTTCACTGCAATTCAAGCATGTGGCAGGGGATGGTCCTTACTTTATCCTGAAAAGAACACACTTTCCTCAGCCTCTGGAAACTGGTCCATCTCACTTCTGGCTACATTGTCAATTTTCAATGAAGTCACCAAATTCTATGATCCTTTGGAGACAATAGAGACAACTAATAGTCACCCAGGAGTGGCTCAGAATATGCAGCTTCAGCAGTGTGGAGGGCACAAGTTCTGAGACCCAGCAGTTCTAGCTCCTCCTGACCCACTCACTTTCTTTCTTTTTACAGATGAATAAAGTGTTTTGTGATTCTAGGTGCCTTCCCTTACAACAGGTCTCAAAATATATAATATAAACCACATTACATTACTAATCATGGCAAGGTACACATACCACCTCTATTTATAGCAGGGGAGCAGGGACAGCTATAGAAAAGGCCCTATCTTAGATCCTATAGAAAGTAAATTCTGTGTAGTATTGGTCTATGGGTACCTTTTCCTGCAGATGGAAGCATGACACCTCACTGGATTGCCTTTTACGAAACGATATATATTCTCTTTCTGTATCCTAAAGAGATTTGAAGGGGGAATATATATATTTAAATAGAACATATATCTTTTAGAGTAAGATATAAGCAGGGTAATTATTTAGACTCTAAATACTTCAGGCATAAACACATTAAGGAAATGATTTACTTCTTTTGTTTAATGTAGCAAAGCCCTGCCTATTTTTCTAAAATTGGAATAAATACCATAAGGCAAATTTATGTAAAGGAACCAGCAGAAAAGTAAACAGTACAGAAAAAGTAACAACTGTATAATGCATTAGATAGATGGCAAGGTGGGGGTGGAGATACAGCGAACTTCATTAATAGATGGTTGTTAATAGTAAGCAATGTCTCGGAGGTTGGGAATGTATGAATATGGAAAGGGTCTGGGAGAGTTAAATAAAGGTGGAAAATGAACTTTCAGAGCCTTATTCCATGGAAAACAAGAAGGACAAAGATGATGAGAATATGGCTCTCTGTATAGTTTCTTCTTAGCATTATCCTACCTAAGGACTGCTCCTTGGTATTTGCTGAAAGAAATACAATGGGCCATAAAATCTTCTCTTTACCTCTTCCCATGATTGTAAGCTCTTAATATCTAGTTCCCTCACTTATTAGATTTTTTACATGACTTTTTATCCTGGCCCAATCATATCCAATAATTTCCTTAAAATATGATTATTTTGACAGGGCTTTAGTAATAATCTTCTTTCTTGCTAACCCTGAGTGTGCAAGCATTTCTTGGAATGCTAATCACTTGCACTAGAAAGTATGCTGGACAAACAAATAATGGATTGTTCAATGCCTCTCACCAAAGTCACCTCTCTAAATACATGTAAGGGACCACAGCTTGCTCTGGAGCTGACTGTGTCTTATGCAGCTCAGGATGCCCAATGCTTTTTACATAACAGACACTCATAACTGTTTAACTAAACTGTGAACTGCTGAAACAATTTTCTTTGAGGACTTGTACCATCACATGTACATCCAGCAACTTCCGACCCTGACCCCCAGCAATCTAGCTGTCTTCAACTACAGTAGGTAATAGTGGGAGCTTTCTCACCAAATGACAAAACCAATAGACAAACCACTCTGTTCTTTTGTCTTCAGGGTAGGTGGCATTCTTGTCCCCTCACTGCCGTCTTGTTCACTTTCCCCCACTCCTTGCTCCATACATTTCACTTTAGGGATTTTTTTCCCCCACAAAAGAAATTGCCATAGAAGGCAGAACATTTTCACAGCAAATATTCTTCATAAAATATTGTTGGAAACTGCCAGTAATTTTTAATGCTTATGTGCCTGTCACCACACCAGTTGTTAGTTGTTTTGTATACATTATCTTACTTAATGCTTGACAAAGCCCTTAGAAGATATTCTTTTCCTTACTTGAGAACTTGGAAACCTGAGACTCAGGGAGAGTGAGCAGTTCACTCCAGATTATATAACTAGTGACTGGCAGCCTTGGTTCAGGACCCACAGTGGGCAGTTTTATGCAGAGGCCCATGTTCCACTCTATCCCAGGAGAATTCCCTTTTTTCCCCTAAAAAATGATGAAAAATGCCTAATGTATTACAATTTTGTCCTATTTTCTTATTCATCTTTAGTATTAGAGGAAAAAGCGTTTTTCATTATATTTTTTAATAAAAGTAATATTTGTTCACTGAAAACCATTTAGAAAATATAGAGAAGAAAAAAATAAAAAAATTACCTATAATCCCACCACACAGATACAAAATGTCTAAATTTTATTATGAATCTTTGAAGATATTCTGGGTTCAAACATCTTTTATGGGTTCGTGCTATACAAAGAGTTAATATTGAAAACATAGTTTTATGCCAATAAATGGTTCTAAGGCATTTGGTTGTGAAAAAGAACCATACTTTAACCAAAACCGCATAGTGTGCACGTGTGTGTGTGTGTGTGTGTGTGTGTGTGTGTGTGCACTCGCGTGCGTGTTTTAACAATTTTGGTATAAACATCTCTGTGCTATCTTCGAACATTCTAATAGTCTTCAAAAAGCAATAAACATTCTTTGCTTATTTTATGAACAGTAAAAAGGTATCACCCCAAAGTATTAAAGCTAAAAATAAACAAACAAAAAAACTTTTCTTTAAATTGGGGCTCCACAGACTTTGCTTATAAAGGGACAGATAGTAAATATTTTAGGTTTGCAGGACATGTGGTCTCTGTTGCAGCTAGTTATAGACACTGAAATTTGAATTTTGTATAATTTTCGTGTGTCATAAAATAGTATTTTTCTTTTGATTTTTTCCCAACCATTTAAACACATAAAAACTACCCTTAGCCTGTGAATCATGCAAAAACAGGTGACAAGTTATTGTTTGCCCACCCTTGCTCTAGATCATCCATTCATACTATCAGAGCTACAGACCAAGTTATAGAATCACTGAGAATTCTCTTTTCAAGCCTTCTTTCTGCTGGTCACCTTCCCTGAGAGTTCTACATTTTCCTTCCATTTTCTTTAGTTAACTCTCTTTCGGGGAGCATCTCAATGTCTGACCAAAGTAATTCACACTAAGGAGCGACTGGCACGGACCAGTCTTCCCTCTGGGAATGTCCATTTAAAAGAACAAGATGTAGCTAACTGGAAGAACAAGATATAGCTAAATGGAAAAGACATTTTTGAGTAGCAGGATATTGTCCAGTTCTTCATGCAGAAAGTTGATTTTGATGTTCTAAGGCTTTCCAGGAAGGCTAGGATGAGTTGTCTACTGGCTGATTACTATCTAACTGGGGAGACAGGGCAAGGACAATTAAAAAATTTAAAGCAGAGGTTATTAACTGTAAAGAAAATGATAAAGAACTTAAATGACTAAGCTATGATGGAGACTATTATAAGTGCCTGATGGTAGGTATTCAGCCCAGGCATTTGGGGTGTATATCAGTGGGCACGGAAACTTACATTTTGCCTTTTTTGGATAACGGCTTCACAACATTCTCAGGGGCTCAAGGCTTTTATCTAGTTGGAACCCTTACTTTATGGATTTACTTGTGCTATTGTATGCATAGACAATTTTTTTAAGATTTTTTTTTTTTATTATTAAGCGGCAACCCAAGCTTGGAGGCTATTCTTGAGCCTTTTGCTAAATTCCTAGAGATTTGTAAAACTCCAAACAAATGCATTCATGAGTCCTTTAGTGGCTGCACCTGGAAATTTCACCACTAACTCTAAGGCAATCATTGGAAAAACAAGAGAAATAGGGCAACATGTGTTGATGGGAAAACATTTTTTGCAACGGTCTCCTCAAACCAAAGAGGTAGAGGAAGGTAGGTTACCTAGACTTAAGTCACAAGAATTTTCTTTCCTGAAAGATGCTAAAAAATACAAGGTTAGAGGGGTGGTAAGGCAGCGAGTTTTCCCTTTCATCACCCAAACCTGGCCAGAGGTTCTAAAAGCCGGAGCTCAGCTCTACCCAGAGCACACTGAGGCTTTGCAGTGGTTTGCTCAGGAAACACCAGGAGAAGCCCCAGGGCTAGGAGAGGTAGCTTGAGGTTCAACATATGGGCATCAGACCGCTTCTGAAAGTAAATGGTGAATAATACACCTACCCTCTAAGTTCTATAAATTGCTGCCCAGATAACCTTTTTAAAGAACCACTCAATTTTCATTTCAATGACGTGTTAATAGGTCATTACAATAATATGCATATTACTAATGCAAGCTGTTGGCCAGTGCTGCTTGCTGGGAGCCCTTGACATTGCCTTCCTGTATCAGACCATGGTTCCACTTAATCTGGCTCCCTGCCTCTGGCAATGGCCAGGGTTTGATGGTTCAGAGAAAGGCAAATGCCTCGCTAATTAAAATCTGTACTTTAAAAAAACATTTTTCTCTCATATTGTCAAAGTTGACTGGGTACAACTTTCTTTGAGAAAGCCAAAAATAAATTCTGAGCTTAGATGTTGTAGATAAAATTGCTGTCTTAAATTCTAAATTGCAGAAAAATAAAGGCTTATCATGGAAATTATTTAGCTGTAACTGGGGGTATAGGTTGGATGCTATTATTAACCTTCTTTACAAATGGATGTGTCAGGAACTGCAAAGAAAGATGCAGTTCCTGGTGGCCAAATGCCAGTGTGGTTAAATAACCACAGTGAACTCAAATACCCACAGTGAACACTTCTCCCTTCGGTAATTGTAATTCTACATTTGTTTCTAGCCTGTCTCACGTTAGTTATAGAGCTTTGCAAGAGTCAAACGGATCTCAGATGCCAACTGCAAGGGAGTAGTCCAGATCCACACTGATAAATAAATGTCCCAATTCCTGACACTCTTCTGAGATGTTACTGAATGAAGCAAAAATTAGGCCCCTAAGCCTAATTGGATATCTTATTTTGCTATGCACTATAATAACTCTGTCTGATTTTAAGTAACTCATTCCATTTGGCAAGTCAACAGAGAGCTTGAGGTAAAAAGGAGAAAAAAAATACAACCAAAGTGTATTGTTATTTAATATTTTTCTTAGAGAAAAGTGAGAGTGTTGTAGTTTTTAAAAATTAGCACAATAACAACGTCATTTTGAATTTATAAAGCACAGGGGTTTTCATATTTAGAATGTCAATTTCTCTGCAACTTTTTTTTTTTTTTTTTATGAAAATAGTCAGGAATCTGTATGGTGGTTGGAGATCAGGCCAGCCATAAGAGTTAAAATGGTGACCATAACTCTTGGCTCCCTCTCCAAAGCCTGAGGACCTAGGAGTCACTCAGACATGAGACTAGACTCCAAAGAGAAGATGCTCAGAGAAGTAAGAGGGTCTCAAGGGCGTCAGCTTCCGATTTAACAAAAAAGAATTTTACCTGGGAGGTCATTGGTCATTCAGAACATGACTACCAAGCTTGAAGAAAAGATACCAAGAGGAAGCTTGTGCCTAACTTGGAAGGGTGAAATGGGGGAAGGGACCAACGCTATGATGACAAATGGTAACTAGGCTTACGGCAGTGAACACTGTGTAGCATATGCAAATATCGAATTATGACATTGTATGCCTGAAATATACACAATCTTGCCACAATAGAAAAAAAAGAAAGGCAATGAGATATGACAACAAGCAATTGAGGCTGACTTCCTCTTCACACCTTGAACACCTGTCTCATTAGTTCTTAGAATTCATGTGCTTCTGCAGTCAGCATGAAGTGGGGAGAAGATTTGACTCTTGGCGTCTCTTTCTGTGTCTGTGGCTACAGATTATAATGTTGATTTCTGTATGTTTTGTTTTGGTCTGATTGTTTTCTTTTTGCTTTTCTTCCTCTCCACGGCAAAGCTATTTTTCCTCACACTTCTTTTTTTTTTTTTGTCCTTTATTTGTCAAAGACGATGTAAATGAAGAGCTGAAGAAAATTCAAAATAGAGAGTTTTCCACTGGGAGAGAAGGGGATGACATAAAGGAGGTCTTTCCTTTTCTCCTAACTTTATATTACTATTAACAGCACAAGTCTGGAAGAGCGGCCACTTGTTTTCAGGTCCATCTTTGTTTCCAGACCTCTTTCTCTCTACACACTATTCTCCAAAATTGTCCCCAGGTTCAATGGCGCAGTGGCATTGGGAAGCTGGCCTCCTCCCTCAAAGACCATTTAAAACTCTCAGCAGCCTTGCAGACTGGGTCCTTCATATTAGAAGGAACTCAGAGCTCATCTGGTTTGGAAATCTGTACCCCTTTGATTATTAACAACTCAGATCTAACACTTGTAGAATATTTACTATGTACTAAGAAATGTTCTAAATATCTTACATATGGTAACTCATTTGTTTCTCATACAGCCTTATGAAGTGGATATTCACATTTTACAGATGAAGAAACTGAGGCAAAGAGAGGTTTAGTAACTTAGCCAGGATGGCCCTGGAGGTGTAAGAGGGTGCCATTCCTATGTACACATTCCACATTCTAGTCAGGTTTGCTGCTTACGCCCTATGTCTTCTGTCTCACTCCTATTCTCTTTGCCTGGAAAACCACCTCACCTGGCCCTTCCCCCAAGGTCGGTATTGGGCAATATTGACTGCTTTCAGCTAGAGTCAATATCATTCTGAAATAGCAAAGTATTTTAGTTGTGCTGTGTGGCATGTGGTACGTTCTGCCTGTATCCTAATGACTTATATATTTAAAACTATAACGTACACACTCTAAAGTATGATGCATATCTGATTTCTTTCTGTATTCTGAGATTACCTAGCTCATGCCTTGGCATACAGTAGACAATATCTGTTGCAGTATTTATCACATGTCAAGAAAAATGCCTGAATGAATATGCACACACTAGGTTACAGTACTTGGTGACCAATGCCCTCTTTTACATACTGCAATTAGGCTCATTGGCTATATTAAACGCATATTTTAAAAAGAAATATTTGCATGTCAGTCAAATGCCATGCACTTTTTTTTCTGAGGGGGAAAGCATCTGTGTAGTGTATAAACCTGCAACAACGGAACAAAAAATCTGATGACCCCCATGAATACATACAGGCACTGCCTGCCCAGATGAACGGGGGCGGGTCACAATGCTTCTCCACATTCCCTCGTGTGAAAGAAAGTGTTTCTGTCTGGCCTCTGCTCTACCACTACCCTTTCGGGGCCCGTCAACTTTTGAACCAGAGCAGTGGGACTCTGCTCAGGATGACTCTCCCATCCACCATCCATGCTCACATGGCAAGTCCTATTCTCAGGCCACGGAAGCATCACTGCTTAACCGTGAGCCTTGGGGCTCGGCCACAGCTCGGGCCACCACCTTCAGAGTGCAAAACAAATCCACCCTCATAGAAAGCAGTGCATTTAAGAAGTCAGTATCAGTGACAGTTAGTATCTTCAGCCACATGGGTAACTTATGAAGGAGTCTACATCCCTTTTATGTGAGCAACAAGAGAAAGCAATCAGGCAGCAAGAGGGGCACATACAAAATATTTTGATCTGATAATTTGCAGGATCATATATAGTAAGTATCAGTTTAAAATAGATATTTAAATCACCTCTTAAGCCCAGACTTAAACTGTTGGCAAATATTCACTGAAATCAATAAAGTCAGGGTTTTTGATGCTGGCTATTCATCAGATTTCCTGTGAGATTTCACACACACACACACACACACACACACACACACACACACACACACACACACCATGCTCTCCCCTGAAATTCCACAATTTTAAAAAAGCTGCATAGTCTGATGTGAAATGTGAAGTCTGGGTTGAGAATTACTGTGACAAAAGAAGAATGTAAAAATAATGAGCAACTCTCAGTCTGAAGCCTTGTCTCTTGCTGTTGCTGCTTTTTAATAAAAAGGGTGAGAGAGGAACATCAGTAAGAACATTAGTTCTGCAAGTGACAAGACATAATACTTCATAGCTACAGAAAACAGCGGGTGGTTATGATTTCAACACCAGTAGAAGGAAAACATTTGTTACAAGTACAAATCAAAAACACATATAAAACTCTGCAAACTCTAAAAAAGAGGCATCATAAATTCAAGCTTGTGGAACTTATATTTCATTCATTTTTAAATACCATTAATTAATGATAGGCAATATTTCAGCATTAAAATAAAATCAGAATGGTGGAGACCCATAATTGCCTAAGACTCTAAGGAAAGCAAGCTCTTTATTTAACAAATCATAGTCTAAACTAAATGGAAAAGTTACTGCTTTCTATTCTATAGCATGGAATTGATCTGCAATGTTATTTCCAACTCACTCTGAGTAACTAACTACCTTTTCTGCAAAACACAGGGCCTTCTTGCCTTCTTTGATTTGGCAGATGCGGCGGGATTTGATGCTGTCAGGGATCGACCACCTGATGACCTGTTCTCTAAGTATCCTTTTCCCTTCTGACAGTTTACTCAAGGGGTGAATCTTCATACTGTTAAAGATACTTTCATTTTTCTGTTCAACCTGGAAGCAGGTTTTGTTCTTATCCTTTTTAATATGATAAAAATCTTCCAGTCTCATGTTCCATTATTCCAGAGTATCCTGTTCCCCAGTCTCTGTTAAGAGAAAGTTAAAGTGTTCTATAAACTAACCTGAAGGAATAGTAGCTAATTCCAATATATATTGCATTTCCAGGGAACACATTTGAGTTCAGAAGGATCTTCTGGCAATAATAACTGAGCCTAAAATGATAACTCTAAAAGGTAGAACTTCAGGCACTCAGAGTGAGGGGACTGATATAGCTTTGACAAGCTAGGTCTTTAAGAACCTCTCAAGACATATTGTATAAGTATCTACCTTGTTTGCCTGTTCCAAGACCCCTGGCTCATTGGTCCATGTGGACTCCAGGGATAAAATAGGGATGGGAATACCAAGGCTGTGAGAATACTCATAAACTCCCTCTTCTGGTTTCTAGCACAGTTCAGGACTCCTTCCTTCTTCTGTTGAGGCTGGATTTGTTAGTTAACGCATCCAGCTATTTCTCTCATATGCAAGCTCTGTCAGTTTTCCTGACAGCATCTTCTCCAAAGGAAGTAATCAAAATTCAAAGCGGTCAATTTTGCTTTTGCTTAACAGGTCTGACCAAAGTCCTGCCACCTGCACATAGTAGGGGCCCTTCCTGCCCTATTCCCCATTTCCAGGTGTTATGGGGAGTTGGATTTCTGCTCTTGAAGAGGTTAAAACATGTGCTCATTTCTTGTGCTTAGTTTCTGGAAGAGGTCCAAGAAACGCCCTGAGTTCACTCAGGTTCCATCGACAATTAATTCTGGTATTTTCATTTCATACAATTTTGCTGTACCCCAAAGTATATGCCAGGCCATTTGGTCTAATCTTTGGTTCAGAAAGTATGGACATTCGATTCTCAGGAAGGAGAAATGGAAATTCTGTGGAGTAGGCTTCATAAATGTACATGAAACATATTTTAAACTGTCATCTTAAATTTTGTACTTAAAATATCATCAAATAAGCATTCTGGTATTCAGAAGTGTAAGTCAGGTTTTACCTAGATTCTTCTCTTTGGGAATGAAGCCCACAAGCTCCAGCAAGCAAGGAAGACAGAATCAGAACTAGACTTGCCATTTGAAAATGAGAGTTTACACTGTCTGGCACATTTGTGTGCTGACTCTAGTCTCCCTTGGTTGAGGGCAGGGACCTGAAGAAAGATCCTTGAGAGGCACTTGAATTTATGTGCAGCAGCCAACTGTCGGCTGGTACTGACAGAACTCTGCAAACAGCCATTTAATTCCAGCTTTGACAGGTACAATTTAGTAATCCTGCAATGAGGGAGATATTTATTAAAAAGGCTGGGGGTGGGGTTGGAGGCTAAAAATTCTAGATAAATTTTGAAATTATAATTTATTTGTCTTTGCTTTCACTTGTTCGCATTCTTCAGGGAAAGGTGAATAATAAGTCCCAGAAGGAAGACAGTCTTTTTTTGGCTGGGTTAGAAGCTACATTACAAAAACCTTCTCTTTGCCAGAAGGGAGAACCAGAGCTGTTCGCTGGAAGCTTGAGAAACCCCTCTGCCTGCTCCCCTCTGCTTAGGTCACATCCCTCCGGAGGACAGGCCTCAGCTATGTCTCACTAAAATGACTGCGATGCAATGAGATGTAAGTATTTTTCAGGATACCATGAAAAGTAAGAAGGTGGTTTAGGTAAAAACCATCAATTGCATTGTGTACTAAACTGAGTGACAAAAATGGCATTATACACCTGCCATCTCTGCCTACACCTCAACTCCCTCAGCTCCCACACCTCAACCGGTGCTGACCTGGAGAGTGAATCTATAAAAACTGTGAGGTTCTACAAAGAGGAATGCACAGATCTTGTCTTTCATTGCACTTCATATATTTTTAACAAAGGACATACATTTTTAAAAAATGTGAGATATTTTAATTTTTAATGAATAATATTTAAAAAACAGAAATTATGGGTTTCATAACAATCATAACTTGGCTTCTATATGCATATATAGATAAGCAAAATTTAACCCCATTTGTTGTAATCCAAAGAAATGTGTCAAGACTCTAAAGTTGAATTACAATTACTGTGGAACAAAAAGGTAGCCATGATGATTTAGGGGTTTCTATACTCTCATCTATTGCATTGTTTGAAGAAGGAAATTCAATTTTTAATTAAAGGAGTAGAACACTTAAATAATTTTACATGAAATTTCTGAAAATGTGTTTAAATGTCATCTAATATGTTCTTTGCTGCTTTGGAAAAATTTTCCCCAGCAACTACTGGCAAGTTTTTGGAAGATGGGTCAGAAATATTTATTGATCACTTATGTATACAGAACCCATAATAGATACTTCAGGAAATGAGAAGGATAGCACATTAAATACACTGTCTCTAATTTTGTTTAACGTTTGGTGTATTTTCACGAAGTCATTTTTTTTCTATGAAGATCCAGGTACAGGCAGTTGTCACTTTGCATGAGCGTATGTGATTGTAAAAATGACCATGCAAGTTGAAACGATGCAAAGTCATTTTAATAATCAATAGGGGAAATTCAATTGTTCTGTGACCTTTAAAATTTTTTGTCAAAACATTAAAAACTCTTACTATTAGCTATAAATATATAGGGAAGCAGAAAATAGTAAATTTAATATTTAGTACTCTGTAATTTAAAATATTAGAAACACTAAAAGTGTTTCATTTCTTTGTAAAAACTAAAAAGTAATTTGAGCACAGCTTGTCTATTTTTTATTGCATAAATTATAATATGGAACAATCATTTTTTTCTTGGCCTTGGCAAATTACACTCCTTTCTAAGTTAGGATCAGCTTCTGACATTTTATCCTTTGCACCTTTGATGATGTGAAATAGTGCAGTTTTTTGTTTTTTGTTTTGCCAGAATTACTTCCTCTGGGACATTTCTATCCTTTCCATCATAACCACTTTCCTCATTTATGTCAGTTTCTCCCTTTCCAAGTCCCTCTGGTTCCATATCTAAAGTCTCTCAAATGACAGCAGTGTCAACATCCTACTGTCAGTTACTTCTTCTATAATTCCATTTACATTGGTTCAAATTTTATTTTCACCATTATCACTTTTCATTATCATTGATCAATTCCCTCATTTGAGTATCTATTTTTTTAAAATGTCATGTGGGTTTATCACTGGGAAACAAGGAAACAACACAACCGCACACTGCTGTTTGTGGGTGAACAACAGATGTTAACAGATGTTATTCAGTTCACCAATGGCAGGCTGACTTGGAAAGAAGTGATGTGGTTGGCTACTAATGATACACATCTGTCATTTACATAGTGATTTGTGGACTGAATTGCTAGCAATGCAGTTTTGCTTTATGCAATTACTCCTAGTTGATATATTAGGGTAACTGAAATTTGAACTTTGTTGTTGAGTAACTTCTTTTGTTTAACACATGGTAACTGAAATTCATGCATCTCAAGCTTCTGCAAAGCCTGGACTGTCTGAACATATATACTTTTCAAAAATTCTTACTTTTACTAAGCTGAGGTCATGAATATAATTTTGTACCTTGGTTTATTTTATTTTACTTAGCATTATACCATAAGATATTAATGAGTCTCCAATAATATCATAGATAATGTAAGTATATAGTAAAATTAGGGCTATAGATTGGTAAAAGGTGAGCTGCTTCCTAGTGAGAAATAGCATGGAAGAGGCACATATGTATGTTGTTATGCTGAGAAGATTAATTTGGCTGGAACATAGGATCTATGTTACAATAAAAGTGAAAGTAATATAGAAAATCTATTTTTCCATGCTTTAAGAATAATATAGTGATAGCTAACATTATTGAGCATTTACTAAATTCTGTGTACTTTTCAGGCATTATCTCTCTTAATCTTCAAATCTTAATTGCTGTCATCCCCATCTTATACATGAGGACACTGGAGTTCAGAGGTCATTGAATTCACTCAGGTCACACAGCTGTTGTGACAGGGAAACCCAGATCTACATGGTCCTGCCCCCAGACTGCTCTACAACACACTGCCTCATGAAAGCACTTTTCAGTTTACATAATTTTTGTATGTGCCGATACCAGGTGTGCAGTTGGGCGGATGATACCAGGCTTCCGAAGTGGGTGGTGGGGCTGAAATCTAGCCTATGCCACTACCCGAGCTTGAACCATCAGCCTGATACTTCCAGAAGGGGTGTTTTTTTTATTTTTTTTAAATTAGCACAAAGGTGCAATGTGGTCTTGGTCCTGATCAAAGTGACTGATTCTCACCACAACCCTCAAAATTTACAGAGAGTTAAGATTACTCCAATTTTATGCTAAAAATAAAACCCTGAGGCTCATATTGGGTAAGTGATTTATCTAAGGTGAGAAATGAATTGGTGAGATAAAGATGCACTTAAGGAAAGGATTCGATTCCAGGCTGAGCAGGTTTCATTTGTTTTGAAAGGCAATTGGGGATTTTGAAACATTTATAAATCAGGCTACACATTTGATTTGGATGGAGTAAAATGGTAAGTTACAGCTGACCACCCGGAATAGATTTCCCTGGGCAGCTTGACGTCTAAATCATTTCTTCTCCAGAATTTTGGTTCCTTCCTGAATTTGGATCAGACATTTGGCCATGCCTCGACTTCCCTTGAAGGGTAAATACACAATAACCAGGATTTAAAAAGAATGAGTATGAAAGCAAATTTCCCTTCACCTCACTGTCTTTTGTAATTGAATTTTACAGACCTTTCTGAATTAGAGAATTATAATTAATGTGGTTACTATCTGGAGAGTATCCAGGCCTAAGATTTTTCTGAGTGTTTCTGAGGCACACTGTCTATACCCTAACTTTACAAAGAAATGTTGCTGCAAAAACCAGATCCTTCAGAATTTATCATTTATTCTGGGATTTACAAGCTTTACAAGAATTCTTATAAGAAAAATGTCTGGGAATGAACCAACTCAGCAAGGACAGCCAAATGGTGAGTAGACCCTAGAAATAATATTTGAAAAATAGGTCTCTGGTCAACTGTTTTTGAAAATTCTAGGTACTAAACCTCTTCTTTGGAGTATCACAATACTCTGAGAGTCCTTCCTTGCAGTTGAAAAACATTTTCAGTTTTTACAAACTTATTGTTTTCCACCTACTTAGCTAAGGTGGGAAATTCAACATTAACAAAGCCTTCTTTATTTTTCTCATTTATCATTTATTAATATTTCTAGGAACTAGCATTGTATGGAACTTGTTTTAAGAAATGCTGAACCATGCCTATGAACAAATTTGAGTATGAATAGTTACTTCTCTATTTAAACTCAGCTATTTCCTATCTCTGAGCGCAGGGCTGGAGGGGTAGTGACAGGAAATAGATGAAGAATAGTGAACCTCTCTTACTCAGGAAGGCAACAGCAGCTTTCACCTCAGTGGTGTTTTGTGTGTTTGAAATGAGGAGTGTGAGGCCAAGCCGATGGGGCTCTGTTCTCTTACTCTTCAGCCAGAACAGTTTTGCTTTTATCTGCTTTAGATGTTAAGATTTCTTGCAATGTTTTATTAGGAAAAAAAAAAAAAGATTCCTTTAGAAAACAAAACAAAATGTAAAAACCAACAATAAAAAGCAAGACAAATGGGTAGTAGTATTTTAAAATGCATACATGAAGCAAAAATCTAGAAGTAATAAATACTTTCTATTACCTTCTACAGTCAGTTAACCTCCCTGAGACCTGGCGCTATGAATTGAATGTTTGTATCTCCCCAAATCTAAAAACTCCAAAACAAAAACAAAAGTAAAACATATTTCAAGCCCTAATCTCCATGGTTTTTGGAGGTAATTAGGATTAGGTAAGGTCACGAGGCTAGAGCCCCCATGATTGGATTAGTGCCCTTATAAGATGAAGGGCAGAATAGGAACAGGTAGAAGATGGAAAGGAAAATGAGTACACGTCAGTTTTGGGTTTCCCATCATCTGAATCCCCTGTGTTTGAGGACGTCATGACTTGTATATTTTTTTGGGAAGCCAAGTTGTTGTCCCACTGGGGGCTTTAATATTGGAATGAGTGACACAGAGAAGCCTGGACAGTTTAGGGCTCATTTTGGTGGTGGTGGCATCCTCTGTTCAGTGGCAATGGTACTAGTCATGGCACATCATAGTCCCTAGAGATGGCAGCCCCTGAGCCAAACTGTTTGTGTGGCATGAGAGTTGGGCAGTGAGCTTCTCTGCTCCCTATCTAGATTCTGAGTCTGATTCTGACCTTCACAATAGAGTCTGTGAGCTTCTCTATATCTTTCTATTTAATCTCTTACAGTTTAGTTGAAATTCTTTTAATTGAGAGCCATGACAGGCACAAACGGTAGCATATCAGAGTGTGGGGATGGGGGCAGGCTGGGGGTACTAGGAGCTTTAGGAGATCTAAGGTTCTCTCTCAAATATGACTAAAGAGGAATGGGAGAACTATAGTCTCTGTCTGTGTTCTACTCATGCAGATCCTAGAAGATATTTCAGCAGAGGGCAGCTTTTCTGCCCCTGCATTTATAATTTATAATTTTTGTACATAACCAAGTAGAAGCCTATAGAATACCTTCTTTAAAAATTTAAACTTCTCCCTGTTTTGTTAGTATCTAATGAAAATTCATCTTTTAAAATGTCTAAAACCAAACTAGAAGATGTAAAAATAACAGAGTCATCTTGACAATAGTAATGCTAGAGGACATAATAAAAAAGAAAGGAAATATGTGTGAACAGTAGTCTGCTAAAATTCTAACCCAAATGGCCCTTGACTGCTGGGGACCAAGGGAGTTAATTTTCTTCTTGCTGCAAAACTAAGCCTTGCCTTGTTCTGTTGAATGCACAAGAAGGGATAAAAATGGCATTGCAGCCAAAATCGACTAAAAGGACCTTCAAGGTTACCCTTATTGACAAGGACAGGCATGAATCTGGTGTCATTTAAACAGGGCCATCTAGAGATTTGGGGGTGTCCCAGTCAGCTCATCTTATTTCTAGAGAAGTCACGTCACTCTACTTTAAGGTTTAGCTTCAGATGAAACCAATGCCTGTACATTTCCATGCTCAGCTTATTCCTGTATTTCTGAGAGCTATAAAAAAAAAAAAGCCTAAAACTGTTAAGTAGCTATTGATATCTTTATCAAGAATATGGAAAAATAAGAGAGGCTGTAGCATCACATTACAGTATCAACTTGGGACCTTATAGTAGTAGCGAGTCTCCTCAAAGAGCTCTTTCTGCAATAACTCAGCACCCTATAATACTGAAATCCTCTGGCCTTAAAGAAATGATTGAAATTCTTGGCTGGTAGTCCCGCTATTGGCACCTCCAGCCTATGGAGCCAATTTTCAAGATCAAATCAAAACAATGAGATTATGGTTTGGCTGCTACTTTGCTCTGACGGCTTCTAAAGTTGGACTTCATCTGTCATCACCAGCAATGACCGTGTTGAGTTATTAAAGCCAAAAACCAGATTTTACTTTGTTTAAAAATCTTTACATTTTCAAACATTAGATGTACTCATAGTTGGGAGTGGCTTTATAGTTACTTCCTTAATAATATAGGAATATGTACCTGTTATACCTTGGAGGATGATGGAGTCATGGCAATAATAATAATAATAAATAATAACAACAACAACAACAACAACAACAACAAAAACAGTAAGAGTCAGAGTTTATTGAATACTCATTATCTGCCAGGTACTATGCTTTCCAAAGGTTTATGACCTTTAATCCTTATAACAGACAAGATAGGTATTAGTATTCTTATATATGTGTGAGGAAACCAAGACTCAGATGTGCCAAATGATCCAAAGTCACAAAGCTAATAAATGTAAAGTATAGATTTGAATCTAGGTCTAGCTGCCTCTCAAGACTTTGTTTTGCATCCCTTCTCAGCCTGGCTTCAGAAGCAGAGAACTTACTTGTTGAATCTTTAGCTATACAGATTCCAGAAGAGAGTGATCTGCTTAATCTGAGAGTTCCTGGGTAAAAGCCAAATAGACTAATCATAATTTTCTATTGTGAGATTGCATGAAAATAGAGGAAGGGGTCATTTTCCCCTCCTGGGAACAAACTTGTGTGTACGTGTGAGGGTGAATTGTGGTTTACTGGGGAGAGACTCAGATGTGGTGAGGAGCCAGAGAGCCTCAGATGACCTTTGCTAGAGTAGCAAAGGGGGCTTCCTGCAGTGAACAAAGCATGCTAAAGTTACAACAAGGAATCGAGGGCCTAGTGGGAAGAAAGAACTCTATTATCTCCAGGCTGTTCCAGAGAAAAAGACTCTCTGGAATAGAACAGCAACAACCATAACTACTGTTTATTGACTGCATATAAGTACTATTCTAAGTCCTTTCATGTATTAATTCACTTAATACATTATTAATAGAAGGTGAGTATGGGTACAGTGTCATTCTATGGATGAAGAAACTGAGTCACAAAGAATTTAAGCAACTTGTCCAAATTGTACAAGTAATGAGTTGTAACGCTGGATTCAAACTCGGGTCATTTGCCTTCAGAGCTTATACCCTTCACCACGATACCGTTCAGCCTCTGAGGGAAGTGAACACACATGAGGCTGATTGGCAGTAGAAGAAACC
Organism: Macroglossus sobrinus; assembly: GCA_004027375.1. Lineage (NCBI taxonomy): Eukaryota > Metazoa > Chordata > Mammalia > Chiroptera > Pteropodidae > Macroglossus > Macroglossus sobrinus. The sequence goes on from PVKZ01002662.1 coordinate 195,828, forward strand.
ATCAAATAAGACCAGGGTGGAGTAAACAATGGATATCAAACCAAAACTGAGTTGAATTTTATCTCACACACTTATGATGGTGGCAACTGCAGCATGGAAAAACAGCCAAGGGTCTTGGAATCTGAACATCATGTTACAGAAAGTACCGCATGGACTAAGCCTAATAAATCACTTTCCTCTCACAGGTACTAAGCATGAATTCATGATCTCTATGCCCAAGTTGCCTATTTCCATCAAAGCTACACCAACTGGAGAAACCTTGGCTCTTTCCTTTTCTTTATTATTACTATTCAATCAAGATCTCCCAATCTTTTCTCGGAAAGTTTACCATTGCTACTGAGCCGAGGCCTCTTGTGCTTCCCTGGACTTTATGGTAATGTCTCACAGGTCATCCTGCCTCTCTCTCTCCCTTCTAAGCCAAATCAAATACCTCTGCCAGATGAATCTTCCAGGGTGCCTGAAACAACGGCATTAAATGACAGGGAGAGCTCCGTTCTGTTCTCGCTCTGCCAATAGGTAAGTGACACTGAGGGTCATTTCAACCCTCTGGATCTTTAGGTTCTACAACTATAAAAGGAGTTAAAGTTGATGCTAAGATTCCCTCCAGTGCTGTAATTAGGTGAATGCATGAAGAGACAATTCTTTTCTTATATACTTGCCTATGGATTTCTGTTTGAACTTTTAAACTTGGTGCTCAAGGCCCTATATAAAATTTTTTTCATCTCATTTTGGAAGATAATGCAAATTCTTCCTATCATGCCATATTGATTTCAAAATCCAAGCTTTTCTTCCTGCTATTCTTGCTTCTCAGAAGGTCCAATTCTACCCTTTTCACAGCCTACACCTTAGACCATCATTGAAGTTCTGCTCAAGAATCATATCTTCTACTGACAGCTCCCCTGAGTGACTTCGGGCTGCAGTATTTTAATTTTACATAAAGTATATGTATGTGGTAGGCAGTGGCCAAACAACCTAGACTCTGGAACCAGCGTGCCTGGGTTCATATCCTGTTTCTGCTACTTACTAGCTGCTAGTTAGTTAACCTCTCTGCTTCAGTTTCACCATGTGTTAAATGAGATCATAACAATGGCTATTTGGTAAGATTGTTGTGAGGATTAACATATATGTTAATATATGTAAAACATGCAGAAGAATTTCAGATACACAGTAAATGCTTTGAAAATATCATCTATTATTATTATTTCAACTAAATTTCATACACTTTAAATAAATCTTAAATTGTTTCATGCATGTAGATATTGCCTCCCAAGTAAATAGCGAGGTTCTTTTCTATTTTTTTCATGTCTTGGCAAACAATTGGTTCTTAATAAGTATTTTAAATGAATGTATGAATTAAATGAGTGAATAAATGTGTGAGTTACTATCCAGCCTCAAGAGGAGAGAGAAGTAGGTATAAAAAACAATTTCATACAATTCTGGAGGAAAGAGGCCAAACACACCTGACTTTTTTCATATACCCATGACTGTTTACTTAATTTCTAAGGGTGGATATTGTACCATATCTTATTTTGCGGGAGGATACTAAATCAGGAAAAACAAAATAAGAACAAAAACCAGTCCAATATTGACTCTCTATCTACTAGCATTTTCAACTTTTAAGAAGAGTTGATTCATAGGAGGTATCTGATCATGACTCTCAGAATAGATAGATAGTACTTTCCTTCAATTCTTCAGGAAGAAGAATCACTTTTACTGTGATGGACCAAAAGTCAGGAAAACAACAGCAATGCACAAGCAAGAATTTTAAAATTACGGCTCTTGAGTATCTGACATACTTTAACATACTCCCTTAAAAAAAAAATGCTTTCCTTTACCACCAAATGCCTAATTTTAAAATTCAGAAGTCTGTTTCAGATCAGTAGGGGCTGCTTTGCCACTGTGGGTAACATGGAGGATGTGGTGCTGGGGTGGGGAAGGAAACACAACAGCTCTTCCTCCAAACCATACTCAACTACAGTCAGCATCTGTATCACCAACATGATACAACACAACTTTAAACCATTTTGGTTTGGCAAACAGAGAACTTTATGACATAAACATAATGAAGCCCCTGCAACTAGCCACTGGCTTCTCCTTAAGGTCTTGGACTCTTTCTGAATCTTTATAACCAAAGTATAAAAGTTTAGAATGAGAATTTCTAACAGATTTACTGTCACTGTGTAATTCAATACATAAAATGAAATCCTCTGAAAATGTGTGTGAGTATCATTATGTTGAGGAGAAGTTATTATAGCAAAGGGGAGAAAGTAAAAAAAAATGTGTGGAATAAAATGATAAAAACTTCCTACTTCATCGACTTGCCTTCTTATTCCCTTTTATTGTGAGTTCTAAGTATGGTCAAGATAAATGTGTCAATTTTGTCTTGTATCTTCTCACTAACATACTGAAGGGGCATTTCATGCATGCTAGGCAATATAAATTTCTGGTAAAGCAACTAGGCTCTCTTAAGAAGTGCTCTGGAAGGCAGATTTCTCATGGTTTTATTATATTTCTTACCACCAAGTCAAATCTAACGTCAACACTAAGTTGAATGGGGAAAAGGTCGTGACATCAAATACTGCATTTCATTTAAGGCGAGATGACTTATATACTGTGTTATTCAGATCAAGCATGGTTTCATAAACCACTTCTATTTTGTAAGTCGATCTCACAGGTGATCTGGACCAAAGTCTACTGCAGCAGCAGTATGGGGTGTAAGAAGGCTTATAGCTTCTCAACGCTTTTGTACAGACTTTGGAAAAGATGTGAGATTTAGAGCCATAGAATGGTCTGGTTATAATTTCTGAAGTGAAAATACAGCAAAACTTCAAAATAACAAGTACATTAAGCTGGGAATAAAATAATTTTCTTAAGTGCTCATCACAAGGAAGATAAAATCATCTAATGGTTCTGCTCATTGAATGGGATGATCAATGGGGTCAATATCTAAGCTATCCTGATAACGAGGTTGTTGATTTCATCCTAGTCTCTACTGGATTAATGACATATGTCAAAACCAAAGCAAAAATCCCCTTTCTGCTCCCTCTCAAAACAGACAGATAAACAAAACAAAACAGAAACTAACTCTAATGCCTTATTCTCTACAACATTAAGGAGTATAGCAAGCCATCAAAGAACAGACTTCCACTTTGATTCCTAGTATAACATATTCACAAATACTTACTAAGCCCTATGCTGGGTTCTTGGGCTAGACAACTAAATAAGATAGCTCCTGCTCTGAAGGAGTTTACAGTCTACTAAGACAAGCCTTCGTGTCTCAAATGAAACACGCATGGCCAGTTGGGGCTTCCTATTCATAGCAGAGGATTTTTGTGAGTTCCTCACCTGCTGTGATTCCCATGAAATAATTTGCTACTTTATGTCTCTGAAATGAAATTATTTTCACACTATATATAGTTGTCTGGTTCAAGTCTCACACATTTAATGAGGAAAAAAATCATTTCCAGGGTAGAATGAAGTATGTTTATTTTGCTCAGCTGAACTTTTCACAAGCACTGTGGAGATTCTCTGAATTCTAGAAACACAATAGAATGTGATGTCAAGAACTTGAAAGTATCTGGAGAAAATCAACTGAGCTTTAACTTAGTATTTTATTGCCTCCTCACAGAATGAACCCAGAAGAGATACAGACATATAAACTTACTGATTTACAACTTTCAAAATATTTTCTATGTTTCTCTACAATGTATTTATTTGTTTTTGCTTTAAGTGTTTCAAATTGTTACTTGTTCCATAAGGACACAGGCTATAAATGCTTCCAAAACATGAGACTTCCTCTAGCTGGAGCTAAAAAAGGAGAGTGATTTAAAACTTCCTAGAGAAGACTCACTTTATTTGTTTAATACCCTCTCTAGACTGTGAGCGACCTGAGAGTGGGGAATGTCTAACTCCTCTGTTACTCTGCATTTACTTTGGTGCTTGCGATATGGCAGTTGCTCCCCAATGGTTCATTGAAGAAATGTATGAATGACAGATGGGTGAATGTCTAGGTCTTGAAGAAGGGGGAAGTAAGTAAAGAAAGATAGGGTTGAGGAGGAGGGAGAAGCATTTATACAATCTGGGAAGTACAGGAAGATGTGTGTGGGGGGATTGGTGGCAAGTTAAGTGACATTAGGATAGTTGAATGGGAAAAGTATGGTGTCAAAGAAGTCTTCAGAGAGCCTCTGCAGTCATACTGGGAAAGATAATGCTTTCCATGATATAGTCACAGCTAATTGATCATATTCACATTTTCTTTTCTTAAGTTTTAAAAGGTCACATTAGTTCAAGCCTCATTAATAGGTCTCCATTTTACCCCTATATTAATTTATGGATATAAGAAAACCTGCCTTGTGAGCCACCAAGTAAGGCTAGGCAGGCTGTACATTGCACAGTTCCAGGGAGTACCCACCATACTCAGTACTATGTGTGACAGCTCCATCTTCTCTTGATCTCCTGATATTTATGGTGGAATACATTTACAAATTTATAAACATGCTGAGAAATGTTGGGAGATATTTTTAACTATCTTTCTTCTTTACCCATTATATATTCTTTAAGAACTAATGATTCTTCCATTTTCCCCAGTTGTGAAAGTTATATTATAAAAACAAATTGGTGTGTGTGTGTGTGTGTGTGTGTGTGTGTGTTGCTTCCACATTCAAATTCTCAGTGATCAAAGGGTACCTTCTTTGAACCACTCTAGCTAAATGGAGTTCTGACATTGGAATGCTTGGGTTCAAATCCTGGCTCCATCACTGTGCCTGTGCAAGCTACTTAGCTTCTCTGTGCCTCCGATTCCTATGTATAAAATAGGAGTAACAAGAGTCCCCATCCTAAAGGGTTGATATAAGGAATAATAAAAAAAACTTATGTAAAGTGATGAGCACAGTAATTGGAACATAGGGAGTGCTCATAGGTGTTAGCAATTACGCCATTAATAATAATAATTATTATTGCTAGCACTAGACTGCTAGGTTTGGCCTGCTGAACAGAACTCTTCCTGAGC